>JARBWK010000006.1:85352328-85799470 GCA_030556195.1 Anolis apletophallus | reverse complement strand
CTTTTCAATCTCTGCTTAATTCCTAAATGGAAGTGTGCTTCGTAGTCTGCAGTGTGTTTGTTTCTTGCATTTTAAAACTCAGTGTTTTTGATATTTAAGATAAATGATTGCTGCATATCTCTGTATTGTGTTGTCAAAGGCTTTCATAGCCCCCATAACTGGGTTGTTCTAAGTTTTTCAGACTGTATGGCCATGTTCCAGAAACATTCTCTCCTGACGTTTTGCCTGCATCTGTTGAAATTGCTTGTAGATTTCAAGGGCTTTGCTGTGTGGTCTATATTGCTTTCCATGGTTTCCTCCTTTTTGTTGAAGTTGTCCAGAGCAGGCCTTGTGGATTTCAATGGCTTCTCTGACATGGTGGTTGTCAGGGTGGTCCAGCATTTCTGTGTTTCCTGTTTGATAAGTGTTAGGGTTCAATACTCAACAATGATCCAGATTTTTGGGGTTGACTTTTGACTAAATTTTTAGACTTATAAATGGGTCTATGGGGGACGTGGTTTAGTTAGTACTAGCTGTACCCAGCACGCGTTGCTGTGCCCTATTTAGGAGATGCGAGAAAGATTGAGTATGTAAGGGTTGGAATTGATGTTACTTCTGGTCTTGGTGGGGTCATGGCTGTGTCGTTGTGGGTTGTTCTGGTGGGTGGGATGTTGAAGTCCTGTGGAGTTTTCGGTGTGTGGTGTTCCTGGCGTTTTGCAGAGCTTGTGGATATACAATGTTTTTTTGTCTTTCCGTCTGCTGTGTTGATATAGAGGTTCTGTGGTTTCCCAACTCTGGAGCACGCTACGTAGAGTTGTCCGTGGGAGAAGCATTCTGTGTCAAGGTCTATGCCACAGATTTGTAGTGTTTGTTCTTGAGTCTTGTTTATGGTGATGGCAAAAGCTAGTGTAATTGGGAATTGGAGACGGCTGAAGTGGAACGGCATATTGGTCGGGACCATAGGTACGCGTGGTATGAGGACGTCTTGTCCCTTGTAGGGTCCAGTGAGGATGGTCGCCCCAATGACATTGTTCTGCAGTGCTTTGACGGCAAGACGTGTGCCATTGCAGAGTTTTGGCTGATCAATGTTTCTCAGCATAATGATGGCTGCACCCAATTTTAAATGGCGGTATGTGTTTGTCAGTGGTGCCTGTGTCCCTGGTGCCCTATTTGTGTTAGTGTTATGTTCTCCTGGTAGTTGTTATGTCCTCCTGTGTTAGTTGGTTGTACTGTGTAGGTTTCTGTTTAGCAGTGGTATGTATGTGTTGTGTGTGTTGTGTGTGTGTTGTGTTGTGGGTCTGTAGAGGTAGGCATCACGAGTTGTGTGGCTGTCATGTTGTGGGTGTGGTGTTTGTAAAGTGGAGGATTGGTGGTGTGTGGGTGGGATGGTGCTTGGGGAAGAGTTTGTGGTGTTGAGTGTGTAGTTTGTTGTTGTGAGTGTACAGTGGTAGTGTGGTGTAGATGTACGGTGTGTATGTGGGGTGTGTTAGTTGGTTGTACTGTGCTGGTTTCTGTTTAGTAGTGGTATGTATGCGTTGTGTGTGTTGTGTGTGAGTTGTGTTGTGGGTCTGTAGAGGTAGGCATTGCGGGTTGTGTGGCTGTCATGTTGTGGGTGTGGTGTTTGTTAAGTGGGTGTCTTTTGTTGTGGGTGTCTTTTGTCCTGTGAGTGGTATGTATGTGCTCTGTGCACATAGTTGTGTATCTTCTGCATATTGGCGTTGTGTGATATTTTGTGCTGGCTTGGTCTTTTGGATTGTGTTTCTCGAGTGTGGTTGTGAGAGTTGTAGTGTCTGGAGGAGTGTGTGGTGTTTTTTAATTTTGTTGTTGTGATTGTGTGGCTGATCGTACCGGGGTCAGTGGTTTGTGGTGATTATCAGTGGTCAGTTTTACTGGTTTGTCCAGTGTGGGCGAGGCTGAAGGAGCCTGTCCTTTAGGCATTGTGTGTCCTCGGCAGTCCGACTGGTTGTGGTGTGTGGGAGGCTGTCCTGAGGTGATTTGTTTTGGCGGCAGTTATTTTTGAGCAATTGTCGCGCGCAGGTGGTGGGGGGGCGGGCCAGCCCGGGGGAAGGGGATGTAATGTTTTTGGGGAGGGCTGGGGCGGGGCCAGACCAGGAGAAGGGGTGGAGTGGTTGTGGGGATGGCAGGGGCGGGACCAGCCGGGGAAGGGGTGGCGTGGTTGGGGGGTTGGCCGGGGGCGGGGCCTGCGCTGGGAAGTGGCGCCGGCATTTTGTGTGGGCCGATGTTGGCCAATGGGATTCGCTGGCAGCCGCGGAGGACCTGGGAAATGTAGCTTTTTATCGTTGTTTTGGGGGCCTTCTAGGTTTTGGGGGGGGAAAGTTTCTTTGCTAAAACCTTCCTTGCCTGAGGCCTATTTTTGTTGCCAAGTTTGGTGTCTCTGCCTTGGAAGGTTTCTCTGCCTATGGCAGTCTTTGGATGACGGGTCCTCCTTTATATATATAGATATCCTATGAGAGAAGTTTAGCTACAGGAAGATCTGTAGTTTCAGAGCATAAGCAGAAAACCAGAACTGGATAATAACTTAACATTTGAGTTGCTTTTGTATTTCTTTCTAGTGTGACTATTATCATTTTATGGTAACCTGATAGATTTCCTATCATTCAATTTAAATCTAAATAGTTCCATCGTATCACAGAACTGTTTGATTTCTTCAGTGCAGATGACCTCAATGTTGATTCTTAAGTGTTTGACATTGTCACTAGGCGTTATAGAAATAAATACTAATTTAGAACACAGATCATAATTAATTCTGATGTTTTGTTAAACATGTTTCAGAAATAATCTTTCAAAATACTTCTGAGTAGTCGAAGAATCCAGAATGCTACATCTGCTCAGGGGTTTTTTTTCTTTTTGAATGAGCTCAGTACATGAAACCTGGCTTTTTTCTTTCCCATTTTATCCTCCACAAACAACCCTGTGATGTAGATCAGTCATTGTCAACCGGTGTGACTCGGCACACCAGTGTGCCAGGGGGAATCATCAGGTGTGCCGTTGGAAAGCCTCTTCCCCCCTCCTCTCTTCCCCCCTCCTCCTCAGGGTGCCACGAGGCCAAGGGCACATATGCCGCGGCCGCCAGGATCATGCCCAGCGGCCAACCGAGGAGAAGGGAGGCAGGAGAAGAGGAGGAGGCCAGGGAGGGAGGCCACGCCTCTTCCCCTCCCAGCATGCCTCCCCCCCTCCGGCAGCACGCACGCGCGTAGCTCCCTTCCTCCTCCAATTGGTTTAACTCGCTGCCCCAGTATGTTATGATAGCATCCAATTGGAGGAGGAAGGCAGCTGCGTGTGCGTGCCCCCCCTTCCTTGCGCCAGGCCTGGAGGCGCGAAAAGTCTCCCCCGAGCTTCCTTGCCGCTTCTCCAGCTGGCGAGAGCAAGAGAAGCAAGGAGCAGGGCCGCAGCAAGGAGAAGGAGTGGGGAGGGCGTGGCCAGAGGCAGCTCCAACCACAGCTGCTGTACCAGCATGGACACGCTTTTCTCCTCCCTATCCATCCCCCTCTCTCTTTGCTTCATCCCCTTCCTTCCTTCCCTCTTTCCTTCCTTCCCTACTTCCCATCTTTCTTCCCTTCCTTCCTTCCTTCTCTTCTTCCTTCCTCTCTCCCTCCCCCTTGCTTCCTAATCTCCTTTCTCCCCTCCTTCCTGCCTGCCTTGCCTTCCGTTCTTCCTTCCCCCCTCCTCCCCTTCCTTCCTTCCATTCTTCCTTCCCTTCTTCGCCTCCTCTTTACTTCCTGTGTCACCCCTTTCCTTTCTGGCAGGAGCGCACGAACGGAGCAGGGCTGGCTTCCCTCCCTCCCTCCCTCCCTCCCTCTTCATCATTGCTGGTTTTTTATTTGCTGTTGCTTGTGGGGTTTCTGTGTGGTAAGTTTGCCCCAATTCTGTTGTTGGTGGGATTCAGAATGCTCTTTGATTGTAGGTGAACTAGAAATCCCAGAAACTGCAACTCCCAAAAGTCAAGGTCAATTTCCCCCAAACTCCATCTGTGTTCATATTTGGGCATATGGAATACTCATGCCAAGTTTGGTCCAAATCCATTATTGTTTGAGTCCACAGTGCTCTCTGGATATAGGTGAACTACAAATCCCAAACTGAAAGCCAATGCCCACCAAACCCTTCTAGTGTTTTTTGTTGGTCATGGAAGTCCTGTGTGCCATGTTTGGTTTAGTTCCATCATTGGTGGAGGACAGAATGCTCTTTGCGAGTGAACTACAACTCCCAAATGACAAAATCAATTTTTTGACTGATGGTCCCTCCTTGGGTTAGTATTAGTATGTTTTGTGGCCAAATTTGGCAGCAATTTGTCCAGTGGGTTTTGAGTCATGTTGTTCAGCAGTGGAACTCTCTGCCGCAGAATGTGTTTCCGTCTGGCTGCTCTCTTTCCAGCCGGCTTCCCTGAGGACAAGGTACGTTTTCCATGAGGAAAGGGTGACTGCAATAAAAACTAAACACGGAGTAAGTCTGACAGCTGTTGAGCAAGACCTCCGTGTGTGTCTTTCTACCATTCCTGCCAAGATATCCATGTTGTGTTCATCGAAACAGGCCCAGGTTTCACACTGAGTATATAAATACTGTGTTAGAGTGTCATTTTGTGTCATTTTGGTTGGTGGTGTGCCCCAGGATTTTTTAAATGTGAAAAGTGTGCCTCGGCTCAAAAAAGGTTGAGAAACACTGATGTAGATAATAACTAGCTGAAGGCCACTCAGGCCTCTTCTACATTGCACTATATCCCACGATCTGATCCCAGATTATCTGATTTGAACTGGAATATATGAGTCTCACTGCCAGATATTCTGGGATAAGAAAATAATCTAGGATCAGATCCTGGGAAATAGAGGCAGTGTGGAAGGGGCCTTAGTTTTCATGGCTCTACACCAGGTTATGGTGTTGCACTAGGACCTAATACAACATTTTAACCATTATACCATTTGGCTCTTTAGTGTGTTAGACTCCGGAAATTTAAGAAATTGATACCCTGGAGATTTCCAAAATAATGCTTCCTCCTAACACATTGATTTTTCCTTTTCCTTACTCCAAAGATGTTACTAATGGTGAACAGAAATCGTATATGCAGGAGAGAGAGTGATGTGGCAAAGAAGCTAGTGAAATCCTGTTGAAATCTGTATATATTAATTTGCATGGTTCGTAACACAGGTTGAATATCCTTTATCCGGAGTCCAGAATACCTCAAAATTGTTCACACGAGACAGTGAAATAGGGACATTTTAAAAAATTGTGATTGTTCATATACAAGAATATATAAAATGCTATGTATAAAATTAACTTCAGGCTCTGTATATAAGATGTGTATGGAACATAATGGAATTTTGCAACAATTCCAAAATTTAAAAATCTGGAATACGGAACACTGCTGGTCCCAAGGAGGTCAGATAATAAATTATCAACCTATATGTTCCATTTTAGGAAACTGTCTAAAGCAGGGCTGCCCAGGACGTCGATCGCGATTGACCAGTCGATCACGGAACCGAAGGAGGTCAATCCCAGCCAGATGGGGTGCTTCTCAGAGGGAGGCGGGCCAGGCGTGCCAAGCCCCACCCCCTCCCCGGCTTCGGCATTCCCAGCAGCTGTTCCAGCCTTGAGGAGGGCAGAGCCAAGCCAGCCTTGTGCTAGCTATGCCACCACTGGCTTGGCCCTGCCCTCCTCAAGGCTGGAGCAGCTGCTGCTAGAGCTGAAGCCAGAGGGTGGTGGAGACAGGCCCTGCCAAGCCCCGCCCCCTGCTCCGCCCTGCTTCTCTCTCATCCGGAAGCAAATGTGGACAGTGGGCAGCACGGGAGGTAGATCTTTCTGACTTGGTTTTATTATAAGTAGCTCACATGCTGAAAAAGTGTGGGCACCCCTGGTCTAAAGAGTATCTTGTGCTACATCAGATCATTTGCCCATCTAGTTTATTCCAGTCTGGCAGATCTCAGAAGTTTGAGACCTAACTTTATTCAGTCATGTATTTATCTATTTTAGTCATTTATAGAGGGGCCATGGTGGCGCAGCAGGTAAACCATTAAGTTGCAGAACTTGCTGACCAGAAGGTTGGCGGTCTGAATCCATGTGATGGTGTGAGCTCCCACGGTTAGTCCCAGCTTCTGCCAACCTAGCAGTTCAAAAAAAATGCAAATGTGAGTAGATCAATAGGTACCGCCTTGGTGGTAAGGTAACTGCAAGTGCTCCATGCAGTCATGCTGACCACATGACCTAGGAGATGTTTATGGACAATGCCGGCTCTTTGGCTTAGAAATGGAGATGAGCACCACCCCTCGGAGTCTGACTCGACTAGACTTAATGTCAAGGGAAACATTTACCTTTACTTTTAGTAATTTGGGGGAAAGTACAGCAAGACTTTTGTAACTGCGGGACTCTATCTGATGTTTCATGCACCTACATCCAGGAAAAGTGTCTCTAGGAATTAGCTAGGTCCTTTGGAAAATACCTCTCTAGGAATCTCTTAAGTCTTCCAATGTAACTCTGTGGTATACTGAGATTGGATGTTGGGTCATTTAATGGCATCTGGTCATATCCACAGTTCCAGGTAATGGCAATCCATCTAGGAATATATTACACATGGATATTGGGATCATCTGTACTTAATTGATGGGAAGAGTGTCTTGGTATTTGAACCCACAGTGCTCTGAGCAAAGACTTAACTCTGGATAACCAGGTTAAACTGGTGAGTCTCCATGCATTAGATACATGAGATAGATAAAAGGCTTACCATGTGGAGTTATACCAGCATAATTTAGCTTTTCAGTAACTAACGGTAATCGAATCAGCCCTTATCAGTGCAATCTTGGAAGATGCAGTCTATTGAAACTAGTTTGACTTCTGGTAGATTACATTAGATGGGAATGTCAAATATTTTCTTCACACATTATCTATTTTAAATACCAAACTTAAAGTAAGATTAGTGTTCCTTTGCTTATCTCTTAAACAGATGTTGGAAGCAATCCGCTCACTATGCAATTTCATAAGGCAAAAGCAGATTTCAGTTCCATTTGGACTGGAAATGATTATGAAATAGAAACAAACCTAAGCCTTTTCCTCCTGTTTTGTTCTCTTGTGGTTACTAGCAATGTGACTGTGCATTTTAAATACACCAGTCTGCAGTTCCTTATTATACTCCGTTGTTTCAAGGACTTTGTTAGCTGGTTGCCACAGTGCTGCATTCTTCTGAGAGTTTTATTGCTTCTGATCAAAACACTTAATCTCCATAAAGGTGGCTTAGTTTTTCAGAAACATCAAAGGCAATCTTGCTTAAGTTGAAGAAGTCCTCCTATTAAGTGGCTTTGAATCTCTAAGCCTGATATGTATCTAGAAAATAACTTACATGAAAAGCAGATACCTTAAGAAAACAATATGTGTATGATATGATCACGGAATA
The DNA here is from genome assembly GCA_030556195.1 of Anolis apletophallus. NCBI lineage: Eukaryota > Metazoa > Chordata > Lepidosauria > Squamata > Anolidae > Anolis > Anolis apletophallus. Next base: position 85,792,095 of record JARBWK010000006.1, on the reverse strand, counting down.
CATTGTGTGTTTTCAAGATTTTTTTGTAGAAAAATGTACCTATTTTGGAGTTGGGAAACTACAAAATCCTGTGAAATCTTTTATTTCATGCATGCAGACAAAGCTTATACACTTTACTTAGGTGATACCTTGTTCTCCTAGTATGATGGCCTTCCGAGTGTAGAGTCTAGGCAGTGGGTCTGTAGGTGACGTGGAGCCCTATTCATGATCCACAGTGAAGGCATCGGTTTCCAGGTGGAAGGCGGTCCTGGTCAGGGTTGGCTTGATGCCCTGTATGTTTCTCCCTTTCGCCCCCCATTCCTGGTTCTTCAAATTTCACAGCACTATTGGTCACAGCTGACCTCCAGCTAGAACGCTCAAGGGCCAGTTCTCAGTGTCTATGCTACAGTTTTTAAGGTTAGCTTTAAGCTGTCTTTAAATTCATTTTCCTGTCCACCAACATTCCATTTTCCATTCTTAAGTTGGGAGTATAGTAACTGCTTTGGGAGTGATCAGGCATTCAGACAACGTGGCCAATCCAGCAGAGTTGATGGCATAGGAACATTGTTTCAGTGCTAATGGTTTTTGCTTCTTCCAGTATGCTGACATTTGTCTACCTGTCTTCCCAAGAGATTTACAGGATTGTTTAGAGGCAATGCTAATGGAATCGTTCCAGGAGTGTGACGTCTGTAGACAGTCCACATTTTGCAGGCATATAACAGGGTTGGGAAGACAATAGCTTTATAAACAAGCACCTTGGTATCCCTACAAATGTCCTGATCTTTAAACACTCTCTGCTTCATTTGGAAAAATTCTGCACTCCCAGATCTCAGGCAGTGTTGTGTTCAATGTTGACTTTTATAGAAAGGTGGGTGTCAAGGTAGTGGAAGCTGTCAACATTTTCTAATGTTATACCATTAAGCTGTATTTCTGCCATTGCAGAAGGATTGGCTGGTGCCTGCTGGAAGAGCACTTTGGTTTTCTCAATGTTCAATGAGAGGCCGAGCTTCTCAAATGCTTCTGCAAATGTGTTTAGAGTGGCTTGTAGGTCTTCTTCTGAATGCGCACAGACTATGTTATCATCGGCATATTGGAGACTTTGTTGTGACCTTGGTTTTGCTTTTCAGTTTGCTTATACAACCATATCAAGGAATAGATACATCCCTTCCCTACGTCACCGATAACTATAGTTCACCAAATGTTGGTGATCCCCCCCTCCCCGATATGGCCTGGTATTTTGCCTCAACAAACTACAACTCCCATGGTTCTTTAGCATTGAGTTATGGCAGTTGAAGAGTTGTCAAACTACAGTGTAGGTGCACATAAAGTTAAATTGAAAGCTGAGGGTGATTTTCTTTCTTCTCAGGCTTATGACAGCCTTGCAGTGGAAAGCAAGACTAGCTTTGCAGATCCAAGGGAATTAATCAAATTAAGATTATAGTTCTTTAAAAGAGTAAGCCCAAAGTTTTTATTTATTTATTTTTAATGTGCTATATTCTGTTGCAAAGTTCACATTGCTGCTTTAATGTGTAATCTATATTGATGTAAATGAAGTTTAAAACAAAACCTTTGTAAAGTGTTTTAAGGTATTTATTTGCCATTGAAATGTCTGGTTGAAATTGATAGCACTTTAAGATTCTTATCTTAGTCGAATTCTACCTGCATAGTTGGGTCTCAGTATGTAGACCCAAGAGTGCAATTTTATCTTACAGAATAAACACTTGGGAGTTGGAGTCCTGCTCTGGTATGTTTCGTGCTGAAAGTGCTTGTGGAATTTTCATCTTCAATGGAATAAAGGACTTGCAGCCATGCACCTTTCAGCTGACTGTTAGCTCTGGCTGTAAGCTCTGTTTATTATAATACAGTGAGTGGTAAATAAGAGGCTTATGAAGTAAGATCATGTTTGAAGTGGGTGCTTATTTTGAGCTAAATGCCTGGGAAAATTTCAGACCCACAGTGTAGTATATGCAGTGCCTATTTGGCAACATCGACCAAAAAGGGGACTTACCTCCACTAGTGCCCTTAATATTATTCTCAAAAGTAGACTGTTTAAGTGTTCAGTGGTGCTGGTTACTTCCTGTCACCCTGACAGTGTTGTACTTTGAATGAAACAATAAACTCTAGTCACCATGGCTAAAGCAACCCAAGGCCAACTTTTGATTAGCATGCAACCCATTTCACTTTCTTTCTAAGAGGAAGACCGAAAACTGGAAGCATTTGCTTTTTAATTTTTTTTACTAGTGTTATATCAAGAGATATTGTTGAGAAATTGAGATAAATCACCTTCCTTATCTCAGCTGCTTTGACCTTCCAAGTTTCTGCTTGAAGACACAAAGTGGTAAAAACACCAGACTCCTTATTTCAGCTTTCACCAAAAGTGGTATTTTTTTCTTTATTTATACAAATATACAAGACAACATTCAATCATGTCCGCTCACATCTTGGTACACTGCAAGAAGCACATTCCTTTCTTATGAGAGCTTCTTCATCTGGTCAGCACAAGAAACTCCAAAAGTGACACTCTACCAATAAACCCATGCATTTCTGGAATCACACAGTTTAAACTATAAACAAGTTTCATACCATACTGACAGATATATCATTTAACTATAGCAAATTTCCAACCATAATTTATTAACCTGGCTTATTTCAATTAACCACAGTGGGGACTCACCACAGTTCAGATGTCACACTAAATTTCAATTAAATGGAAATTAAATCAATCCAATCTTATCATGGTCTCACAGAACAGATGTGAAGAAGGACTGGAGGACCTAAGGCTTATTCTCTTAGTTTACCTTGATATAAGAATGTGGCTATTTACTCAGTAAAGCAAACCCATTGAATCCCAGTTAGGGAATCTTAGCTTTGACTTGATGTGGCAATTAGATGAATATGGGTTATGCAATCCAAAAAATATGGCTGTTGCTTTGCCTCCTGAACATCATATAAGTGGGAGTTCTGACCAGATGGAAAATGAAAACAGACGACTAGATTGTACACTTTGGGTTTAATCATATTAAACCACTGCTTTCATTTGGAAGTAATGCTCAATAATGGCAAAACATTGCAAGAATTATCTGCAGCAAGATTGGGATGCTTTCTCTCTTCTCTGTTATGATGAGGTCAGGATTTTTATGTTTATAATTCACTGTGTTTTGTTGGTTAGTTTTAGATTTGGTTTGTTAAAACTAGACAGCTTTGAACCATTCTTTATGAAGCTACCGAAGAACACTGAGTAAAATCATAACAAGCCTTGTACACTGGGGAGAGCCTCTCGTATTTATTTTACTATAATGTCTGTGTGTACATAGACATCAGAAATGGGAGAGTTGTATATCCAGAAACTTCCAAGAAGTGCAGTTCTCCTCTCACTCTGCTTGACCACACCCAATTTGAAACCCTGTTTAGTAAGCCTATGGAAAAAAACAAACAAACTGCACAATTCCCCATTGATACCACTGAACTGAAGACTTTTGCCTTCCTACTCTTTCTGTTGAGGGCATTTTGGGGACAACATGAAGTTTTGGAGGAGCTATCCTTCTCAGAACATTGTGTTTTCAGAACAGCAAAGAGCTTGAAGAAAGTTTGTGTTTTCATAAGGTACTTGAGGTTCAACAAGAAAGCAAGAATGATAAGTAGCGTCATTGAAGAGGTGGCAATGCGGATTGTGTCTGTTGAGCAGTTTCAACACACCACTGATAAGCGGCTGGCATTTGGAGGTGTATGCATTGCATATAATAAGCTGTCTCTACCACCCTGATACTGTTGTAGTAGAACTGTTGTGTGAAAGCAATGAATGTGTGGAAAATTTGCTTGCCAGGACTACTGCAGAATCCAGGAGTTATGTTCTGCTTTTCTATAAGTGACTGGCACAAAGAACAGTCCTTGAGAGACGACATGGACAATTTATTTATGGGGTAGAAGATTACCCTACAAAATCAATACAGATATAATCTATGCAAATATTATTTTTAAAAGCTCTCTCCTCCCCAATTTCATGTCCCATTCTTGGTTTGTCAAATTGATAACAAAGTTTATTATGTTTTAAGTCTTTTTAAAACCTGTGCTGACTTTTTTGCTTTCTTTTTCATCAAAAGGAGATCTGTCAGCTCTTCAGGACAGATGTTCAGTCCCATGTGAACATGTACTTTCTTGCTCTGAGTACATGAGTAGTTTTAATATCCCCATTTTTCATACAAACACTCCTGTGTACATAGAGGAATTTTACCCAATAAAATATATGGGAATTACCAAGATGTCAAAATACATCCCAGACCTTGTTCAGTATACGGTCCCGTCCCCCCGTCCCCCCATCTATCTGGCTGATTATATTTAGACCGAAATTGTTGGAGTTTCTTTTCAGAGAGTAAGGTAAAAAATATAACATGGGATACCTCCTCCCTTCACTCAAATCGACTTCAGCTTATGATGACTCCATGAATGAGAGACTACTTCTTTAGTCATCCTATCCTCAACAGCCCTATTCAGGTGTGGATTCAGGACTGTGGCTACCTTCATTGAGTCTGTACATCTGAAATGCTATCTTCGTCTTTTCCTATAGTCTTCTACTATGCCAGTCATTATAGTTAAAAACTGTTGCATAGCAAGCCAACGTCCCATGCAAAAGGCACACAGGCAAGAGGAAAAATGAACAGAAAAATATTATTAATAGCAGAGATGAAACATAAACTTGCAATGTTGCATACAAAATCAAACAATGCAACAAACTTACATAGTCCTTGTAAGAAACATAGAATAAGGCATCTTCATCTTCAGTTAAATGAGAGAGCAAAACATAAACCTTGAGTAAATAGCTATTCCACCATAGCCTCCTTCAGAGCAGCATAACAGCTTCTCCAGACTGCTCTCCCGAGCAAAGCCTTTGAGCATAGAGCTCCTCAGAGCAAAAGCTGAATTGTATTCTAAAACCCATACAGTTATACCCCACCGGTTTTTCTTGAACACACACTTGGTCTTACTATGACTTACTGTAACAAAAACTAAATAATACTAAATTTCCTTTGACCAGAAGCTGGCCAGTTCGAGTGCCTCTAAAGTCACCGTGAGAAAGAACACAGTGAATGAATACAGCCTAAGTAGCCCTGTTCATTTTCCTATTTTGTCCTCTGGAAACTACCCAGGTCAAGAATTGAAATAGAGCTTCATGCTGCCATCTCTGCAATGAGCTCCATGCATGCTTTGAAAACCAAGTGTGCATTTTCACTGTGAAATTAATACAGTTTTAAACTACTTTAATGCTATGGCTTGTTACTATTGAATCCTGGGAGTTGTAATTTTGCTCATTTTTAGCCTCTTTTTCCAAACTGCAACTCCCATGATTCCATACCATTGAGTCGTGGCAGTTAAAGTGACCTCAAACTGCATTAATTTTGCAGTGTAGGTGCACCCCAAGAGTCTGCTGTAGAAGGTAACATGTAACTGAGTTGATTATTATACTGTGCCTATGATTTCATCCCTTCTACTTTTCTTTCATTTTCCCCTCCTTGTTCATAAATAAACTTCTTTTTATAATTGACATTTGGCGGCATTATTGTAAAAAGGGAATTTCCATGAAGGGGAAGTGTGAGACTACATAGTTGCTAAGCTACTCCTTGTGTTATTATAACAATTTTCAAGATTTTGTTAACTGAGTTGACAAGTAAATCTAAAACACAATTCTTTCAATTTTTTTCAAGGCCAAGGGCAGTTCTTGATAAAAGAACATAGGAACTCTGTCAACAGTGGATAAGCTCAGGTGTGTCAGGAGGTTAATTCTGACTAAATCAATGGCTATTACATTTGGGGCAAGGGGGGAAAGCTCTTGTAAGGAGATGGGCTTACTCTAAGTAGCCTTCTCCCATCATTAGCCATGGTCTTCACAGCATATTAAAAGACGGTACTAAAGCTGTAGTTTGATGCATGTGCATCTGTAAGTAAACCCCATTAGAAAAACGGCGGCATAGAGAATCTTAACTTTAATATTTGATTTTTTTGTGTCAGGAGTGACTTGAGTAACTTCAAGTTGCTTCTGGTGTGAGAGAATTGGCTGTCTGCAAGGACATTAACCAGGAGATGCCTAGGTGTTTTGGTTCTTTTATCCTTTTGGGAGGCTTCTCTCATGTCCCCTCATGGGGAGCTGGTGCTGACAGAGGGAGCTCACCTGCGCTCTCTTGGATTCGAACCTCTGACCTGTCTGTTTTCAGCCCTGCTGGCACAAGGGTTTAACTCACTGTGCCGCCAGGGGCTCCTTACTATTTGATGATATATAGAATCTTGTCTAGTTCTTCATAGCTGCCCTTCCAGATCCTAGTTATCTTCTGATTTCTTGATTGCAGTCTCTATTCTAATGACTGAGGCATGGTATGGATAATCTTGGAAGTATTTCAGTATCTTCACTGTCTACTTTAAAGTTATGTCAATCATGTGGTTATTTTTGCTTTCTTCTGGTTCAACTTTAAATTTGCCTTTGTGCTTTCTACACTATTCTGCGAATAGTGTAGACTCATCTACATCTCTTAGATTATTGACGTTTCTCCAACTTTCCCACCTCCTTTGGCTGAGTCAAAGTTCCACATACAAAGTGATAAAATGCTGCTTTGCCTCACACCCTTGCCAAGTGGAAACCATTCAATTTCTCCATATTTGCCATGAAAATTGCCTTGACGAGTCCTGTGACAGATGATCTGAATCATGACCTGAACCTAAATTCCTATATATCATTACTATATTTCTAAGTCAAGTTGAACTGATCTTGCTTAAGTGCTCTATATCTATGTTATTCTTCCTATGCCACTATACATTTCTATCCACCTTACTGACCACCCTATCCTTTAACTAGCTTTGCATTTTGGACCCCTCCCTCTCCTCCAAAAATGAATTTGTTGTTGCTTTTGATGCTTGTTTATTATTGTTTATGCTGTTTTATGCTATATTAATTTGTTTATTGTTTTTGTTTTTAATTATATGTTACCTTGGGCTTGGCCCCATGTAAGCTGCCCCAAGTCCCTTCGGGGAGATTGAGGCGGGGTAGAAAAATAAAGTTCTTCTTCTTCTTATGTCATCAGTACACTGGTACGGTCAAATACTGCGGCACATTATATGCAACATCCAACCTAATTATTTGACTGCTTTTGCTATTTTGTCCTCACTATTTTTGCCATCCCATTCCCTCTTAGGTTTTAATTTTATGAGTAAAGCTCTTATGTAGAGTCTCATATCTGACCAAGAATATCCCATTCCTGTCTAATTTAGTTTATTCAGCCCAAGTGTTGTAGTTTATACATTCCATCTCTTGTTTTACAATATCTCATCCAAGTCCCTCCCATTCTATGTTGCTCTAGTTCAGTGGTTTTCAACCTGTGGGTCCCCAGATGTTTTGGCCTTCAACTCCCAGAAATCCAAACAGCTAATAACCTGGCTGGGATCTCTGGGAGTTGTAGTCCAAAACACCTGGGGACCCACAAGTTGAGAACCACTGCTCAAGTATGCTTTGTTCAGCTTCAGTCTTTTCTTTCACTTCCGAGCCCTTCAAGAGCTGAACATTCTTTCGGCTTGAGACTAAATCAGTGGCCTACTGCCCCCTTTTCAGAAAAAAATTTACTCACCTCCCCCTAGAATTATTTTTAAAAATTTAATAGCAATTAAACAGAAAGATACAGTATATGTATTAATATTTCTACCTTTTTCATAAAATATAATAAAGTTGTAATTTAGAAACATTGAAGTTTAAAATGATAAAACTATTTATTGAACTTAGAATAGAAAGGTAATACAAAAAAAGTTAAAACATTCGAAATCATCTTAATGAGAAGGATGAACCTGGTATGATGCTACCAATCTAGTAATCTTCGGCTCTATTTTCATCAGCAATAATCTCAAATCATCGCGATTGACTATTTTACAATCGGTTTCTTTTTTTGTTAATAAATTGGTTACCGCACTGAATCCATGTTCCACTAAATACGTTGAAGGACATTATTGTTGTTGTTAGAAGACTCAACCAGTTGGAAGGGAACCCCAAAGGTATTATTATTATCCCTTGCTTGGCGAGAGGAGGAGGAGGGAAGAAGAGAGAGAGACACACACAGAGATGGATGGTAGCCTGTCACCTGGCTCACGCCACCGCCCCCTTACAGGGGTTCAGTGCCTCCCAAATTCTCCTGGGCCTTCCAGCGCCCCCCTAGATTGCCCCACTGCCAACCAGGGGGTGGTACTGCCCACTTTGGGAACCACTGGTCTAAATGCATCATTAGCCACAGTACTGTTTGCAGTTGTCGTCTGTTGTACCCCAATAGCATGTTTCGTGCCTTCCAACCTGAGAGTTCCATCTTCTGGTACTATGTCTTGTTTCATTTTGGAGTTTTTCATATTAAAAAGAGGTTTAACACCCTCCTTCTGTGCTGTACTAACAAGTAAAACTTCTATTATTTCCAAGAGGTCCTTCACCAATGTCACACATATGCATGCACACCACTACTGCTGCTGTCCAGTAGCTGCTTGGCACATCTAGTCTGTCTGCTCAGCAAAAGAATGTTTGAAATGGAAGAATCTACCAAAACAGCACTTAATACCATCAGCATAGCCTCTTGCTTCAAAGTAGCATACAATCCCCCCACCAAGTTCCTTGGTGGAACTTGCAATCTAACATGCTGTGAAACAGAAATAATCTTAAATTGGTTGGGGTGGCCTCATTAATAATCCTAAAATTTGTGGCATATTGGTGCTGACTACTTTATGTTTTAGACCGTTTGATGGAGTTACTTTTAATGGAGAGGATGGACTCCATTAAAGTGTCAGGCTGTTGCACCTTTAAGTGTATTTGCATTCTCTTCTGAAGTCTAAATACTAAATTGTCAGAAGGAAAATGGCCAGTTGTTCTTCTATATATTGATCTGAAATTAGAAAACCTGAGCTTTATTATGCTGAAAGCCACATTGAGGCCCATTTTATGCAACTTTAACAACAATGTGTATATAAATATTAGAAAAGATTGTCCAAGGCCAGATCATTGCTCTTTCCCCAAATAACTGTTGTTCCTTCGTTGCCATTAATTTGAGTCTAAATATGGTATGATCTGGAAAAGCAGTTGTCCAACAATGCAAATTTATTTTAACTACCTTTTCACTTGTAATTTGCTGGAAATTAAATATTGTTTAACTTGCAGTTTGTTGTTTTGGGGGACTGTCACTTTAAAACTGAATTGCCTAACATGTTATAAACATGTCAGGCAATGTTTTTGCTTTACTCTCACTGTTTTCTATAGTAGATTGAGTAAATGAGCGTATGAGAGCAGTCCTTTTGTTTTCAGTTAGACTGTATTTCACAAAGAAATTGTGAACCTTGTTCCAGTGGTGTTGTGTGAGGCAATATTTGTGACTGATATTTGTCAAGACTACAGATATCAGTAGCCATAGCAGCATATGGAGGAAAAGTTGTTACACTTGTACACGGACAAGCTTGAAGTCCTTTTAAGCTGCATATCAGAAATTCCTATCAACATAAGCACTTTTCATGCAATTGATGGAACTTGCTAGCACTATCATGATTTTTGTCTCACTGAGGAGATAATTTTGAAGAGAATCACCTCCTGTATTCATGGAGGCTTTACACATGATGGTTTTCAGTGTTTTAAAAAGTTTTGAATGACCTGAAGAGCCTCCATGCATGCACTTCAGGAGAAATGCACAAAGAGGGAGTCGTGCCATCACACTCCCCTTTTTATGTTTATATAGATGGCATTTGGAATGTCTGAAGTGAGCTTTATTGTTCCACAAGATAAATAACATTTTTTAAACTTTGGATCACTTCATTCCCAATGGCACTTTGATGTGCTCTTCTTCCTCTGTTACCACTGTTGTTTATCTTTCTATGTCCTATTGCTGGTGTTTGTCCTCAGCCAAAGCATCTTCTACTGAAATATAGATGGTTATGATAGTGTGAAGTTTCCGCAGCCATGAACTGCCTGCACTCTGAGGCTCTAAATGCAACCTGTGATTGAAACTTTCTCTCCAGTTATGCATAGAGGCCTTACAGGCATTTCAGAATTCTGTATTTGCCCACATTTCTCATACGTTTTGGTTAAAAGGTTTTGTCTATAACTTTGTAAGCCGCTTTGAGTCTCCCTTGTGGAGAGAAAAGCTGGGGTATAAATAAACACTATCATCATATAATAGGTGGATTGATGAGACCATGTGGGAGAGGTGCCCAAAACCATGGAGAGCGAACCATTTATTTTTACTATATATCAGCCAGAAGCATACCATAGAACTGCACTGGAGGATCTAGAGAAGTCCACAGAAACTTGGGGGGGGGGGGCTGAAACAGTGGATATTGAATCTGTGGATAAGGGATCATACTGTATTTTGTTCCTTCTTGGAGAACTTCTATCTGGGATTTGACAGCTCTAGAATTAGCCTCTAAATAGCCAGCCTACTGGCTATTCAGCTTCCCACTTTCCCAGTGGATAAACATACTTACTTGTCCCTTTTTCAATTTTCACTGGCTAAGAAATGGCTAAAAATTATTCATGCATTAATCTGTATGTTTTGAAACTGTATTCATCCATAAAAAGGTTGGCTTATAGCTGTGAGTAGAGGTGTGCCAATCCCTTCCTTGATGTACAAGAATAAACTTGATAGGAATAGTAGTTTGTTTTATATCTTGTGAGGCAGAACTGCATCTATCCTTAAGTAAAATTAGAAGTTCTGAAAACATGTTTTATGTCTTGTGAGACAGGACTGTATCTATTCTTCAGTAAAATTAGAAGTTCCGAAAACAAAAAAAATAATCCTTTGTCCCCAGTCATGCCTTCTTTAACATTCATCTGTTTCAAAATGATATAAAGAGCAATTCTTGACCTAATTGCTTAGAATCTTGTGATCACGGTTGTTCCTTACATTTAATCAGCTACGCCTCTAGCCATAAGTACATACTTTTAAAAGTCATGTTTTCTGCTGAGTGAATTAACTATATCAATAGGAGGCCCAAATTGCAGTGCCAGCAGCTGTTAAATTGTTTGTGTGCGCGTTTATGCACATGGAGGCTTGTGCATGCTTTCAAGTTGCCTGTTGACATGGTGATTCCATGAATTTTATAGGGTATTCTTAGGTAAGAACATTTAGATCTGTTTGCAATTTCCCTCTTCTGAAATATACAGCATCTGGAATTCCCATCCAGGTACTAACCAGGGCTAGCTAAACTTGCTTCTCTCCCAGGATCAGACAGGATCTGGTATCTTTAGGGTATTGAGGCCTAAGATTGCTCATTGCATTTCTTAATGTCTGCTCTCTTTCTTATCATAATGTTTGAGGACTGCACAAGTATCCTGTATTCAATGAGATAATAGTATGTCTTTCTTTCCTAACCACATTCAGATTTTCTTTTTTTAAAAAACATGCTGACCAGATAAACAATCGTAAATGAAATGATCAGAAGGAGCAAGCCTTTTTAAGTGGTTGCAAATAATGATGAATAAATAAATGTGCTTAGAAGAGGATAAATTCCTACCTGCTGTAATTTAAAGTATTAGCTATATGGTGCAGATAAATGTTTCATGAATGCCATGTACAAGAAAAGAATTTGCATCTAGTAGATTCTCAAAGAAGAATAGGAATTCTGGTATGTATTAGAGCAGTGGTTTCCAACCTTCCTAATGCCGCAACTCCTTAATACAGTTCCTCATGTTGTGGTGACCCCCAACCAGAAAATTATTTTCATTGCTACTTCATAACTGTCATTTTGCTACTGTTATGAATCGTAATGTAAATATCTGATATGCAGGATGTATTTTCATTCACTGCACCAAATTTGGCACAAATACCCGATACACTCAAAATTGAATATTGGCAGGGTTGGGGAGGGATTGATTTTGTCATTTGGGAGTTGTAGTTGCTGGGATTTATAGTTCACCTACAATCAAAGAGCATTCAGAACTCCACCAATGATGGAATTGAACCAAACTTGGCACACAGAACCCCCATGACTAACAGAAAATACTGGCGTTGACCTTGAGTTTTGGAGTTGTAGTTCACCTACATTCAGAGAGCACTGTGGACTCAAGATGAATCTGGACCAAATTTGGCACTGATACTCAATATGCCGAAATGTGAACATTTGTGGTGTTTGGGGAAGATAGGCCTTGACACTTGGGAGTTGTAGCTGCCATGATTTATAGTTCACCTACAATCTGAGAGCATTCTGAACCCCACCAATGATATAATTGGGCTCAACTTCCTACACTGAACACCTATGACCAACAGTGTTTTCTGATGGTCGTTGGCAACACGTCTGATACCCCCTCACGCCCCCTCCAGGGGTCCCATCTTGCAGGTTGAGAAACGCTGTTATAGAGGCAAGTAATTCCTGGTTTAGTTCAGAAAGCTGATCAACTTCAGTTGGCATAACACCATACACCTAATACTAGTTAAGACGCTAAGTGAATGGACAAACAGGTAATTTAGTGTACAAAGCTCTTTCCTTACAATACATTTCCCTTCACTTCACCCAACTTTTATCTGAGTTCCTAGATCCCATCTGATTGTACCTAGGATGCAACAGTATCATGTGCCAGCTACGACAAGGAAAGACCATTACTGAAGCTGTTTAACACCTTTGGCTAGCTCTCAGTTTTGTAGTTTGTACAGTATGTAGCTTTCCTTCCCACACTAGTTTCCAAAGCAATGCTCTTCTGCTTTGATTGTTGCCTACTTGTGCTCCCCAAATACAGATATAGACATAATGCAACTTTTGATCCTTATCTCCTCCTGATGGTTGTAATGAGTGTACAATGCTTTCTTAGAGAGGTCAATAATAATAATATCTTGGTTGAATGCTCACATTTTATTCCAATGCTTTGTCTCCTCAAGCCCCAGAAAACAAAACAACATGCTCTATTCTTCTTGGATAATACATTATTTGTGGCTTTGAGTAATTCATCCTGCTCTCTTACCCCATATCAAGTACATTCTGGAGTTTTGTTTTCAAGCAATTGAGTCTGTAGTTAGAATGAAATCAAGAGATGGATTGTTGTTCGTTCTTTAGTCCCTCTAACTAAAGAACAAATTTAGGCACTACATTTGTTATACTGTTCTCAACGATTTATGGGACTACGCTTGCAGCTCTCATTGATTTCTGTTCTCCCAGTGATGCATGATAACAGAAGTTTTAATAAAATTATTATTGGAGATTCTAAGAGTAGGAGTGGAGTTGCCAAGAAGATAAGTGAATGGGCCTGAGAGCTAGAAGCTGTCATATTTTAGTTATACCATGAAACAGTGTAACTCGGTTGGACAAGATGGTAAAGTGGAAAACATCAGGAAAATCACCATACCACAGAAGGATTGGTTCAATCAAGGAAGCCATAGCCATTAACTTGCAACATCCGAGCAATAGTTGGCTCTTAGAGGCTCTTAGATTTTCCTGAATCAGAGCTGTGTGTGTGCGTGCGCACGCCTTCAAATCACCGGTCAACATAACTGCCACTCCACAAATTTCATACTGTTTTCTTAGGCAATGATTTTGCAATCTCCTTCCACTAAAATTACAGCCTACACCACCTGGGTATTTGTGTGGTCTCCCATTCAAGTATTAACTAGGGCTGAAACCTCCGTTTCTGAGGCAGAATCTGGTCCTTTAGGGTATGGCTACCAGGGGTGCATCTACACTGTAAATCTAATGCAGTTTGAAACCACTTTACCTGCCACAGCTCAGTGCTGTGAAATCTTGGGATTTAAAGTTGGGTGAGGCAGCAGCATTCTTTAGTAAAGGAGGCTAAAGACCTTGTAAAACCTAAACTCTCATGATTCAGCAGCAGTGAAGCATGGCAGTTAAAGTGGTTTCAAACTGTATTAATTTTACAGCATGTTTGTACTCCAAGTCAAAATTAACTTTCTGGCAAGTAGCAGTAGCAGGGATAACTTTGAGCATTTTGATTTTTATTTGTTGGAGCATGCAACAAAGCTTATATGCCTCCCAAAACATTTTGCCCCACTGCTAACAAAGATATGTTTCCCCTTCTTGTTGAACTTTAGGGGACTTATCTTCTGAGTTGGCATGTAAAAAGTTGTAATGTTGTTTTAATACATACAAAGTGACACTGTCTCTTTCTACTTCAATTTAAATTAAGGTGTGTTGAGTATTATGTTGTCATTTAGACCAGATTTTCAGCAAATCATTCATGCCGTGCTTTTGTTATGAAAGGAGTTAGAGCCAAATCCCTGAATGTTCTCTTTTAAAACTCTTTATTTTTCTCAGCACATAGGTCATTATTTTGCTTCTGTCCATCTATCTTTCTATAGAATACTATCTGAAACATTATGTCTACTATGTCTACCATGTTTTGGATGGCTGTGTATTACCTATACTTAGGGTAAAAGTAAAGGTTTTCCCTGACATTAAGTCTAGTCATGTCCCACTCTTGGGGGGTGGGAGGGGGAGGTGCTCATCTCCATTTCAAAGCTAAAGAGCCGGTGTTGTCCGTTGAGACCTCCAAGGTCATGTGGCCGGCATAACTGCATGGAGTGTCATTACCTTCTTGCCTATTGATCTAATCACATTTGCATGTTTTCAAAAAATTAGGTTGGCAGAAACTGGGACTAACAACAGGACCATACCCCGCTCCCCATATTTGAACCACCAACCTTTTGGTCAGTAAGTTCAGCAGCTCAGCGGTTTAACCCACCACCAGGAGGACTACCATTACTTTACATGCTCAAATAGGAAAGCTCAAAATGCAGTATGGATAAATGGATTAACAGAATTGGATTGTTTGATCTTGAATTGTAATCTCTGTACACCAGAAAGACTTATCTGCATTCCAATTTCAACAATCCCATGGATCATGTCTTTTTTTCTGCTCACCTTCTACGCTTCACATCTTCTGTTGTTAGCTAAAAAATGTGCGTGAGAGTTATAATTGTTATCAAATACTTGTTCCAGGCAAGGTCAGCATATTTTCGATCTTAATCCATTTAATACAGATCACACTGTGTGTACCATGAGCAAAAAGACGGAGTGAACAGTGTGTCAGAATAGACATCAGTGAGTGATTTAAGCAAGTGAACTATGTGCTGTGCTTGCCACTTAATATGAGTTAATGAGATGTGCCAAATTGAAACTTGGTTCGAAGCCACAACACCTGACATGGAAGCCCTTCTCCAGAAAATGAGTTGCCTGATGATTCAGTGGTGAGAGTGAAAGGCATTGCACATGCTTTGTGAAATACTTTCATAATCTTTTCTTTTTTTTGAGATTTACCAGTACCCTTGAAAAAACAGTTCCAAAACAGAGCTCTGGCACAAATTAGAAATACTGTGACCTAAGGAAAAGTTAGGTGGGCTGCTGCATAATTATTGTTGCCTGTTCATATCTTCCTGTAATTATAGTGGGTTGATGATGAAATATGACCTGTAAATTCTCCATGAATTTAACAGATACAATTTAAAATATGTGAGCAATGTGTCATTTTAAAATGAAATCTCAGTTTGTTAGATTAAGCAATGATAATGTTGAATACGTTAAATTAGATTTATCTGGTGTCATTTTGAGGCTCCCCTCGATTGGGCATATAGCTAGCATGTAGTGGCTAAAAGATCCTAATTTTGTCCTATGGAGTAGGAAGAGTGGTAAGCAAAGGGAGTATTGAAGGAATCAGCTTAACTTCATACTCTGTCATACTGATAATGAAAGATATTGTTTAGTTTTTGTTAAATCCTTAAGAACATGTAGTATGGTGACTTGACTCAAAACCCATTGCTATTATGTCATGATTGTGGTAATAGCTGTATGTCACAATCGTTTAGATGTGAATCTTAATCTGTAAATGCATTTCTGATACACTGTAATAAATATAGGATGATTCAGATTACTGTATTTTTGTTATTTGTAATAATAAGCAATAATTTTGGAATCCATTCAGTTCCCTGCCTTATTGTTTGTATAGGTTTGTTGTTTACTCCATGCAGTGGAGGAAAAAAGAGTACAGACAGTCCCCAAATTACAAACATCAGACTTATGAGTGACTCATAGTTAAGAACAGGGGTGAGACAATAGAAAGTGAGAGAAATCTGCCTCTTGGAAGGGAAGTTCATTCCTGAAAGAGTTATCATGGGGAAAAGGTGTCTCCACTGAAGCTTTATCACCAATCCTTGTTTTTACAACAAGCCAAATTTTCAAAATCCAATGATCACAGGAACAAAAATTTGAGGTGAAGTATTCTGAACAGGGGCACAGACAGCAAAACAAACACCAAAGGGGTGTTAAAACCCTTCCCTGTGCTATCCAAAGCTTATGCACATGTGCACACACACATGTGCGTGCGTGCACACACACACATGGTTAGAGGTACATTTTTTAAAGTACCTGCTCATACTTACATAGAAACTCAATTTAAAAACAAATTTATGAACAAACCTACAGAATCTATCTTATTCGTGACTTGAGGACTGCCTGTATAATGAGATTATGCAACTAGACCATTTCTGTATAGGGTTATGAACAGAACAATGTGTGACATTGAAAAGTTCCTTGATTTATTTCCATGTTGTGTCTGGTATGGAATGATGCTTTGACAGCCTTCAAGTAGATCTAATTGCTTGTGCTA
Organism: Anolis apletophallus; assembly: GCA_030556195.1. Taxonomy (NCBI): domain Eukaryota; kingdom Metazoa; phylum Chordata; class Lepidosauria; order Squamata; family Anolidae; genus Anolis; species Anolis apletophallus. The sequence goes on along the minus strand of JARBWK010000006.1, from coordinate 85,775,516 downwards.
TGGATAAGATAAGATGAACCACTTGTACTTTTTATAGTAATTTAATTTGAAAAGGTTATTGAAAACTTTTCTTTAATGATCTGTACTCATTATAGCAGTGGTGAGGAAACTAACCCACAAACCACATACAGCGCTTTGCAAATTTTGTAGATGTGTCCACCCAAGGTATTGCACACGCACGCGCACACACACACACCAGAATTGGTAAATTACTTAAGGATCTTCCAAAACTGTTGAAAATATTGCCCACAAAAAGGAAAATAAAGCAAGACATTGTTTTCACTATACAACCAATATATGCTATCTCTACATCCAACATATGAAAGGATTCCATGAGAAGGAGGAATTCTGGGGCTGAAGTCCAAGGGCTAGAGTTTGGGAACCACTGCTCAAATGACTCACATTGTTTGATAATTGTACAAGGCTAAACATATCTGTTTTGTCATCTTAGCAAGCTGAAAGAGGATGTAAAAAGGAGAAGAGGAGAGGAATTTTAACAACAGTTGCTTTGCTGTGGTTTCTAGTAATTTAATCATGTTATCATGATCACAAGAACATCTTATGACTAATCTCGGCATTACTTCGCGAACGAAGATTCTTTAGGAAGGACTCATCCCATGCTTTTTACAAGTGTGTTGATGACTAAAAAGGCTAATCTGAGATAGGCAAGTCCGGTTGCAGAAAGCAAGGCAAAAAATCTCCTTGGGTGATATTGTTTCCAAGTTGCGGTTCTTTCTGCGTTGTCGTTTCTCTTCGAGACCCGTTCGGCGTGTCTTCTCGAAAGAGGCCGCAGAATTGTGGATAGTGCATCTCCATGGCTCCCGATGTGAGGCCAGGGTGAACCATTTTTGGTGATCAATCTGGCCGAGCCTGAGATGTTGTTTCAGGGAGTCCTTATATCTCTTTTTGGGGGTGCCTCTCTTGCGGTGACCCGTGGCGAGTTCACCATAGAGTAGTATCTTTGGGAGGCGGTGGTTCACCATCCTAGAGACATGCCCTGCCCAGCGCAGTTGTGTTTTCAATAACATGGCTTCAATGCTGGTGATCCCTGCTTGCTCAAGGACAGCAACATTCGTCACACAGTCGGTCCAGTGTATACCTAGGATTGTGTGATGACAGCGCTGATGAAAGCGTTCAAGGAGTTGTAGGTGCTGGCGATAGGTGACCCATGTTTCAGACCCATATAGGAGAATAGACAGTATGATATCTCTGTACACACTTATTTTGGTGCTTTGTCTCAGGTGTTTGTTACTCCAGACTCTTTTGTGAAGCCTTCCAAATGCACTATATGCCTTTGCTAATCTGTGATCTATCTCTTTGTCAATCTTTGCATCTGAAGAGATGATGCTTCCCAGGTAGGTGAACTGCTGAACGGACTTAAGCACAGATTTGCCTATGCTGACGTGGGGATGATGGTGTTCTTCCTGTGGTGCGGGCTGGTAGAGAACTTCAGGCTGACTTCCAGCCCAAACAGCTCTGCAGCTGTTGCAAAGCAGGATGTTAGGTGCTGCAGGGCTGCTTCTGAATGGGCGACAAGGGCAGCATCATCAGCAAAAAGCAGCTCACGGACTAGATAGTTTAGAGTCTTAGTTCGAGCCCTCAGACAGCTTAAGTTGAACAAGCTACCATCAGTACGATAGCGTATATATATGCCGTCTTCTTCTTCTTCGAGATCTGCCGTAGCTTTTTGGAGCATCATGCTGAAGAAGATTGTAAATAGGGTTGGTGCAAGAACACTCCGTTAGTTATGAGAAAGAGCTCCGAGAGAGCATCGCCGTATCTGACTTGACCGTGCTGGCCCTCATGTAACAGGATAATCATTTTGAGGAATTTGGGGGGACATCCTAGTCGTTCCAGGATCTGCCACAGACCTTTTCTACTCACAGTGTCGAAGGCTTTGGTGAGGTCGACAAATGTTACATAGAGTCTTTTGTTCTGCTCTCTACATTTCTCTTGCAGTTGTCTATGATCTTATGACTGATCATAGTTAAATTAACCCTGATATCCTATGCAGATTAACTGTGTTGAATAGGATGCATTCTCCTTCAAATCCTTGCTCAGCCATGTACACTCATTGGGTGACCTTGAGCAAGTCACATTCTCTCAGCCTCAGAGGAAACAAAGGCAAATCCTGTGATAGTGTCATCTTGGGGTTACCATAAATAGGAAATACTTGAAGAAAACAACAGCAGTGCAGAGTACAGAAATAATTGTGATCCCACATTGAAATGGAGTTACAAAAAGGGAGCAGAGAAGAACCTCGTGGTTCAAGAGTTGTCAGTTTTGGTACAAGAGTTGATAGTTGAAAGAGGAATTTTAATTGCCATACTCACTTACCAAATGTGGAAGAGCACCTTGTTTCATACTTTCAGCAATCTGGGCTCAGATATACTCCTGTTGTAGGTAACTTAAATCCTACTTTTCTTCCCTGTTAAGTACCCTGGTTAGCTTGTGTCAGAAATTACCTTAGAAGAATTGATATTTTCAGATTCTGGTATCAACCCACACAGTGCAGAGGTGGAGTTCGGTAATAAAACAGCCTGCTGGGTTTCAGTGTGTTGTCTCAAGCTGGGTAAGTAATAACCAAGTGAAATATGTGACATTTCACAGTATTATTTCAGCTCACGGGAACGTCTCTTAAGGTGGGTGCCCTAAGCTCCCAATTTCCTGGCTTTGTGCAATCTGAACCAATATGAAATAGCTGCAACCTTAGTTCCAGAACAGCAGGTTTTTTATCACTGATTTTTCCTAGGTTTTTAATATCATTACACACAAATAAGGTCACATATAGACAAGTCATTAACTGCAGCAATACTGGTAGATCATTTTCATACAGAGAATAAAAGTTATTCTACAGCTACAAAAATGTACTTTAAAATGTAAAAGATTTTTTTCTTTGCTTCATAGACACAAAATGGAATAGAACATATGGCTTGAACCAAATTAGAAACACACAGCAAAGGATATTGATTGTGTTTCCTTGTGTATTAAAATAAGGCATTTACTCTCACCACATCATTCACAATATGAACTTATTGATATGAAGCTGGGTTCAACTGACAAAAAGATAAGATGGCTAAGGAGTCATCCACCCCCCACCCCCCTTATTCATTCTGCATATGATGAACTAACTATGCAATGTTGTGTCAAATGAATATATTTCACAACTTTGATGTTGTGGATATAAATAATTTTTATAATTTTTTAAATAAGTGAATCACAAAGTGCAAGGCACTGGAACATAAATTTGAATAATAAAAACTTTATACCCCGCCACCATCTCCCAATAGGGACTTGGGATGGCTTACAAAGTAATGGTGCCACACAACATAAAAATGCAATACATCAGCATGTATAAAATCAATGACATACCAATTTACATAAAACTACAACATACAGAAATTAACAAAGTTCAACTCAAAGTGCTCAGTAAAGTGCGGATGTTGTCACTAATTTAAAAGGGGGCTGTATAATCAATTGAACATCCCAGCTGCGAACCAATTAAAATGTCAACATTAAAAATCCAAAGTAAACAGCAATTGGTTAGCTGGTACCTAACATTATCAAAGGCCTATCTTAATAATGTCATTTTTCTTAACTACTACAGGTATCAACATAACCTTATTGCATACTGCTAATTTTGTACTGCTAAAATTCAAGGTCTTTGGATTTTTCTCTTTCTCCTGTAATCTTGAAGATGTATTGTTGGGGGGTTTTTTTTGTCTTCAAGTCATTTCTGAATTACGCTGGCAACATTTTTCAGGTGTACGTGTGCCATTGTCTTCCTCTAAGACTGGAAGAGTAAAATTTGCCTAAACAGGGATGTGAACTTTGGTATCCAGAGTTGTACTGTAGTCCAGTGTTGAAACACTGCACTGTGCTGGCTCTTAGCATAGGAAACTGTTGTGGAATTGATGAGAATACAGTCTACAGAAACCCTTTGAAGATTTATAACTCTTGATAAAGATATGGAAAATATATATATAGCTCAGCCAAGTGTGTGTTTGTCCATAGAAAACAAGCTTCTGCATATTTTGATAGCTGACTACAGTAGGTATTTCAAGACTTTATCATTTCGAGTTCTTATCCAAGGTAGGTCAAAAGTCACAAAGAAGTTTCAATATTTAGTAATGCCTTTATTTTTTGTTTTTAATTAACATTACCATAGCATCATATACAGTAAAAACAGAAGGTCCTTTTTACAAAGTGCTTTTAGTTGAGCATTCTCTTTTTGCTTTCTGGCTAAGTGGAAGTTTTGTAATCTGGTGTTTCTCCTACAGCAGGCTGAAACCTCTTTTCAGGCAGGCTTTTCATGATGAAAGTTTTTAAGACTGAGCCAAGGAGTGCTGCATTTTATTTAGTTCACCATTGTTCTGGTTTTTAATGTTAGCTGCGTTGAGGCTCCTTTTTCTGAGATAAAGCAGAGTATAAATACTACTACTACTACTGGGGCTGCAGTGGTGCAATGGGTTAAACCAGGGGTGAGCAATTACCGGCCCTCCAGGTGTTTTGGACTTCAACTCCCAGAAATCCTAACAGCTGGTAAACTGGCTAGGATTTCTGGGAGTTGAAGTCCAAAACACCTGGAGGGCCGGTAATTGCCCACCCCTGAGTTAAACCCTTGTGCTGACTGAACTGCTGAACCAAAGGTTGGCAGTTCAAATCCGCAAGATGGGGTGAGCTCTCGCCTCTCAGCTCCAGCTTTCCATGCAGGGACATAAGAGAAGTCTCCCCCATGATGGTAACACATTCGGACGTCCCCTGGGCAACGTCTCTGCAGACAGCCAATTCTCTCACACCAGAACCGACTTGCAGTTTCTCAAGTTGCTTCTGACACAATTTTTAAAAATTACTACTGTTTTCCCAAAAATAAGACCCATAAAATAAGCTGTATTTGCGTAATATAAGCCATACTCCAAAAATAAGACAGAGTGATAGGCATGGCTATGTAGCGTACCGGCATGGAGAGGTAAAGGACCGTCTCACCCCCTACCAACCCCAGAGATCACTTCGCTCTGAAGACCTTAATCTACTGGAAGTTCCCAGCTTTAAGGCCATTCACCTAACATCTACGAGGCGCAGAGCTTTCTCTATTGTGGCGCCGTCTCTCTGGAATACTTTGCCAACTGAAGTTCAGGCCCTGCGAGACTTGTCGGCATTTCGCAGGGATTGTAAGATGCATCTGTTCCAGCTGGTCTTTGAATCTTAACTTTTGTCTTAATTAATTGCTAATTTCTCTGTTTTTATGATGTGTTCTGTTGATTGCTGTGAGCCGATCCGAGCCCTTGGGGAGTGGTGGCATACAAGATCTAATAATAAATAAATAAAATAAATAAATAAAGAAGACCGGCAGCCCTTTCTCATCTGCCCCATGACAGCTGCTATCTTGAAGGTGACCAGAGAGATGTGGGCAGCCCTATCAACAAGGTTGGCTCCCCCCATCATGTCCCGGTCGTTCTGTGCATGCTGCAAGCTAAGGCATAGAGGGAAATTGTTGTATCATACGACATCTTACTGAGGAAAAAAATTAATGTAAGACAGTGTCTTCTTTTTGGGGAAACACGTTAATACTACTTCTAATGAAGGAGTTAATGAGCTTAAATAATGCTAAATGCTAAAATATTACTTTGAAATGAAAGTGCCTCTTTACAAAAGTGAACAAAAAGAATGAGGGCAAAGGGGAGAGTGTGTGTTCCAGATAACGCCAGGATGTTCGAATGTTTCAATTTCAGTGACCTGACAATTTAATGCTTATCAAGGAACAAATAATATAAATGTTTATCTACGCTGGCGCCGCATATGAGAGCATATGTAGTAGCTTATTAGGTTAAAGTGTCAAGATGGAAAATACTGAGAAAAGCATGTTTTTAAGTACTTGATTGGATGAGGGGTGTGAAGAGAAAGATTATGCCATGCCTAGTGAAAAAATGTATAGAAGATAACAGGAAGAATGTAGCGTCACGGGGCAGCTTTTTCTTTGAAGGAACTCATTGTCTTCAGCTGTTTCCATCCCTGCATGGCCACGCTTGAAAATAAAACATTTTTCTACTTCACCTAAAGGAGACTGTTTGTGTTTTGCTTTTGATTGCCTGCTCTGCGGGACTGAAGTTTTAGGGGTTCCCTTTCACTAATAATACTAAATATATCAGATGCCATTGTAACTTTTGGCCCACCCTGTAATACTGCTTCAGTGTTCAAGATGATTTCAGTACATGTATTTTCAACTATTCTGTGAACACCCCTAGGAATGAAGGTTGACACCAAAAAGGAGTCTTATTAAGTGAGCAAGTGAGGATAGGTGTCAGATGGTGAGTCACTTACTTCAGATTACAAGTTCTTTTTCAACAAACAATGTTCCCAAATGCAGTTTGTAGAGCTTTGTGTCCAACAGAAAAGCAAAGCAGTCATGGACTGGCTGGCTTCCGCTTCTTCCCAGAAGGGGAAGCCTTTTGTTGACTTTGCGAAAGGGTGAGGAAACACTTCAATAGTAAGTAATAGAGTATATTGTGGGTGGAATTTGGATATGCTAGGGATAGGTTCACCCAGGTCCAGCCCTTGGATTTACTGGCATATCTCTGCTGACAAAGCCTCTGACAAAGATGCTGCTTTTTACAAAGTCCTTAGTCGAGCCTTCCCTGTCTGTCTTCTGGCTAACTGGAAGTTTTATAAGCATCAACATTGGGCAGATGGCGAAAGAAGCCTGGAGAAAGACTTGTAGTGTTGAATTGCAGCAAGTGCGGTAAACTATGCAAGAAGGCATGACCTGGGAAAGAATAAGATTCCACACTAGGTGATCCAGCTGTAGTGGTGAGTGCTTATATTCTATAGGTAAGCATGTATGGAGAACAAACAGAAAGAAAAGGGGGGAAGTAGATTACCCATCGTCACCAGTTGCTCTGGCGTGTTAAAAAAGCATCCGTTTATAAGCTTCATCCTTTTAAGAAAAGTTAATTTCTCTTGCCAATCCTCTTCACATCTCGAACTTGCTTTGCTGAGTGTTAGGGAGACTTGGCCACAGTTGGGCCTCAGAGCATGAAGAAGTGGGAGCAACAGGCTTATTTGCAGATCTGACTTTTGAACATTGATAATTCATGGATTTGATCTGATCTCTCCAACTCCTAGAAGCCCTAACGAACTTGTTTAATTGTCAGGAATTCTGGGAGTTGATGGCCCAAACAGCTGGAGGGTCGCAGTTTGAAGATTCCTGCCCTCACATATCACTCTGTGGTCAACTTCTGCTAGAATTTGATCATAAATTAATGCTGCAGAACCTAGAGATATCTGGAGAGAACCCCTCTCTAGGAATCTGTTGGTCCTCTGTCACGATATGGCATGAGCAGGAACTATAACCATGCTGTAGAAAGTAGATATTCCCAGAGAGGTGTTTTCTCAGGTTAATAAAAGCACTTTTAGGTACTGTTCCATTGTCTGGGCAGAGGCCACTAGGGCGCGCTAGAGAGAGAAGGATAGTACATTTTATGGGGGTGGAGGGTGGGTTGAAGGATGCAAACAATTTCCCCATTTCCTGTGATTCCCCCCACCCATGTCCTTGTTGTGGAAACAACCCTTGTTTATGACATGGGAAGTGAGGAGGGGGAATAACCAGCAAAAACAGGGGAAATGGTTTTCCTTCTTCAACCTCCGTTTTTCTCTCTAGCACCCCCAGATAATGAAATAGTACCTATTTTTATTATTTGTGTGTGGGGGGTTAACTTGCAGGGCTTTTGTGCCCCTAACAAGCCCCAGCAAATGTGGAGGGCTGACTATAATATTTCTCTAGAGCAGTCTTTCTCAACTTGGAGATCGAGATTGCCAAAAACCATCGGAAAACACAGTATTTTCTGTTGGTCATGGGGGTTCTGTGTGGGAAGTTTGGGCCAGTTCTATCATTGGTGGGTTCAGAATGCTCTTTGATTGCAGGTGAACAATAAATCCCAGCAACTAGCCCCCCCCCCCCCCCAACCCAGCAGTATTCAAATTTGGGCGTCTTGGGTATTTCTGCCAAATGTGATCTAGTAAATGAAAAGTTAAAGTTATGAAGTAGCAACACAAATAATTTTATGGTTGGGGGTCACCAAAACATGAGGAACTATATTAATTACCTTGCATTTTTTTCTTTTCATTCATTCATTGTTGTATTTATAAAAGCTTTCATTTCTGTTCATTTTCTGTAAGATGGCTTCAGTTTATGATATCCTAGTTAAAGCTCGTTACCATCAGCTTTGTTCAGGTCTTGCAAATTCAAAGCGGACTTTCTTTGATTGAGTCTATCCACCAGTACGGTAGTCTTCCTCTTGTCATACTGCCTTCCAGCTTACCAAGCATTTTTTTTTCTAATGGGTCACATCTTTTCATAACATGTTCATAGTATGACAGCCTTGGTTTATATAGGCTCCTATGCTTGATTTGTCCTTGGAACCCTTTATTCACCTGCTGTTTTGGCAGTCCACAATATCTGCAGAACTTTTCCCAAGCACCACATTTCTAATAAGTTGATTCTCCTCCTGTCAGCTTTCTTGACTGTCCAGTTTTGACGATCATAAATAGAAATTTGACATTTTAGTGTTGATAGCTGCTTTGAGTCATGTGTAAGGGAGGAAAGAAGGATACAAATAAATATAATTGTAATAGTGCTGTTGTGAGTTTTCCTAGCGGTATGGTCATGTTCCAGAAGCATTCTCTCCTGACATTTCACCTGCATCTATGGCAGGCATTCTCAGAGGTTGTGGGATATGTTGAAAACTAGGAAAATGGGGTTCAAATATCTGGAATGTCCAGGGTGGGAGAAAGAACTCTTGTCTGTTCGAGGTAGGAGTGAATGTTTCAATTGGCCACCTTGAGAACACAGAAATGCTGGAAAACTCCCAACAGCTACCATGTCAGACTATACAGAGAATAAAACACCCAAAAGCAATTCAAATAGTATATCAGATAATATCAAACATAATAACGTGTCATAGTACATACATAGTAGTAAACACATACCTAATTCATAGAGGCAATTACACACATCTACGAATGACCAACGGCCGAAGCAACTGCATAGTGGGACTTGGTCCGCTTATAAGCGTTACCAAGGTTCAGGTGCAGGCAATACCAAAGCGAATTGATAGGGATTTAACGCAGGAGTTCTGTTACGGTGATTTTGTCATTAAGTCCTATTGGAATTTCTGTACCCAGGGTATGAATATACCGGGTTTCTGTTCTGCGGAGGTGAAGATCCAAATCGCCATGGGGGGGGGGGGCCTGGACCCGTTTTACGCCAAAGAACTTGAGGTCATCTGGTCCATGTTTAAAGGTCTTAAAGTGGACATATAGGGGGGAATCTTCAGACAAATTCCTAATTCTAGACCGATGTTCAGAAATTCTAGTATTAAGATTTCTCTTGGTTTCGCCCAGATAGAGCTTCCCACATGGACAACAAATCCCATACACACAGGAGTCCATTTTGCACGTAAAAAACTCCTGGAAGACAAACATGCGACCTGTGCCAGGATTGAAAATGTCTTTATCAGAGTACACAAATCTACATTGGGCACAAGTGCCACATCTGTAGGTTTTGGGTGTTAGAGTACTCTTTTGCGGGGGTTCTGAGACCAGAATGGACTATGATATCCTTAATGTTTTTACTACGTTTATGCGCAATCATAGGCACATTGGATAAGCCCGGTGTCCCACTAACCAGAGGCCAATACTTAGTAACAATTTTACGGATCTCGGTGGTGTGACTAGTAAGGGTGAGGGGCCAAACTACCCTGTCTAAGGTGGTCCTATTTTTTCTGGTGAGAAGCGACTCACGAGGGATCAGAGTGGCTCGCCTTTTAGCAGTAGTGATGGTCTTATTAGGGATTGTAATCTGTTGCCCACAGACTATACAGAGAAGCCATTGAAATCCACAAGCATGTGGACAATTTCAACAGAAAGGAAGAAACCATGTAAATGAACAAAATCTGGCTACCAGTATTTTAAAAAAGCTCTAATATCAGTTTAGTAAATAAAGAACAACACTCAAAAACAGGGGAATTCCAGACAAGAAACAATCAGAGCCAGCTAATCATCTCCCAACAAAGTATTCCCCCAGGCAGTAAGAAACCAGACCTTGAAACTGCTAGGCAATTAAATGCTTATCTTCTGGAGCATGGGCATACAGCCTGGAAAACTCAGAGCAACCTAGTGATTCTGGCCATGGAAGCTTTTATTTATTTATTTATTTATTATTGACAATACATAATAGTGATAGTAATTGTAATAGTAATGGATTCCAATGCAGAGCAAGTACCATGTTCTGCTGTAAGTGGTCTCTGAAGATATCTAAATATCTGTAGAACCACAAGGACTACTATTTTGGATGATGTCTGTTATTAGGCATGTTGTTAACCATAATCTTTTCTTGCACAGAGCCCCCCATTTGGATCAAGACTGTAATGGGGATAGTAGGTAGCTTTAATCCTTCGTATCCATCTGTGTTCTGATCCATACCAGAACCTTTTTCCATAAAAACATATTACAAAAAGAGTTTCTTTTACTCAATTGACTTTGAGACTACAACAGCTATACTGGCAGTTTGTTGGAACAGAGAACCCAGCAGCAGCTAATGGTAGAACTGCACAATAAGATCACAAATAGTTTGGTCCTCAATAAATAAAATTTTATTTTACCTCTATAAAAAATAACTTAAAGTCACTTGTTTCATTGTTTCTTTCATGCCATACAGTGAAAATTAAATGTTGGTTTTTCTGTATCTGATTATGACACCTCTTCTGGGACATTCAGTCCTTAGAACTGAGTTTACTTGTGGTGGATTCATGTTGCTGCGTGCATTGTTTCTTTTGTCAGCCTGTGAAATCTGACCTTGCTTGAATCAGTCAATCTCCCTCTCTCTCTCTCCCTGCAACTTTCAAACAGCAGGACTTGGCAGCAGTCGCTTTTTTAATGTTCTGCCTCCTAGAGCTAGTGTCTCTTTAGGAAGGCATGTCAGTAAAAGTAAACAAATGAGTGTGCTCCTTTGTTTATCTAGTTAGGGATTTGTTTGTTTTAGCTCTCTTCCTTGCCTTAGGATTAAGGTGGCTTCCAATAAAAAGCCTAGCTATAAAAAGCAGCAACGGCAATACAAAACTACAATTGAGAAGCGAGGGCTGCCCAGTCTCAGCTGCACTAAGTATACGCAAAATACAACTGCATCCAAAATCCACAAAAAGAACAAAACCTTTATTGGGCCAACCACAAATGAACAAAATACATCATGCAACTTTTTAGAGCTCTGCTGGATTCTTCATCAGGCAAAAGTGTTAAAAGTCACACAGGAGAGAAAAAAGTCAGTGATTGGGCTGCAGGCCTACATTTTGGCAAGATGTTGTTTTTGTTGTTCTTAAGATGGTGTGGAGGAATATCAATGCATGCAGCTGTCACTCCCCTCTTTGGCCGTATGGGCTTTGGGAGACAAAGAGTCGTAAAATCGGAAGCGATAAAAATAAAAAGGTAACTTCCCTTCAGATCCAAGCTGTGTCTGTCCTAAGAGAAGCTACCATTCCTTTATTGGGCAGAAGATATTGAATTTGTAAACAAGCCTGTAAATTATTTGGAAATAGACATCACCTGGAAAAATCTTTTTGGTGCTGTATAGGTTTATTTACGAAACGGTTGTATTGTATTTTTTAAAAACACACAAATTTTGCAAACTTGGCATTCTTTTAAATGTCCTTTGACCAGTAGCTGGCCACTTGGATTGCCTCTGATGTTGCTATAAGAAAGTCCTCCATTGTGCATGTGGTGGGGCTCAGGTTGCATTGTAGTAGGTAGTCTGTGGTTTGTTCTTCTCCACACTCGGATGTCATGGATTCTACTTTGTAGCCCCATTTCTTAAGGTTGGCTCTGCATCTCATAGTGCCAGAGCACAACCTGCTCAGCACCTTCCAAGTCACCCAGTTTTCTGTGTGCCCAGGAGGGAGTCTCTCATTTGGTATCAGCCATGGATTGAAGTTCTGGGTTTTAACCTGCCACTTTTGGACTCTCATTTGTTCCTGTGAGTATCTCTGTAGATCTTAGAAAACTGACTGATATCCGAACAGGGGATGGGTCGGAGATGTCACTGCCTTGGTCCTTTCAGTATTGGTTGCTACTTCCTGACTACCTTCATGACTTCCTTTATGACTCTTTGTTTCCTGCATGGCCTGCATTGACATCATTCCTGGCGGATGTCAGGTGGTGCAATACCGGGTGAATAGTGTAATTTCTCCAGTGGTCTAGGGTGCTGACACCCCGTGACAATGCGGCATGTCTCATTAAGAGCCACATCCACTGTTTTAGAATGGTGAGATGTGTTCCATACTGGGCATGAATACTTAGCAACAGAGTAGCAAAGTGCAAGGACAGATGTCTTCTCTGTATCTGGTTGTGATCCCCATTTTGTGCCAGTCAGCTTTCATATGATATGATTTCTAGCACCCACTTTTTGCTTGATATTCAGGCAGTGCTTCTTGTAGATCAGAGAATGGTCCAGGGTAACTCCCAGGTATTTGGGTGTACTGTAATGCTCCAGTGGGATTCCTTTGACCAAAAGCTGTATAGATACAGATGCAGTTCCAGTGGAAAAGATCTACCACTGATGGAGGCTGAAACCTCAAAGAGAGAAGTCTTAATCCTTTGGTTCCCTCTGCTTTAGGGCCAAAGGCAGAATCCTGAAATTGAGAAAGTATATCCAGGGCTAGTTGTGTTGACTACACAGCAGCCAAATAGTGATACCTTTATTGGATTAGCAAAAATGCACAAGGGAAGTTACTTTTTCCGCTTGCTAATGGAATTGAACTTTTCTTGCCTAAATTTTATGACTCTTTGTTTCCTGCATGGCCTGCATTGACATCATTCCATATTATCTTAACCGACAGCAACAAAAACAACATCATGAAAGACTATGACTTAGCATCACTGGGTTTTGTTTTTTTTGTTATTCTCCTGTATGATTTTCAAAACCTTTGCCTGATGAAGAAGCTAATGGAGCTTCAAACGGTACCATGGTGTCTTTTTTGCATTTTTGTTAATTCAGTAAAAGTATTGCTGTTTTATAGATTGAGAACATTATTGTATTTTGCTGTATGGCCAAGACGGCAAGCTCTGAAAATGTGTGTGTGTGTGTGTGTGTTAGTGGCACAGTAGGTTAAACTCTTGGGCAAGACTGCTGACCAAAAGGTCAGCTGTTCAAATCCAGGAAGCAGGGTGATCTCCCATCTGTCAGCTCCAGCTTCTCATTCAGGGACATGAGAGAAGTCTCCCACAGGATGGTAAAACATCTGGGTGTCCCCTGGGCAATATCCTTGCAGATGGCCAATTCTCTCACACCAGAAGCGAGTTGCAGTTACTCAAATTGCTACTGACACACACACACACACAAATGATGTATTTACTACTAGATGATCTGATCTGTAAAGATAGCAAGTCTCTTTCAAGTAGGCACAATGAAAGTGGGGGGGAAAGTATATGGTTAGCAATCCAGTTCTATGAATTGTAGATTTCTATGTTTATTTTAAAGACATTTTTTCAAGACATCTTTGTCAAGTATAACTCTTCCCTCCACCTGGAAAAGAAAATGATTTCTGCTACTGTCATCAGGTTTTACTTGCTTACATAGTATTCCAAATATTATAACTGCAGAACTTGTTTGTTATCATTGAAGTAGAGCGCACTTCATCAAAGAAATGCACTTGGGTCGATTGCAACAGAAAATGACCTTAACAGTTTAGCACTCAGAATGGTTACAATTTAAACAAATCATCCAATAGAGTTACTCATTAGCAGTATAGTCACTTCTTTGTATTTGGAAGTATTTGGCATGGGTTAGGTTTGCTTATCGGGAAATATTTCCTTCTCATTTTAAGTGTGTTGTAATTCATATCCATAAAGATCAGAAAGTATTAAAATTCAGATTCAGGCATGGTCCTGTACAACTGTAATGTTGCTGCCCCGATGAGTAAGTGAACATTGATGCAGATCTGTAGAAATACTCTCCTTTTTTTCCCCTATGGGTTGGGATCATGAAAGCTGTCTCTCCCTCCCATACATGCAGCATCTGATGACATGCCAGTTCCTTATATATATATATATATTACAGTGTGTGTGTGTGTGTGTGTGTGTATCTCCCCTCCTCACTTCCCAAGCAAATGAATACTTTCAAAAACAAACTCCACATAAGCCCACAGTTAATTTTGTCAGTGATGATGTGCAGTGGCTGCAAAGTGCACCATCTCTTGTCTGTCGCCCATCTCTATCATCTGGTAGGCTTAAGAGTTAGGTTAGGGTTAGAGATCTGTAGAAGGCACTGCAGGGGTTGGGGCTGCCAACATGGGATTAAGGGCTAAGATGAAAAGGGGAGGGAAGCTTGCAGAGAGAGAAGGAGGGAGAAAAACCATTAGGAGAGAGGCAAAGGGAGAAAAAGTAATACCAGGGGGGACAGGGAAAGCAGCTGCGAGAAGACCAGAAAAAACCCACTGGGATGAAAGAAAGCAAACTGAAAGAGGAAAAGGATCTGCATGCCTTCCCTTTCTCTGAATGCCCCAGGATTTTGTGAGTAGAGAGCAAATCCTTTCTCACTCTCTCTCTCCTTTCCATCCAGTCCATTTTGCACTCCTTGCTTCCCAAATACAGTTTTATAAATTTAATACAAAATTTAACTCAATTTAAACTAAACTTGGGTTGATATTACTCTCTAAACTTATCCCTTTGCTCCTTTTGTATTCTTCCTTGTTATCCTTAGTGGAGCCTTTGTGAGGCTAGATTGCAGGCAGCTAAAGTTGCTTTTTCCATTAACTGGTTATTACTTAGCCTATTTCTTTCCACAGGGTCTTATATCTGTGAAAGGAAGTGTCTGTTAACTAAATGCGCAATGTGCCGCCTATGCAGTGGTGATAATAAACCTAGTTGTAATCCTCGCAGCTATGTAAAAATCAATTTACAGATGAACCACAGAAAAATAGGTTTGCTCAAGGCCATCCAATGGGTTCATGGTACAGACAAGATTAAATACAAGGCAGAGGCAATATTCAATAAAAGCACTTCCTGTTTTGTAACCCAGGTTGTGTCTACACTATACAATTAATGCTCTTTGACACTGCTTGAAATACTATGACTCAGTTCTGTGGAATCATGAGAATCGTAGCTTTCCTTGTAAAAAATCAAAACAGTTTTAATGGTTATGGGGTTGTGGGATGGAGGGAGACAAGGGAGAGGTTGCCAAATACCAGAAGGAAACTTTTCCCTATATTCTGCTGGTCCTGTCAATAGATGTTCCCTACACCTATCCTTCTGTGTGTTCAGAGCAGTGGTTCTCAACCAGTGTATCCCCAGATGTTTTGACCTTCAACTCCCAGAAATCCTATCAGCTGGTAAACTGGCTGGGATTTCTGGGAGTTGTAGGCCAAAACACCTGGGAACCCACAGGTTGAGAACCACTGGTCTCTAATAGGTTTGTTCTTTGACTATAACCTAATACTATTTTAATAAGACTGATACATGTGCAGTTATGCAATTCCTTATCCCCCCTATTATTTTTCTCCAGAGATATGTAAACCCAAAATAAATAATAAATAATGTGCAACCCAGGCTAAGCCATGGCAGCCTTTTTAATTTCTGGGTGTAAGAATGCTTATTGGTTTGCTAGATTTTAGACTTACCATAGTTTTGACAAACTTTTTATTCAGTCAATGTTCAAACCCTATGAAGACTAACAGAAAATGAAATTTGGATATGATTTCATGGCTAGGAGTGGTAAGAGCAATAAGGATGACATTCTTTTTTATTTTTCTTCTAATCTTCTAATGCATTAAAGCCTGAAGCTAGGTGTGAAAAAAGCAATATCCATGCACTAGGTGGAATCACTAGTAGGTTTGCAGAAGTACTAAAATGTTACAAGGGAAAATTCTTAGAAGAAACAACTCTTAAGCGTCTGTGAAATTATAGACTCCTTCGGTGGTGCAGAAGAGTAAGGAAACAGAAAACCAAATAGAAGGAATGAGTGACTAGAAAAAGGGGTAGAGAAAAAAAACATGGGAGACATGGACATTGTAATGAATGCCATCTATTGTCTGGAAATATAATTTCCTGGTTCATACTGAAAATCGATTTTTAAATACCTTCAAGTACAGAACTGAAAGCTGCTTGTAGAAATCAATGGAGAAATAAAATTTGGTAATATAACTGAGAAAGGCCATTGCTGGGGACAACCTTCCAAATGAAAGTGGAGTGGGACAAAAGGAAAAGCAAACGGGAAAATATCTGGGTTCTTACATCTTATTGCAGCCTAGTAAAATAATTCAACAAAATACCATAATTTACAAAAATCATGACATGTTGACTATTGAAAAGCAAAAGGGGAAAAGGGAGATTAAATAATTCTGCCTTATCAGCTGCCTCCAGCAGGTTAAAATGCATAGGTATCTAACTTTGCCCAACAGAATGGAAAACATAAGAAAAATAAAGATATGGGATGCATCTAGTATAGTAATTGTGTTAGCCTGATGCATCCTTCAAGCAATGCACACGGGCTAATGTGACTAAACCCGTGGTGGTGGTTGTTTTTTATATCCCACTTTATCTTTCCCAAAGGGGACTAAAGCTTAACATATACCAATTAATCCATCTTGACACTGGATTTTTTTTTTTTTTTTAAAACACCAGACATTTCTGAGACATGTAGGAAGATTTGGACCTTTTCTGGTTTTGAAGCGGTGGGAAATTCCATTTTGGATTTCCATGGGGGATTGAATATCATGTCCCTACAGCTGAGACAGGTTGGAGAGGTGGAATGGCAGTGCCTCCCCCCCCCCAAAAAAAACCCCTACATAAAGTCCTTCTTACCATCCCTGCAGACTCTATACTTCCTGGGTCTGCGTCATGCAGGCAGCAATGAAGCTTGGAAGGAAGGGAGGGAACTTACTGCTTCCAGGCTCCATTGTTTCCAAATGTCACAGATTCAGGAAGTACAGAGACTGCAGGGAGTACTATATTGCTTATAGTTTTGAGGGGAATCAGGGTGCAGGAGGATAGGAAGGCATTGCCCATGCTCAGTCCTGCTGAACCAGCTTTGGCATGGCTAGGCTGTGTGGCTGCTATCCCACTGAGAAGGAGGCTTAGGATAACCTAGTGTGGCCTCCATGTAGCCTCCATGTAGCGCAGAACCAGTAATTTTTTGCTGGTTTCAGCCACATTTTGCAGCTGTGTGTAAGGGCCCACAGACATGTGCATATTGTTAATTTTTGATAATTTATTTTTACCTAAACACTTTTTACATGTTTCTTTTGGGGTAGGGAAACATATATCTATTCTTTCTAGGTTATTTCTGACTTGGGTATGAAATCTTCTGTTAAAGAACTACAGTGTTCCCTTTGTACTTTGCGGTTCGCTTCCCGCAGACTCGCTGTTTTGTGGTTTTTCAAAAAAAATATTTTTAATACAAGTAGTATATGCTACCACACACTAATATCCATAGTTAATATGGCAATAGGGCTGAGGTTGATGTGAGTTGCCAGTCTGAAAGCCTTCAATGCCTTTCAAGTGATACCAAAATTGTCATTGTACACCTCCACCTGGTTTGAGGCAGATCCAGCAATCTCTCCTCAAGTTGCCTTTTAGCAGAGATGCATACCTACACATATACTTTCAAGATTTGTAATCCTGACACTTTACAATGATCTTTTAAAACATGGAGCCTGTGTTCTAAACCTTGGCACCTTAAGGATTAAGGGGATTTGAAGATTAAAAACCCAGTTGCCTAAACAAGGGGTAATCTATTGAGAAGATTTAAAACATGCATTTAAAAGGTCAGACTAAGGCATCAAAACAATACGCAAAAGCACAAGGCGGGGGTGCTTGCACAATATACAAACAAAAAATGAAGGCACAACCGTCATACAATACAAGCATATAATGCAATCTGGGTGAGTGCACCTCTTAGTATGGGCTATATAAAGCAAGGAGAAGCGTCACAGATATATTCAAAGCATTTATCAAAAACACACATGTGTAAATACAGTTAAGGTGTAGCAAAATACATAGCTGGGAGCACATAGCATATAGCATATATCATATATCATTAAGAACATAGGTGAAAGACATGCAACACGTTCAATAAGAAACCAGATGAATGATAAACAATATGTGTCAATACAGCAATCTGGGTGAACGTTCAGCACATATATATACAGTGTTTAACTGGGCTACACATGGGAATACCCGGGGAAGAGTGGGGAGAACGCAAAAGGCCAGGTAACTGCCTGGGAATGCGAGGCGGTCGAGCCGCGGCTTCTCTGGCGCTGAGTAGCGAAAGAGTTTGTGTTGCTGTTGGCGAGAGGTGGGACACGGGCGAATCTTAACGTGTCCTGAGTCTACATGGGGTTGGAGGTCCAACAATAATGGGTAGGTACTCACTCAGAAGCAGGGACGTTCGTGGTAGTGAGCCGCGGGGTCCCGGAAATCAATCGGCTTGTTGCCGTAAAATGAACTAAAAGTCGCAGAGCTGCTGCAAACGAAAGTCTCGTCGCATGAATGGCGTGAGGGGATTCCCTCGTTGTGGCAGGGAGCCTTAGCCAATGTGGTGACTTTTAGTTCTACACTGACAGTCAAATCTACACTGACAGTTATCCTCAGAGGAGGGTAAATCAGCTTTGTAGCATTGAACCATGTGGACAAAAGTTTCAGGTTCCTCCAAATTCTTCCCGCGAATCCAGAGCAAATTGTAAATTTGGGACCGTTCTTAAACAGAACTGGCCACAATTGTTTACATGGCCATCCCATATTCCCTGAACCTGGGTGGCACCCCTTCCTCTTTTTGTTGTAGCAGTGGCAGCCAGCAGATGCAACACAACTAGTGTCCGTTGCTTGTCTCCTAGAGAGACATTGTTTGGGATGCCAGGGCAATTGGAGAAGGTAAGGGACAAAGGTGTCAGTGATTCCTCCTTGCCCCTCTCCCATGTTGCCTTGTTGCCCGGTCAGTGCCACAGTTGATGGGTGTCATTGGCTACTGGTATAAGTGCAAGAGTGGGAATGGAAGGGTGGCCATGAGGTGGTGCCAAACCAAATTTGGTATAGCTAGGTGGTTGGGGTGCCTTCCTGTCTCCACAGTGATCTGGGGGCTGGAGCCAATCCAGAATTTGACTCTTCAATCAACCCCAGGTTAAAGTGTCCATGTACAACCAATCGGAGAGAGCAGAAGGAAAACTTTTGGAAAGGAAAAAGGTGATTAATAATAGATTTGCGCAGGGGCCATGCTAATCTTCTCTGTATTGCAGACTATACAAAATCAGGCAAAACAAATTCTAGGAAATGAGTGGATCATAACAAAGGAAATTGCGGTAATAGGAAAAATTGAGAAAACGGAAAATGATAGGGAAATAAAAGAAGCAATAATAGAATGTGCACAAGCAGTAATAGTATTAGGATGGAAAGATAAATCAAAATGGACAGTAAACAAATGGTATCATTATATGGTGGAACAAATGGAATTTGAAATTATGAATGTGAAATTAAATGCTTCAAAAATTAATGAAAATAGAATGAGAAAAATGGAAGAAAGATGGACAAGGGTAAAGAATCATATTATGAATCATTCTGGAGATCAAGCCATAAGAAATAGGATACAAATGTTCTTTTTTTTTCTTCTTCCACAAGTTTTGTTGAAAGACGAAAAAGTTTTGAGTGAAAGTAAAAAGATATTGAAAGAATTTTTCGAAATAAACTGTCTAGATAATCAACAATATAATATTATTTGGGACACAAGTAAAGCGTTTATGAGAGGCTATTTTCTCAAACAACAATCTATCAGGAAAAACGGATGCTCAAAAACAAACGAATTACACAAAAAGAATAATTGACTTAGAGAAGGTATTAAAATCCGAGCCAAATAATGATAAGACGAAGAGGGAATTAAAAGCCTATAATAAACAATTAGAAATATATGAAATGGAAATAATTGAAAGGAATTTGAAAGCAGTAAAACAAAGATATTTTGAATCAGCAAATAAAGTAGGGAAACTGCTCTCGTGGCAATTAAAAGAAAAAAGGAAACGCACACTGATAACTAAGTTAGAGGTGGACGGAAATACCTATGTAAAGGATGGTGAAATCAGGAAAATTTTTGAAGTATTTTTTGCTAAATTGTATAAAAGGCAAGACATAAAGTTAGAGGAGGTAACAGCATACCTCTCAGGGAAAAAAATAGGAAAGATAGCCGAGACGGATAGAGAAAAATTAAATTCTCCAATAAGTAAAGAGGAAATTAAAAAAGCAATAATAAACTTAAAAATAGGTAAATCCACAGGCCCAGACGGATACTCTGCGGAATATTATAAAACCTATATGGAGGAAATAATAGACATTCTTTGGAAGGTATTCAACGATATTTTAAATAAAGCAATTATACCAGAAACATGGAAAGACTCTAATACCGTTTTGATAGAGAAGCCGGGGAAGGACCCTCTTGATCCAGCAAATTATAGACCGATATCTTTGTTAAATATTGATTACAAAATTTTTGCGTTAGTTATATCAGAAAGATTAAAATTATTTTTGAATGACTGGATCAAGAGGGACCAAAACGGGTTCCTACCGGGAAGACATTTATATACAAATGTTAGGCTCTTATTAGACGCTATTGAGTACTACGATAAGAACATTGATAGAAGTGTCGCGTTCATTTTTGTCGACGCTGAAAAAGCGTTCGACCGGGTAAACTGGGCTTTCCTGTCGGCGTTGCTAAATGAGATGGATATCGGACATCAATTTAGGAATATTATCTCCGCCATATATAATGAACAACGTACCCGAATCATTATTAATAATAAAAAAACAGAAAAGATAAATATACAGAAAGGGGTCAGACAAGGGTGTCCCTTGTCTCCCCTTCTGTTTATTATGATTTTAGAACTATTATTGGACGAGATTCGTCAAGAGGACGAAATAAAAGGCCTCCAGATCAAGAAGGAAAATTTAAAAATTCAAGCTTTTGCGGACGATTTAGTCCAGATTCTGGAGGACCCAAAAAACAGGATAATCCAATGGTTAAAAATAATTGAACGATTCGGACACTGTTCGGGGTTCAAAATCAATAGAGAAAAAACGCAAATTTTGGTTAAAAATTTAAATGAATCGGATAAACAGGAGTTACAAAAGATTTCGGGTCTGTCAATTACAAATAAAGTGAAGTATTTAGGGGTACAGCTTACCCCGAAAAACTCTCAACTTTATAAAAACAATTATATTCCGAAATGGGCTGAGATCTTAAATATCTTTAAAAAATGGGAGAAATTAAATTTATCCTTGCTCGGCAGAATTGCAGCCATTAAAATGACTATTCTTCCTAAAATAAATTTCCTATTTAATACAATACCGATAATAAAAAAACGAAAAACAACTAGATCTATGGAACAAAGACTTATCCAAATTTATATGGTCTGGAAAAAAGCCCAGAGTAAGACTCAAATATATCCAGGATAGGAGTGAAAATGGGGGTCTGGGAGTGCCAGATCTGAAACTATACTTCCATGCAAATTGTATACAATGGCTAAAGGAATGGATTAATTTAAAAGATGATAGAATCCTAAATTTAGAGGGCTTTAATTTAAAGTTTGGCTTTCATGCCTATTTGTGTTATAGCAAAATAAAACTCGATTCTGGATTCCGGGACCATTATGTCAGAAGTGCTCTTATAAAGGTATGGGAAAAATATCAAAAAAAGGACAAAGTGAAAATCCCTATTTGGACATCCCCAGTAGAGGCCTTCCAGATAAGACAATTAGACTATAAACAGTGGCTGACATATAGTAAATTGGTATACTGGGATGGAACGGAATTTAAGTTAAAATCAAGGGAAAAATTAGAAGAGGAGAGTATATGTTTAAGTTGGTTTCCATACCTCCAGATTCAAAATATGTTCAAAGAAGATAAAAAAATGGGCTTTCGATCCCAAAATAACGAGTTAGAAGAGATTTTACTAAATAAAAATAAAAAATTGGTAAGTAAAATTTATAAAATACTCCAAAATTGGGGAGGAAAACAAATTCAAGAGAAGGACCATGTAATAAAATGGTCAAGAAATATTGGTTATAAAATAAAACCAGAGGTATGGAAGTCCATATGGAGAAGGAACGTAAATATCTCTTATAGCCAGACATACAAAGAAAACTGGGTCAAGTTATTGTATCGTTGGCATTTAGCCCCAGACAAGATAGCTAGAATTTATAAGTCAGCCAGTCCTAAATGCTGGCACTGCTCGGGGAATAATGGAACCTACTTCCATATGTGGTGGACGTGCAGGAGAGCCCATAAATTTTGGTCTATGATCCATAGAGAGATAACCAAAGTATTGAAAAAGCCAATAAGGAAAAACCCGGAAAGTTTCCTTTTAGGAATATTGGATGTTAAGTTGGACAAAATAGAACAAAATATTTTTATTTTAATTACGACAGCCGCGAAGATGATCCTCGCGAAACATTGGAAATCCGCAGAAATCCCAACAAAAGAGGACTGGATATTTAAAATTCTGGATACCATCCAAATGGAAAGAATGACAGCCTGCCTAAAGGGAAACTCAAAAAAAAACATATTTCAAGCAAAGAGTTATGATTTGTTTATTGAATATTGTAAAAATGAATATGAATTGAAATTTGATTTAAATGATTAAGGTTGATATGCATCTAGGCAGGTATTAGAGGTTAGAAAAGTAACAAATAATGGCTACCCTTTTACCCTATCTTCCTTCGCATCGAGTCCTTTGGTAAAATTATGTAAAGATAGTATACAGTAAGACTAGTTAGGACCTACGGGTCCAGAAAAAGTTCTGCCCTACCCATGCTTTTAAATCTTTCCCTAATGTGTGCAACCCTCCCCCATCTTCCCCTCCCGCTGCCCTTATCTTTCCCTTCCCCTTCCCCTGATCCCCAACCCTTTTTACCCAACTTGGTTGTCAGCGGTCGCAATATAGGGAATAGGGGGAATGGGAGGGTAGGATAACCAGATTCTTCCCGATCCCCTGCATGTGCAGGTCAACACCCTCTAGTACCAGATTAGAATGGAAAGGCTGTATACCAGTGTGTCTTTTATTGTCTGTCATTGTATGTTTTTTTTGTATGTTTGACTATTTTTTTGAAACCTAATAAAACCTTTTCCATCAAACAGTAATCCATAACCAACAATGACCTTTGGTCAAAACAAGCAAACAAACAAAAACCCTACCACACATTCTCTTTTCTAGTGTTGCTCATTTCTCTTTCATTCTGTCTTGGCCGAATCACAGCTTCACAAAGACAAAATAGCAAAAGGGAAAAAAACCTCCATTATTGAAGCTTACATAAAGTCTGATATTAGATGGGCAGATTAGAGCCGTTTGTTTTTATGAGGCAAAAATAAAATGCCCATGTTTGATTCATCAAATGCTAAATAATCATATTTGTGAAATGACAAAATTATCTTTTTTATATATAGTCTCCTGTAGCCCAGCGCACAGGCATTGCTTCAATTTAGAGATTCATTCTATGAGGCCAACATGATTATCTAGATTATTAAACAGAAATCTAATTTTCATTAAGAAGTAATTTAATACAGGTTGAGTATCTCTTATTAAAATGCATGGAACCAGAAATGTTTTGATTTCTTAAAGTTTGGAATATTTGCATATCCATAAGTGAGATATTTTGGGGATGGAACTCAAGCCTGAGCACCAAACCTATTTATATTTCTTATACACATAACCTAAAGATAATTTTATACACAACATTTTTAATTATGTAATGGATGAAATAAAGTTTGTGCTCATAGAATTATCAGAAATAATGTCATGATTTTAGCCACCCATATGGAATTTTTTGGACTTTGGAGTATTTTGGATTTCAGATTTTCTGATAAGGGATATTTGCTCTGCATTTACAATAAAAAATTTAAAATGATTTAATTCCCCCAAATCAATGTCCTTAATTTTATCGAAGCATCACTTCTTATTCGCCTTCTCCTCAAACAAAGGTTTAGCTGCCATACACACATACATACTCCAGGAATGCACTGTAACATTTTATTATGCAACCCTACTTGTACCCTGCTTCCCCTGAAAATAAGACAGTGTCTTATATTAATTTTGCTCCCAAAGATGCATTTAGTCATATTTTCAGGGGATGTCTTATTTTTCCATGAAGAAGAATTCACATTTATTATTGAACAAAAGAAAATGGAGCATTTATTATGTACTGTACAGTAGTTGTCAGTATATAATAAATATACTGGCCCTCATACACAGGGCCACAAAAAATAAGGGTTGTAAAGTACCTGGCAGCAACACACTGTCTGGAGACTGTCACGATCACCCACAGCAGCTCCTGGACCACATGTTCAGTAGGGACAGTATCACAGCTTCTGGCCACCAGGGGGAGCATGCTTCCAATCAAAAACTTTACTAGGTCTTACTTTTAGGGAAGGCCTTAGATTTAGCAATTCAGCAAAACCTCTACTAGGTCTTATTTTTAAGGGATGTCTTATTTTCAGGGAAACAGGGTAATAAGTGATACCTTTTTAAGTTTGTGGTCATTACATTGCCTGTTTTTGTTGGAGCATGCAAGCAATCAGTGAGCATGTGTGTCAAAATGTAAAATAAGATGTATGATAGGTCGGGCAATGCACGGGGTGATGGTTGAACCTGGAACTTTTGGATACTGTTGCATTTTTGTTCAGGCTCGAGCTATTCAGGTGCAGAGAGAAGAAGAGAGAGGCAGATTGATTTGCTTCTTGGCTTCTGAAAAGAAGGTCTCTCATGTGGACAAAGAAATACCATTTTACATCTCTTTAAAAGGGCATTTAGTGAGTTGATGCAACTGATCATATTGTGCATATGTTGTTCTGAACTAAGAAGAGTAAACTTCTTAGGTTCATCTGCGTGGCATATTTTCTTTCCCTGGCAAGGCAGTGTGTGGGCTGATCAAACATGAACTACACATGGTTTATTTTACATTACGCCACAGTTTTTTCTCTAAAGAAAAGGGACTCAGATTGCCACTGGAGTTATTGTCACTTTCCATTCGTGCTGTTTATCTTATTTGTGAGTGGAGGGTGAGATGGGAGATTACATAATAATGCAAGCGTTCAGAGCAATTGTAAATAAATGTGTGTTTTGTTTTCCTCCCCATCCCTCATTGTCTTTCCTGTCTTTTCTGTGATTTCCTGTGCTGAATACAAAACTGAAATTTAGCTGTCAAGTAACATAGCTGGTCAGAAAGATGACTGAAAAATCATTGAAATAAAATGCATTCCTAGATTGATGCCAAGAGCTTTGAACAAAGTAGATTTAGACAACCAATTTTCCACTGGTTCAAAGAGAATTACAGGATCACAAAACAAATTACTGTTATTAAAAAGAAGCACTTGTTCATGCAGTGTTATCATTGTGTTTCTGAGTCTTCAACTTGTCTTGCCCCATTGGGGAAATTATATGTACTAGTTCATATTGATTGTAGAATGAGCCACAATTTTTAAAAAGGGAAATATCTTTTCCATTTTGAGGTAAAGCACTAAATGGGAAACCACTTTTGTCA
This sequence comes from Anolis apletophallus, assembly GCA_030556195.1. Lineage (NCBI taxonomy): Eukaryota > Metazoa > Chordata > Lepidosauria > Squamata > Anolidae > Anolis > Anolis apletophallus. The sequence continues at coordinate 85,749,960 of JARBWK010000006.1, read as the reverse complement.
TACATTCCCATATACTGCTTCTCCATTCACAGTACAGGTAGTCGTGCTGAGGCATAGAAATGACATAAGAATACCATTAACCTGCCACAAATGCAGTGGTTAATAATTAGCAAAATGACTTTTCTGATTTCTTTCCAGACTGGTAATGTTAGAGAGGAACAAAAACATTTCAGTTGAGAATGTAGCAAAGCAACAATCAGGATGATTAGCATTATTCATTTTTGCCATCTCTGAATTTTACTTTGATTACTAATATTTTTTCTGGGAGGAAACAATTTAAGTAGCAAGCAGTGATATTAATTGATTGGTTGATTTCTTGCATCATTTAAAACTAACTAAAGCCTTCTGAATCCTTTTTTGGGAATGTTTAATCTTTATGTTTTTCTTCCTCAGTGTCTGACCCTGAACTGTTTTCCTGCTTCTAAGGTCTTTGTTTAAAAAAATATTGAGAGTCAATCACACCTTACTGGCAGATTCTTGTTTTGTATGCAAACAGTTTCCCAGGTCAGTCTCTGACATCTTCCCTTCTGAGTTAGGTGGACCAATAATCCTATTTAGAATAATATGGTTTCAGCTCTTGTTTTATTTAACAATTCTTCTTCCTAGTTAGGTATAGCCATGGGAAATAAGATTTATGTTGTGCAGATTTTAAAATTATTTTTTTGTGTTTTGTAGTGGGCAGTTTGCCGTAGTAAGGAAATGCCGTGAGAAGAGCACTGGTGCCCAATATGCTGCAAAATTCATCAAGAAACGAAGAACGAAATCCAGTCGTAGAGGAGTGAGTCGAGAGGACATTGAACGAGAAGTGAATATATTAAAAGAAATTCAACATCCCAACGTGATCACGCTGCATGATGTTTACGAAAGTAAAATGGATGTAATTCTCATTCTGGAACTGTAAGTAATTTTGGATTACTTTGGCAGATTTTTTTACTTAGGTGATTCCTCATTCTCCTAGTATGATGGCCTTCCAAGTGCAGGGTCTTAGCAGTGGGTGCGTAGGTGACAGTGGGGTCCTACTCTTTATCCGCATGTTCTTCCACAGTGAGAGCATCGGTTTCCAGGTGGAAGGCGGTCCCAGTCGGGTTGGCTGGACACACCTTCCTCTTGGCACATTTCTCCTTTTTGCCCTCCATTCATGCCTGTTCGAATTCCGCAGCACTGCTGGTCACGGCGGACCTCCAGTTAGGATGCTCAAGGGCGAGAGCTTCCCAGTGGTCAGTGTTTATGCCATAGTTTATAAGGCTAGCTTTAAAACCATCTTTAAATCTCTTTTTTGTCCACCAACATTTCATTTTCCATTCTTGAGTTGGGAATATAGTAACTGCTTTGGGAGACAGTGATCAGGCATTTGGACAACGTGGCCAGTCCAACAGAGTTGATGGTGTAGGAGCATTGCTTCAATGCTGGTGGTCTTTGCTTCTTCCAACACGCTAACATTTGTCCACCAGTCTTCCCAAGACATTTGCAGGATTTTTCGAAGGCAACACTGATGGAATCGTTCCAGAAGTTGAGTGTGACATCTGTAGACAGTCCACATTTCGCAGGCGTATAGCAGGGTTTGGAGGACAATAGCTTTGTAAACAAGCACCTTGGTATCCCTACAGATGTCCTGATCCTCAAACACTCTCTGCCTCATTCGGAAAAATGCTGCACTCGCAGAGCTCAGGCGGTGTTGTATTTCAGTGGCAATGTTGACTTTTGTGGAGAGGTAGCTGCCAAGTTAGCGGAAATTGTCAACATTTTCTAACATTACTCTATTAAGCTGCATTTCTGGCATTGCAGTGGGTTTGGCTGGTGCCTGCTGGAAGAGCACTTTGGTTTTCTCGATGTTCAATGAGAGGCTGAGCTTCGTGTATGCTTCTGCAAAGGTGTTTAGAGTGGCTTGTAGGCCTTCTTCTGAATGCACACAGACTATGTTATCATTAGCATATTGGAATTCTATACAGATTATGAAATGATAGATAGATAGATAGATAGATAGATAGATAGACAGATAGTTTTGACCCTGGTCCTTACTATCAGTGATGGAAGAACTGGTATACACTCCAGTGAAAGATCCATAACTTCTTGAGAGAACATACTGGATAGGGACAGAGGATGAATGAAAAACTTTAGAGCGGTATTCTTGTAATTGTGGAAAAACTGCCCATTTTGATTGTGGACCTGTAGTAAATGTAGACTTTAAGTGTAAAGAATGCTCTGTGTACTTACAAGTCGTACTGAAGAAAAAGTGGGAAACTGATATCTTGTCTTTGAAGATACTATTGGGTACTTAAATTGGATCACCCCTGGGCAGCCTCCTGATTTGGAAAGTTAAGAATCCCTCTGGACCAGATTGCTAGAATATGCAGTTGACTGTAAATCAAAAGAAGAGTTGGAAGTCACAATGGAAGCTGTTTAATACAATATCAGTATACAGTTGCATCTTGGCTCATATGTTTTGGACTATAATTCCTGTGGCCCTCTATCATTGACCTTGTTGTTATCAATGGGAGTTATGGTCCAAAAAATCTGGAAGGTACAAACACACCTCACTTTTGATTTATTTATTTATTTATTATTTACTTCATTTATATTCCGCTCTTCTCACCCCGAAGGGGACTCAGAGCGGATTACAGTACATATACTTGCAGACAATCCCTGCAGTTCAACATATATAGACATATTTTTAGACCTATATTGACGAACATAAACGACAAAGAGGCAAACTTCTGGCAAACTTCTGGCCATCAGGGGGAGCTGATGCACTCCTCATTTCTCTCAGTGTTTTTTCCAGCGTCCCTTGTTGTTCTTCCGCAATCTTCAGTGACTCCTGGAATTCTTATGGCTTCATAAATCAGTCAAAATTTGCCTCCCCACTTAATGTGGTACCTTTATCTCCTACTTGACAAATGAACTGTCTTTCGGGCTGCAAAGGTCGACTACAGGCTACACTTAAGGTTGGGCACCCACCCCGACCCGGGCAGGCCTCGAACTCATGACCTACAGGTCAGAGAGATCTTATGCAGCTGACACTTAGCCAGCTGCACCACTTTTATGTCACGTTGATGCTTTGATTGGATACCGATCTTTAACAAACAGTCAGATAGCAAGAGAATCCAAACAAGGCAAAAAGTTGCCACTTCCAGAAGACTGAGCCATTTTGGCATTCTCTTTCTTCTTCCCCAGTCAAAAGAAAAGCCAGTGCTGAAATGTACAGCTGTAATTCTCAAAATTGTAACATGTCATCTAAAAAAATTGCATGAGAACCACAGACCACCGGTGCTCTCAGCCCTTTCATTCTGACTATAGCTTTTGCTATATCAAATGAAGTTTTCTTAAATCACTGCTGTGATATCTGAATAGAAAGTGATTTCAATGTCATCATTTCAGTTTTTGAAAATGGTTGTTTAAATCTAGGCATTTATTATTGGAAACTAAATAATCATATTGAAGGAGAAATGGTTTCTTTATTGTTGGAAGGCATCTTTGGTTTTAAAAAAATCTGGTTCGAAGAATCTAAATAAGGGGGATTTAATTATCAGGCTGCATGAATTCCTGTTTCATTCTGTAAATCTGTTGTAATGCATACATATGCATGATTAGTACCATATATTTTTGTATAATATCTGTGGTCAGTGCTAGGAATATTCTTTCTCAACTGGGAGGATACAAGAATAGGACTTTTGGAAATAGCAGATCAGACTGGCAGAAGATAGGGATAAAGACCAGAAACAGGGTGAAAGGGTTTGCCGGTGTTGAGTTTGCTTCATTTTGGTGAGACAACTCCCCTTATTTTTTGGATAATAGCATTTCCTGTAGATAGAAGCAGCTATAGTGGAATGCCACAAGATCCCTTTATCCACACGTGATACGTTCCTGCCTGGCTAACAGTTACCTGAAACTGCGGATATGACTGAATGCTGTTGAATTACCGGAAACTTAGGGCAGTGTTTCCCAACCAGTGTTCCGGGATGAGCGATCATCAGGTGTGCCGTGGGAAATTGTAACTCCAGGGGGAGTCTAGTGTGTTGAAGTATAAAAACCGTAAGAAACATACCTCAATAAAGACACAAAATTGCACAAAAAACCCTCCCCACCCGTTATCTACTTGGTCTCTCCCTCTCCATGCATTGGGAAGGCCTGCCTCCCTTCCCCCAAGTAGAGATCTCCTCTTGCCTCCTGGGGGTCCTGTGTGGGAAGTTTGGCTCAGTTCTATCATTTGTGGGGTTCAGAATGCTCTTTGATTGTAGGGGAACTATAAATCCCAGCAACTACAACTCCCAAATATCAAGGTCTATTTCCCCTGAACTCCATCTGCGTTCATATTTGGGCATATTGAGAATTCATGCCAAGTTTGGTTCTGATCCAACATTTTTTCAGTCCACAGTGCTCTCTGGATATAGGTGAACTACAACTCCAAAACTCAAGGTCAATGCCCACCAAACTCTTATAGCATTTTCTCTTGGTTATGGGAGTTCTGTGTGGGAAGTTTGTGTCTTTCTGCCATTCCTGCCAGGATATCTATGTTGTGTTCATTGAAACAGACCCAGGTTTCACACTGAGTGTATAAATACATTTTAAAAACATATTAACTATTTATTACTTTGTTAGTGTGTCATTTTGTGTCATTTTGGTTGGTGGTGTGCCCCAGGATTTTGCAAATGTAAAAGGTGTGCCGTGGCTCAAAAAAGGTTGGGAAACACTGACTTAGGGAATAAGTTACCACTTCAATTACTTTGTGGATTTTCTTCATTTGATGTTTGAGAGGTTAAAGTTTTGCCATTTTCGAGGATTATTTGTCATGTGTGCTTTAATGTTATTTACTATATGAATTATGGAGATGTTTTGCTTTATTTGTATATATTTATTCAAATTGTATGATTCCAAAAATGGGTTTTAAGTAAATGCATTATCTCTATTACAGTTGGATCTGGCCTAATTGGGGTAGGAACCTTAAAGCAGCATTTTGAACAAGTTACATTTGTGTGACAAAATGTGATAACTTTCAATTATGGTACTTCTCTGGTAGTTCCTTGACAACTGCTGGATTTTAAAATTCGTTTAGTTTTTACTTCATTGCAAGAGGCACCAACATTTTTCAGTCAGTGTCTACATACAGATTGAGTATCTTTTATCTGGAATTTCAAAATCTCAAATTGTCCACATAGAAGGCTGAGATATTGACATCTTTGCTTTCCAATGACTCAGTGTATAAAAATGTTGTTTCATAAACAAAATTCAGAGACCACTTCGATCTGAAGATCAAATGCTGCTTGTAGTTTCCAGTCTCAAGATCATACGATCTACAAATACCAGACACAGGGCCTTCTCTGCTGTGGCTCCGTCTCTTTGGAATACACTTTCGCTTGAAGTCCGTATGCTCCAAGACTTACTAGCGTTTCGGAGAGCGTGCAAGACTTAACTGTTTAGGCAGGCCTTCCCACCTGGCTAATCAGTTTTATATTTTACTGTTTTTACTGTTTTATTGTATCACTCATGTCTAATGTAAGCCACTCTGAGCCCCCGGGGAGTGACGGCCTATACATTTGATAATAATAATAATAATATGAAAAAATGTGTTGGACGGGGTTACACTCCCCCTGAAGACGCAGGTTCGCAGTCTGGGTGTGATCCTGGACATATTGCTGAGCCTGGAAGCCCAGGCTTTGACGGTGACCAGGGGAGCATTCACACAGTTAAAACTTGTGCGCCAGCTGCGCCCATACCTTGGGAAGTCTGACTTGGCCACGGTAGTCCACGCTCTAGTTACATCCCATATAGATTACTGCAACGCTCTCTATGTGAGGCTGCCTTTGAAGACTGTTCGGAAGCTTCAATTGGTCCAACAGACAGCAGCCAGGTTGATAACAGGAGCACACAACCCCTCTGTTGCGCCAGCTCCACTGGCTGCCAGTTTGCTACCGGGTACAATTCAAAGTGCTGGCTTTAGCCTTTAAAGCCCTAAACAGTTCTGGTCCAACTTATCTGTCTGAACGTATCTCCCCTATGAAACAACAAGGTGTTTAAGATTGTCTGGAGAGGCCCTGCTCTCGGTCCCGCCTTCCTCACTTACTTGATTGGCAGGGACGAGAGACAGGGCCTTCTCAGCAGTGGCCCCTCAGCTATGGAACGCCCTTCCTAGGGACATCAGATCAGCCCCTTCCCTCTTAACATTTTGAAAGAAAGTTAAGACTTGGCTGTTTGAGCAGGCATTTGCAGAAGAAGTGTAATTAATTAAATGAAACCTACAGAATGGTATGACGATGCAACGGAAACCGATTTTAATAATGAGACGCTGAGATTTGTATTTTATATTTTTAATTGCTAATTGTATTGTTTTATATGGTTGTTTATTACTTGGTTTTGATGTGTTTTATCTTGTGGGTATTCGTTGCCATTGTACACCGCCTTGAGTCGCCTTCGGGCTGAGAGGGGTGGTATAAAAGTATAGTAAATAAATAAAATAAATAAAAATATTGTATGAAATTAGGTTCAGATTATATGTTCAAAATCAATACAAAACATGAACACATTTTCTGTTTAGACTTAAGTTCATATATGCAAATGCAAATATTCCAAAATCTGGAGGAAAAAAATCTAGGCTCTTCCATTGCCAACACCTTCCTGATCAATCACATATGGGTTGGAAGGATCCTCCTTGAGGCTGCTACCACCACCACTTCTTTGCCACTTTTTGGTGGCAAATGCTACTTGCCATCCGCAAGTGGCAAGGCAATGGCATTGGACACATGGAGGATCCTTGTAGACAGAAGATGGCAATGCCTACCTATTTCTATCTGTACTGCTGGTGGGCACTGCGCAGTGATAGGGGTAAAATTTTCCACTGATGCCTGTGAGAGTTTCCTTGCAAATTTCTCACAGTGAACTCAATGATGACTTTAACGCTTTGCAGAGCTTGCTTCCCTTCCCTTCAAAAAATACCCCTCATGGCAACAGTTCAAGCCATTTTTTCCATTAAAAATTGTTTGCAATTGTTTAGTTTTGCTATTGGGAAGCATATTGCATTAAATATCAAGGTCTTTATTTACAGTTTGTTCCCTCCTTTCAGTGTAAATCTTTTAAAAATTTTATTGAATGTTCTGGGCTTCAAATTCTCAATGTGACAATATATCTTTAGATGATGACTTACTTATTTAATCCGTTGATTAATAAAGGCATGTACATGCAATTGTAGTAGTTCATTAAAGGATTATTAGGCTGTGTTTTTTAAAACTAATCTGTTTTGAGGTTTCTGTTTAAGATCTCTAATGATACCTTATGGGATGTAACATTTAATCCCAAAGCTTGGAGAGAGGGGTTTGCTTGTCTTCAAAATAATTAGTGTTGTGTTTTCCCAAAGGAAGGAAGTGTTGATTGCAAATACTTTTTTCCATCTTAGAACTAACTCTTAAACTTACTGCTTTATCTTCTAAGAGACTTTTAATTGCAGCTCAAGACTGAACATGTAGTAGCTCCATTGATTTTTTATTCATGTCAGGAGCGACTTGAAAAACTGCAAGTCACTTCTGATATGAGAGAATTAGCTGTCTGCAAGGACGTTGCTCAGGGGACGCCCAGATGTTTGGATGTATTACCATCCTTGTGGGAGGCTTCTCTCATGACCCTGCATGGGGAGCTGGAGCTGACAGAGGGAGCTCATCCGCACTCTCACAGATTTGAACCTCCAACCTATCAGTCTTCAGTCCTGCCGGCAGGAGGGTTTGACCCATTGGGCAACCGGGGGTTCCATTGATAAAATGTATTGTGATTTTCATGGGTTATCTGTAGATTTATATACAATTGTAGTAATGCATGTAAAATTCTAATTACCTGAAATAGTAGTCGTCTGTTCTTGCAGATTTGTATATTTAAAACAGAGGAACATTTATGGTTTAATTGTTTTGCATACATGAGTCAAAGCAACAAAATATTCAACGGACCATTACTGCTTTCACCTTGGGAACAATGGTTTCTATGGAAGTATACTCTTGTGCATATACCTATTAGAAAAATTGAGATGTTGGGCTGCTGACACTCTTAGATCTATGGTTGACCTTTGCTATGTGTCTCCCATGGCTAAGAATAGATTGCTTATTTCTAACCAAGTGATCTTCTTATTCACATGCATCTGTGCAGAGACTCTGCTCTATCACTATGATATTTGAGAAGAACTGGTAGGTGAGTGTTCTCAGTAAGATTGTGAGAATGTTACTGGTAGAAATTCATGTTCTGATACTGAATGGGGGAAATGTGGTTTTCATCAACTGGATGCAATGCAATTGTATGCTGTTTCCTGAAATATAGAATCTGCAGGAAACTCTCACTTCTATGTCATCGTAATCAGGGTTCAGGAGTTCTTTAGGGAGCAATGTAGAATTTTTTCACTAATCTCTCTTAGAGAAAAATAATAAGGACAAGAATGACTGATCACAGATGCTATCATAAATATTCCATAAATAGATCTTCTGTGGTTCTGGATGGAAATCTACAAAGTGATATCCGAAACGCAAAACATTTTAGAAATAAACTTAATATGACACGAAAGGTCTACAATATTTCTCATTTAGTTGGGTTGCATCCTTATTCTGCACTACAATAATTTCATAAATATTGACAGCAAATATTCATCAAGCGAATGTTACCTAAAAAATTGCAACATTGCAACGGTGTCATCTGGATGGAGCAGACATAGTCTTTGCATTTTAATTTTAGTTCCTCTAAGTAAGCAAACAGTTCAAACATAACATGGTACATGTTAAAACATTGTAACAGACTTAAAGCAGCACTCCAGGAAAGCGTAGGATGTGTTTGCATTCACCTTGCCATAGTAGCTTCATTACTGTGGATCTCTCTTATGTTTCTGTCCTGTTTGACAAAATGATTGTCTGTTCATAGTGCTTTCATCTCTCCAGTATTTCCCACTCGCTGTCATCTTCTAACTGCTACTACTTTTCTACTTTCCACTTCTTGAATACAAATGCACTGTATTAGTTTGAATTTTGGATTAGGCCAGGATTCAAATCCCCACTCAACTATAAAATTGAATAGGTGAGTTTGGGTGAGACACACTCTCTCAACCTCAGAGAAAAGCAAAAGTAATGCCCTCCATACCAATGTCCCCCTTCCAAAACATGATATGTTTGCTTTAAGTGTGTCATAACTCAGAAATGACATGAAATGTATTTTCTTTGTTCTCTTATCATTTTACTGGTTTTTATTTACTGGCTTTTATTTAATATTGTATGCTTTTATTTAATATTACTGTACTTTTTATTTGTACTCTTGATGTGTAAGAACACGTATTTTTAATTTTGTAAATACAAATATGGAGAGATTGATGGAGCAGCATAAAAAAAAGAATTAATGCTCCAATGAGAAAGGGTACCTGTTTGAGAGAGAGGTGGGATTACTCAGGTCCAATATACATTAATATTGATAAACATTTGTCCTACATATTTATTATTTATTTCATTTTACTTTATTTATATCCCCCTTTTCTCCTAGCATTGGAGCTCACATCAAATTAAAAACAAAATATGCTAAAAATATATTCGATAGATTTTTTTAAAAGTTATACTATAGATACTGAGTTAGAAAAGTAAACAAAAAACTAAATAAAACAGAAAAGGTGAATGCATTATATACCCCATTGAAAGGGTACTTTTGCCACAGTAACCTAAAATCCAAGGGCCTGCCTAAGTCAAGGACTGTTGTGGGGTGTGTCTTTAAGGTGCAGCGAGGCCAAAACAGCTCCATGGCCACTACATGATGAATGGAGATGATTTGCCATAATGTGGCCTTGAATTGTGTTAACATATTCTGGAGCTTTTCCCAAACTGGAGTATCCAGCAACTTTAGGAATATATTATTATTATTATTATTATTATTATTATTATTATTATTATGATCATCATTGCTATTATGTTATACCCTGCTTTCTCTCTCTCTCTAATCAATTGTGTCACTGCTCAGGGGGAATAGGATGTCACCTACCTTGCCTTCCTTTAACGGTGCTTACTGTGTATGAAAGTGGCAATATCCAAAGGACCAAGGGATTCTAAGCAGTGGGAGGAGACAGGGATGTGATTCCTCTTCTACCCTCCAATCACCTTAGCTCTCCGAATATCATCACACCAGGTGCCAAGCAGTGTCTACTGTCATTTTCATACCCAGGGGGGCACTGCTAAGGGGAGAACGAGGGGGGCAAGATAATGGTCATGGGTGAGCAGCGCCACACTGGTTTTGGTGCCACGTAGTCAGGCAGTTCATGGACATGAAATGTATATCTCATGCAGTTACTGATCCGACTTGGGGTGTGGATAGTGTAGCCTCCAACAATGTTGATCCAGAGTACCCCACTTCAAAACAGCATTGCCGAATCTGCCCTGTCACAATGCACCCTATGTCTTTTAGCAGAATGAGAGTAGGATAGGGCCAAATGAGCTTCCAATGGAAGACAGTCCACAACCTGGGAGCATCCACCATGATGGCACTTTCTCTAGTCCTCACCAAACATACCTGTGTTGGTGGCTTGACAGAAAGCAAGGCCTCCCCTAAAGATCTGAAAATCAGACAGTCTTATTAAAAGAGATGTGATCTCCAAAATGGTTTGGACCCAATCAATGTATGGTATATGTCCCTTGAGATGTTCACATGTTTGCCTTTCTTATTAAATTCTTGTAGTCCCACATAGTGTATGCAAATATTGGCACAATCACAGCTACACAGCAAAGAAATACCGAATACAAAATTAAGGCAGTTTGCATAAAGGACAATGATTGCAATATTGCAGCTGACATCCTGTGTCTTTGGATGATAAGATATCCATTAATTAGAAGTCACTGACACAAAACAGTGAAAGGATAGACAACTGGTGATATCTTTGCTATGAATATTGATTTGAGGACAGCAAACAGCAAGGGATTACTTTAAGCCTTGTGGTGCAGGTCTTGCAAATAGCTGGGAATAACACGATGGTGAGCTACTTTGTTCATCCGGGATGCTTTCCGTTTTCATTTTATGCTCCCACAAGAGTTCAAGGAATCAAGCATAGGTGCTCATAAACTGTACAGGTGCTTGTCCCCAACAATATGCACAATAAAACACCAAACTGGGGGTAATGTTTTAAAGTCAACAGTAATAGTTATTTCCAGATTGAATTGTGTCATCTAAGACAGTTTGTGAAGATTTACAAGATCAATTTGTTCAGAGTGAAAGAGCCAGGCTGTTAACTAGGTCTGATCACAGAGAACATATTGTATCTATTTTGCAGAGAGTTTGTATGTGGAAAAGTTACTTTGCAGGGATAGTTTTAAGTACTGTTGGTGTAAATTAAGTATTAAATATTCAGCTATATGCTGATCTACGGTATTTCAGTGGCCTGAACAGCTCCATTTTGACAATATCTGACATCTCCCCATAGCATGTTTTATTAATGAGCTCTCTCATTTACGTTTTTGTAGAAATACTGTATAGACAGTCCCCAAGTTACTAACAAAATGGGTCCTGTAGGTTTGTTCTTAAATTGAATTTGTTTGTAAGTTGGAACAAATACATTTTTTCATTGTGTGTGTGTGCGCGCGCATGAGTGTAAGCTTTGGATAGCATAGGGGAAGGGTTAACACCCCTGTGGTGATTGTTTTGTTGTCTGTGTCCCTGTTCAGAAGATTGTACCATACTTTTTGTCCCTGTGCTAATTAGATTTTGAAAATTTTGGTTTGTTGTGGAAAGAAGTGTTGGTGATTGAGACACCTTTTCCCCATCATGAGTCTTTCAGAAGTGAATTTCCCTTCTAGGGGACAGATTTCTCTCACTTCCTGTTGTCCGACCCCCGTTCTTAACCGTAAGCGGTTTGTAAGTCAGATGTTTGTAACTCAGGGAATCCCTTTAATTTCAATATTCTGTGCCCAGGGCCAACAAATAGAAGTCTTGGCTACATATACAGGTAATACACAGAGACAGGCCGATACATACCATTACATGAGGCAACAGGAGCACCTCAGATTTGGACAGTATCCATGGATACCGGGCTAAAAGTACCATGGCTCAGCAAGGCTTCAGTTAAATAGTGGCTAACACAGGTGTATCTCCTAAATGAGCAATTCACTGATTGATAGCTTGTCAATTTTGGCATCTCACATTGTTAATTAATTATCCATTTATTTTCGAGTTGTAAAAGGAGACGTTTGGTGTTAGAGTGGGGTTGGGGATGGATTTTCTCAAGTACCACAACGGTGAAGTTTTTGCAATTACGGTTACAGGATTTAAAATGCATATATAATACAGAATTATCATATCCTGTGCGAAAACGTGACCTGTGCTCACAAATTCTAGTCCTGAGTTCCCTAGTTGACTGGCCAATATAAAGACCTCCACAACAACCACAAATTAAACAATATACGATGTTACAAGAGTTGCAAGTAGCCCAAGTATTGATCTTAAATGTTTGTTTATTATGAGGATTCTGGATTTGGGTGAGGGGAGAGATATGTTTGCAAATGCTGCATTTTCCACATTTCTTTGTTCCATTTGGGAGGGGGATGGAGGGAGGGCAAGTATTAAACATATTGTCTTTAGTATGTACTAATAGGTCCTTCAAATTTTGTGATCTCTTAAAGGCTATGAGAGGTGGTTTCTCAAGGCCTGGAATGGAGCTTACTAGAGGCCAGAGATTTCTTACAATCTTCTTTATTGTGAGTGTGGGGATAAACCACCTCTCATAGCCTTTAAGAGATCACAAAATTTGAAGGACCTATTAGTACATACTAAAGACAATATGTTTAATACTTGCCCTCCCTCCATCCCCCTCCCAAATGGAACGAAGAAATGTGGAAAATGCAGCATTTGCAAACATATCTCTCCCCTCACCCAAATCCAGAACCCTCATAATTTAGCATACATATCTCAAAAAATTAGCATATTCCATCCGACCAAATATGCTAATTTTTTGAGACAGTATTTTTGGGGTTTCAGGAGCTGTATGCCAAAATCATCAGTACAAAAAACAAAAAAAGACCTGAAATATTTCAGTTGGTGTGCAATATATGAAAGTTTAATTTGTATTATTACATTATGGAAAACAATGAACTTTAGCACTATATGCTAATTTTTTGAGAAGGACCTGTAGTGCTAGACCTTGGGAACGTCCTCCTAAACAAACACATTCTGGATATATTCTGTGCTGGTCACATAGACCTCAGATTAGGTAATATGTAATGCATGTATGCATTAGAGCAGTGCTGTCCAACTTCTACGGGGTCCAGGGCCGGATAAAAGGTCACTGATGACCTAGGGGGCCGCTCGGCCCGCCCCACGCCCCGCCCCAGGCCCCGCCCCAACCCCAGGCCGCCCCTCCTAAAACGGCCGAAAAAGGGCAGAAGGCGGCGCCAAGAGCAGCGTCACAGGCCTGGCGTGACGCGCTGCCCCTTGGCACCGCCTACTCCTCCTTTTGGTGCCCCCTCCTTCCTAGGGCGGAGGGGGCGAAAAGGAGGAGTAGGCGGCGCCAAGGGGCAGCGCGTCACGCCAGGCCTGTGACGCGCTGCTGTTGGCGCGCCTTCTGCCCTTTTCGGCGGCTCCCCCGCCCTAGGTAGGAGGGGGCACCAAAAGGAGGAGGAGCTAGCTCTCTTCCTCCTCCCTGCCCCGCCTCCCCCTCCCCCCCGGCCGCCATTTAAAAATTCGATTTTTTTTTTCAAATTTAAAAATGGCGGCTGAGGGCATAGGTGGGGCCGTATCCAACAGGCTACGGGGCCGGATCCGGCCCCAGGGCCGCCAGTTGGACAGCCCTGCATTAGAGATTACCTATACACAAAAAAATACTGATGTGTGGAATTTTTTTTTATCTATCTTAGCCAATGCTGTGAGTAGGTTGGACTGAAAGTACTGCTGTGGCTTGGAAGATCCTATGGTCAAATTTATTCTTTGTTGTGTGTTTGCCTTCCTGCTCAGTTTCAGAGCTGATCCCAGCTTTGTGTCCCATCTGAAAGGATGCTATAGAGCTGATATTTCAGTCCTACCCAAGAGGACAAATTTAAGCAACATAACACCCTCTTCCATACAAATCTCCACATTTATCCAGACCATACTCTGTGCTTGAGCATTCGGATTGGAGGCTGATGGATAAACGGATGCAATCTTTTCTCTGTTGGAACTCTTGTTATGGACAGCATAGAATGTAATAATCTGGCTAGCTTTCTTTTGATCTTCTAGAGATTTATGAAGGCATTGTACATTTGTGTTAGTATTTCTGTCAGTATTTCAGTACTGAGTTACCTGTATGCTGTGGCATAATAGTTATATAATGGTTTCATTTCCATGTTTAGGACACTTGGTGGAAAGGTTCCATAAAATAAGAAATAGTTTAGATAAGAACATAGTTATAAACATTTGATGATTCGCTTGAAAATCAATCTTGGGTTTTAAAATATTTTTATTGTTAATGATGTAGATTCTTGCTCAGAGGAGCAACAGTTGTCAAAACAAACAAAATATCTTTTGAAAGTAAAGATCTAGCTGAAGGAAAGGGTGTAACCCTTATAGACAGCTCTTATTTTTTATTAGCAGAAACTAAGACTTTGTGTGTTTCCATTAATCTTTAAGGATTTCTTCGCAGATTTTTAAGCCAAAGTATTTGAAAGCTTTCGATGTGATTGTTTTCAAAAGACTATAAACAATAACATAACAGTACACAATAGTATCTAGAATATATGAACAGTTTGTTTGACATTGAAATTTCCTAAAGGAACAAAGTAGAGTTCAGCTTTTATGTGTAAGTTCTCTGCCTTATTTTACAATCAAGGTCCTGTTTTGGGTCTCAAGATACTATATACCGTATATACTTGAGTATAAGCCAACCCGAATATAAGCCGATGCACCTAAATTTACCATTTAAAAACTGGGAAAATGGATTGACTCGAGTATAAGCCAAGGGTAGGAAATGCAGCAGCAACTGGTAAATTCCAAAATAAAAATAGATACCAATACAATTACATTAATTAAGGCCTCAGTAGGTTAAATGTCTTCTAATATTTACGTACATAAAACTGTAATTTAAGATAAGACAGCCCAACTCTGCTTAAACAATTATTCTAACCTTCTTCCATGAAAATGTGCTTAAATATCCTTCCAATAATACTAGTGTATAATGATGATGATGATAGAGTAAAATAATGGAAATGTAATAATAACAATAATAAATAGAGTAAATAATAAATGTAATAAAAATAATAATAACACAGTAAAATAATAAATAACCTTAACTCGAGTATAACCCAAGGGGGACTTTTTTGGCCTAAAAAGGTGTTGAAAAACTAGGCTTATACTTGAGTATATACTGCATGTTGTTTTTTTAAAATCAAGAGACTACTTAATACCTAAGTTTCTTGCTATTCCAACCATTTCTGAAACATTTTTTCCTAAATAAAATATGGTACACAATTGCTTAAGTTTTATATGTATTACAGTTTGTGGTATACAGCAGGAAAGTAACAGTTACCACAATAATTATTTAGCAGTCATTATTAATGTTTTAGTTGCCTTGAACCTTTGAAAGCCTATGTTATTGCCTTCTATATTGAACTTGACTTGTAAAAAGTGGGCTTATGTCCTTTGCAAGAAGCTTTTAAAACTGACAGCCTTTCTTAGTGAGGCTGTATAAAATCCTTAAACTGAGGAGAGAGAGAAAAATCAAGAAGTTCAAGTGTTCAGGTCAATAACTGCAGCTCTTCTTCTCATAGTGTTGCAGGAGGGGAACTCTTTGATTTTCTAGCTGAAAAGGAATCCCTGACTGAAGAGGAAGCTACAGAGTTTCTCAAGCAAATCCTTAATGGTGTTAACTATCTCCACTCTTTGCAAATTGCACACTTTGATCTCAAGGTATGTTGGATGGTTTTCCCCACATTTAGCTTTTAGAATACTACACAAAGAAGCTCTTAGAAATCATGTCTGCAAGAAACCAGTCTTTGATGTTGATATAAATTATTGTTTTGAGATTACCATTGGGAATTTTGCATCTAGTCAGTGTTACAGGATACACTTTTGCAAATTGTGGATGTTTCCATGCATGTACATGCACATTCATGTATTTGAATGTTTTACTTCTGTTAGTATTTCATTTTTGTTTTAAAAGAAAACTGCAAACACATTTCATGGGTGGTGGGATGATAGTAGCACGTGATTTTGAATATTTTTTCAGGGAGAGATTCTTTTTTCAGATTGTGACTATACAGTGGTTAATATATGACCAATTTCCCCCTCAAAGCCTGAAAACATAATGCTGCTCGATAGAAATGTACCAAAGCCTCGCATCAAGATTATTGACTTCGGCTTAGCACACAAAATAGACTTTAGCAACGAGTTCAAGAACATTTTTGGGACACCTGAATTTGTTGGTGAGTGTTTTCTTTTGTAATTTGGCTATAGGAACTTGATTTCATGACAGAATAAGTAGATTGATTTTAATCAGCGTAGAACTGGTCTCCACTGTCTATAATTGTTTCTTGCCTTTCCTTTGCTTTTCCTCTTGAGAATGGAGCTGAGAATCAGTTGGTAGATAAGCAGAGGCTATCCAGTTTGCACAAAAGCCCAAAGCTTTGGGTGTGATACAGCAGTAGATATATTTTCTGTACCCACTTATTTTGAATCCCATAGTTTGGTCCTCAGGATTTTATATCAACCATTTTTGACAGTGATTACCTCTGTTCAAAAACTAGGAATAAAACTAAATTTATCACTTTGCAAAATGTTCCTTGCTTCATCCCCTGAAGGACCTTTTGTGTGTGACAGATGAGCAGCTCTGGGGCGAAGGGGTTTCACTAGAATCAGACCACATGGGCCATCTAGTCCAACCCCCTGCCATGCAGGAAGAACATAATCAAAGAAACCATGACAGTTGATCATCCAGCCTCTGTTTAAAGGCCTCCAAAGAAGGAGATTCCACCACTAATAAGTTATTAATAACGTACCTTCTGACAGGTCATTGAATCCTCATGACCTAGCTTGTGATCAACCTCTAGCAAATCTATCTTTCAGGTGGTGACAAGAAATTGGGAATGGGAGGTATCCTACTTCTAATATTTATTGATGATTATGCAATTCCTGGTCTCATTTCATTGTGGCTTCCAGCCTAGGTCTGAATCTGAAACTGCTTGGGTTGCCCTGGTTCAAAAGAGCAAATCTCTTCAGTTGTCTTGCACTTCTTAGTAGCACTGGATATTACTGGCCATTCTTCTAGATTGTCTTTCTGCCTTTATGGACCCAGCTCTTCAGTGATTCCACTCCTTTTCAGTAGAGCTGTCTCAATTGTGACGGTTTTGTTCCACAGAATGCTGTAGTGTTTCCCGTGGAATTTAATATCTATAGGATATTGGTAGGACAAGTCACCTGTCTGGCATCAATGCACGAAAGACACCCAGCCCTGTTTTTCTTTCCATCTGACCAAGGTGCAGGCACAAATATCCTTGAATTGTTGTCTAAAGCTGGGATGAGACCTAACCAATTAAATTTTGACCCAAATAAAACTGTTTGAACTTATTTCCTGATAGATGCTCTAGAGCAGGGCTGTCCAACTTCTACCGGACCTGTGGCCGGAATTCCGGTTACTGATGACCTGGGGGGCCGAAGGGTCTGCCTCTGCCCCCCGGCTCCACCCCCTCCCCGGCTCCACCGCCGCCCCGCCCCCAGCTCCGCACCCTCCCCGGCTCTGCCCCCTCCCTGGCTCTGCCCTCTCCCCGCCTTGGAGGTGTCTGTGGAGGACACCGGGGCTTTGACTTGGAGATAGAGATGAACACCAAAATCCCAGTCTCAAGTCCCAGTCCCTGCTTTGAACTGGATTATATTGCAGTGTGGACTCAGGGCCCTTCACACAGCCATATAACTCAGAATATCCAGGCAGGAAACCCCACAAAACCTGCTTTGAACTGGATTATATTGCAGTGTGGACTCAGGGCCCTTCCACACAGCCATATAACCCAGAATACCTGCTTTGAACTGGATTATCGGAGTCCACACTCATATAATCTGGTTTAAAGCAAATAACATGGGATTTTATTCAGATGTGTGGAAAGGAAGTCAAATAAGAAGCCAGGGCCCTTCCACACAGGCCTATAACCCTGAATGATAAGGCATAATATTCATTCTGCCTCTGCTAATAATAATAATAATAACAACAACAACAGGTTTCTGGGTAGGAGACCTCCAAGGGCCATCCAGGGCCATCCAGTCCAATCTCCTTCTGCCATAAGGGGAAAACACAATCAAAGCATTCCTCACAGATGACCATTCAGCCTCTGATGATGATGATGATAATAATAATAATAATTACAATGGGTTCCTAGAATAGGAGACCTCCAAGGGCCATCCAGTCCTACCTCCTTCTGCGATAAGGGGAAAATACAATCAAAGCATTCCTCAGCCATGTTGAATCAAACTCTCATGAGAGCAACAGAAAGTAGTGAACCTTGAGTTTGGGAGTTGTAGTTCTCCTCCATCCAGAGAGCACTGTGGACTCAAATAATGATGGATCAGGACCAAACTTGGCACGAATCCTCAGAAGAGGAGGAAGCCGGAAAGGGAATGGATGAGCACCCCCCCACGTGCTCTGAACTTGACCCCGCCCCTTTTTTGCTCTGGCCACGCCCCCTCTCGCTCGGTGCACTCTCTCTCTCCTTCCCTCTTTCAGGTGGTGGAAGGGGGAAAGAATGAAAGGGGGAAAGAGAGAGAGAAGGAGGGAGGGAGAGAGGGGGAGGGAGGGAAGTAGGAGGAGGAGGAAGGGAGCCTGCTCCTCCTCCCTGCCCTGCCCCGCCCTTCACCCCCCCGAAAAAAATATTCAAAAAAATAAATAAATAATATTTTTAAAAAATTAAAAAAAAATAAAAATCTTTAAAAGCAGATATCTAGCAGGAGGGTAGGGGGCCGTGGGGAAGGGGCTGGGGGGCCGTATACGCCCCCGCGGGCCGCCAGTTGGACATCCCTGCTCTAGAGGCTTGCATAGTTTTACTTTTACTAGTTTTCCCCAGCATGCTGGTTGTACCTCTTCTTAGTGAGAGAAAATGTGGCCTTGGTAATTCATACCAGGCTAGCTTGCCGGAGTATGTTAAATCCAGAATTTCTCTTAAAGAGTGTTTAGAAGGTACAGATGTCTGCAGTGTGGCCTTCTAATATGACAGTATTAGAATACATTGCATTGTTGCCAAAAAGATGATAAGAGTACCATGCAGAACATATTAAGCTGCTTTGTAAGTGCTCTCTGGATACTATTCCATTACAAGCATGGTAGTGATAGAGAAAGCACTATTATGGTCATCATCTATGTCGTGATATTCATAAAACTGGTGCACATGTTCAAGTGAGAGGAGCTAGCCTTAAGGTATATAAAATTTTACTGGAAAGAAAAAACACAATTTTTGTCCAGAAATCTGTTGGCTGTTATACAAATTGTAATATAATTGTTGGACCCCATCATCAGTGTGGTTTCCATATTTTGAACCAGGTAGCCCTATATGTCTGTACAAATGCAGTTTGATTCATTAATGTAGATTATTCCAGCCCTACATTTTCTTTTTTGAGGTTCTTCTTTCTTGAATTCAGAATTGAAGTGAGGGTAGTTCAGTTGACTGATTATGTACAATCTACAAGCCCAAACCATCTCACATCAAGCACCATACCTACACCATACAAACATCAAGCACTATACAACACATGTCACAATTTTAACCGAAAAGGGTCCTGGTACCTTCTCAAGGAAATGGGAGACAACTATGTTTGAGTTATTTAAACACCCAAAGGGTCCCCCCCGCCCCCACAAAACAGAAGTGATTACATAATCTTGCCAATATGTGTTGTGGTTGTTTGGCTATATACTAAAGATGTACTTTATCTATTAGCTCCTGAAATAGTCAACTATGAACCTTTGGGTCTTGAGGCAGATATGTGGTAAGTTCTCAATTTTTCTGGAACTTCGGTTATTCATATTTTTTTCCAGTGGCTTTGAATATTGATCAGTGTTTTTTTTCTTTCTTTGCAGGAGCGTAGGTGTAATAACTTATATTCTGTAAGTATTAAAACTTTAAATACTTTTCTTTGTTTTTACAGTATTAGTTCTATTTTATCATCATATATGGTTTTTTAACACTGATAAATGGAGATCTTATCCAGAATAACCTCTGTGCAGTAGACCATTGTTTTTAATACATAGTATGTACATATATACAGTGCTCCCTTGCTATCTTGCGGTTCGCTTATTGTGGACTCGCTGATTTGTGGATTTCAAAAAATATTAATTTAAAATATATGACATGGTATTTTCGCTGTTTTGTGGGGGTTTGCCGCCGCCACTCTCCAAAGCCCTTTCCCTCCTCAGTCCTCCCTCCCTCCAGCCTTGAAGGGCCTTTCCTTCCTTTCCATCACTTTATTTTAAGTTTATAAAGACTTAAAATAGTGTATAACTACTAAAATAATGTATAAATATTAAAATAAATGGAGCATCCTTACATCGTGGTTTTTCAGTTATTGCGGGAGGTCTTGGAGCCTAACCCCAGCAATGAGGGAACACTGTATATAAAATAGAATTCAGTGTAGTTTGAATACAGCTTATTCCAATACGAAGAACCTGCAGAGGCCAATTTTCTCTCCTTCTAAAACTCTCAGGATCTGCTTCAAAGGGTTGTGAATCATTATGGAGTATGTTTTAGGCAAGGAAAATCTGGGAATAAAAGCAATTTTACTCTAGGGAAACAGTGATTTAAACTGTACTGATTGCATTCATAGTATCTTTCCATATTTTGGTTTATTTTTTATTTTAATTCTTTGGTAACATAATTTTTGGGACTTTGGATTAGCTAAATTGTTAAAAATCTGCATGATCAAAGTAGTAATCATTCTTAACTTGCAGTATGAAAGGAGATAAATGGACATAAACTAGAGATTAGGATTAAGAATATTGGGAAGGGGGGGGGGACTCCAGTCTCCCTGGGTATTCATTCCATCTTTAACCCCGGAACAGTAGTTCTTGATCCAAAAAGCTACAAAGGAAGATTGAAAAGCGAAACAACAGAATTGGAATATATGCCAAACTCCAGTCCATCCACACTGGGTTGAACAGAGAAAGCATTTTCTTGGCATAGTATACATATAACACACAGGTCCCCAACCTTTGGTCCTCCAGTTGTTTTGGACTTCAACTCCCAGAAATCCCAGCTAGCTTACCAGCTGTTACGAGTTGTGGGAACTGAAGTCCAAAACACCTGGAGGACCAAAGGTTGGGAACCATTGTACACTAGTAAAGAACTCAGCCTAATAAATGGCCTCAATTTATCACATTTCCTTTCTAATTCCCAACCAGCATTACACAACCTTCCAATAATTTGCTCCACCATTCATATGATCATCTACCTATTGGGTTTAGGCAATATCTTTCCTTCCACATTTGTCCTTTAATGACCATCGTAAACTGAATTTGGCATCTCATCACCATACATTTTGCATTTCCGTTGCTATTCATACATCCAACCTGCTCATTCATAACTATAAAGGTCTGTTCCTGTGTATTGTCGAACCCACTTGGACCCCAGTTGAACTGCCATGGCTCTAGGGAAGTTGTAGTTTTTCAAAGTATTTAGCTTTCTCTGCCAAAGAGGGCTGATGCCTCACCAAACTACAAATCCCACCTCAGTTAAAGTGGTTCAAACTGCATTAATTGGACAGAGTAGATGCACCCTGTGCCTCCTGGAAGCCGCTCTGAGTCCCCCACCGGGGGTTGAGAGGAGCGGGGTAAAATGTCGGAAATAAATAAATGAAAAATTATGATACCAACCTTTTCCTCTAAGTTTGTCTCTAAGGTTTTACAGTACAAGATCCTTTTGTATGCTGGTTTAGATTAGCAAAGCTACGTCTTGCAATTGTACCACCTGTTTTATGAAAGCTTTGTTTAGAACATATTGCTGTGTTTTTGATCATTTTTTTAAAAAAAAACAATGGTACAACAGGGAAGGCAAGCCTGGAATTTGTCTTGAAATCAGACAGAATCACAATTGTGACAACACTTCATTTTTACAGCCTGAGTGGTGCATCACCATTTCTTGGAGAAAGTAAACAAGAAACATTAGCAAATGTGTCTGCAGTGAACTATGACTTTGAGGAAGAATTTTTCAGTAATACCAGTGCACTAGCTAAAGATTTTATAAGAAGACTTTTAAATAAGGACCCAAAGTAAGTTTCTTCTAGTCTTTATTTTATGATACTGAATGCATTTAGTGTATGTGATATTGAGGTCGCGGGAATAACTGGTGGGGACCTTAGTTTTTTGGAATAAAGCAGAAATGCCTTGCCTTGAAGTTATTTAGAACTTCAGCTTAATCCCACAATTCATTACAATTTGCATTTGATGTACAGAAGCAAATTAACATGTAATTATTTACAGACAATTATTTGGAGCTGCATAAATATGTCGTATTCGTGGTTTAAAAAATATCCAGGAAGATTACATTATAGCTGCTGTCCTCAGCATATTGGTATCGATTTATTGGACCACATCTCAAATATATAGAGATTATTGGGAGTTGGAGTCCAACATATCTGGAGCATATGGGGCTGCTGAAACGCTGTGTTAAAGATAGTGTGTGATGCTATGAAGTTGGACAAGGAAGATATTAGGTTTCCAACTGGGCATGAAATTCATGGGTTGACTTATACTTATTCGCTGTCCCTCAGCCTAAACTACATCATGGGTTATTTTTAGGATAAAATTGTGAGTAAGACATGTGAGCCATCTTTA
The DNA here is from genome assembly GCA_030556195.1 of Anolis apletophallus. NCBI lineage: Eukaryota > Metazoa > Chordata > Lepidosauria > Squamata > Anolidae > Anolis > Anolis apletophallus. The sequence goes on along the minus strand of JARBWK010000006.1, from coordinate 85,727,210 downwards.
TGTAAATATAAATATAAATGTAAATGTAACCAAATAAAATAACACTTGTTTCTTCTTTGAAAGGAAGAGAATGACAATTCAAGATAGCTTGCAGCATCCCTGGATCAAGGTTAGTTGACAAAAGTACAGATTGCCATGTTCCCTTTATTCTTTTTTGTGATTCACATATTTTTGTTTTTATTTGCCTTCTGATATAGATATACCTCTCACTGTTTTGTCTAGTCTCCCTTGCTACCCAAAAATGGAGGGGGGGGGGGCTGCAAATGTTTAGAAGAACGGGAAACACATGAAAGAGAGAAAGAAATCCCTTCCAAATATTCATATTTCCAGTGGTTGATTCTTACATTTTAAACCAGTGGTTACCAGCCTGTGGTCCATGGACCACCAGTGGTCCTCAAGAACTAAAATATGGTTCATGGCCTCACCGTTACTGTACTGTTGCAACTAGAGTGACTGGTCTCACGAAACCCTCATATAGTGCCAAGGCAAAGGGCTAACTATCCACAAAAAGAGTAACAACAAACCTCTTAACTGTTGCTTCTCCTCCTACCTCCCCCTAAGCAGAACCATTTCATTTGGCACCTGGATGCGGGAGCACCTTGGTATCTTCGTTTTTAGGCCTGTTCCTAAGGGTTATTTGAGGTGCTGATCCAGAAAATTGCATTGGATAGACGACATCAGCTCTAGATGATTAAATATGGTTTTCTGTGGGTGAGCACATGGCGAATACTGGATGGCATATGATCTGTATAATAAAATAGAGCTGATGTGGTCTATCTAATACAATTTTCTGAATCAACACCTGAAATAACCAAATCAAATCTAAAGTTGACCAAAAACTGTTTCGTAACCCGTTTGGTACTAATGTTGGAGAGTGGTCCCTGATCAAAACAAGGTTTTAAACTACAGTTTTAAACAAACTACAGTTTTAAACAAAAGCAAATCATTACCAACACCACACAATAGGGAAACACCATAGAAGAAAAGGCTCCAGTTTAGAATGAAACTGGATGCAAGTTATCTACATTCACATCTCACGTATTTGCAAGAGGAAATTTGCAATAGTTTTGCAGTTCTTTCCCAATTTCACCACAGCTTTTTGCCAGTTAATGAATGCATTAAAGAAAATGTTCTGCCATCTTCCTACTCCTTTGCATTGCATTTCAAACTGTCCCTTTAATTTCCTCTCAGCCTAAAGATACCCTTCAAGCACTTAGTAGAAAAGCATCAGCAGTCAATATGGAGAAGTTTAAAAAGTTTGCAGCACGAAGGAAATGGAAGGTAAGGTCTAACCACCATTTATAATATTGGGATATAGGTTTTTTTTGTCTTTGAGAAAAGTACTTGTAAGAATGTATTTCCATATTCAGGCTAATGAAGGCCTGATGCATGCCTTAAAGAATTTGCTGTACACGCTCAGTCTTTGAACCTCTTGCAGGTTTGTTTAACGTTCAGATTAAAAATGTAATTGGGCCTGATATTTGCCGATGAGGAATGTGTGGCATTTCCATTGTAGTAAGGAAATGGAGCAGATAAGTAGGGATTTTTTATTTATTTAAATATTTCTATCCCATCCTTTCTCAGGAGGGCTAATGAGTCAAGTGAAAACAAGTGGTTTAAAATACTAGAAAAATTTAAATAAGCTTTAAAGTGTTAAGTAGAATTAATGAGTTTTTAAACAGATTTAAAATACTCCGTTTTCAACAGGATACATTTTAGAGAAATAAGTGAAAATCAAAGGATTTGATGAACAGTTAGGGTTTTACTAGGTGCCTAAATAAAAACATAGAATCATAGAGCTGGAAAAGACTGCAAAAGCCATCCAGTCAATCCCCTTTGGCCATATACACAATCAAAGCACTCCCAAACAGATGGCCATCCAGCATCTTGCTTTGCCCAGAATGGACACAATATTCCACGTGAAATCTGACTAATACAGAATAGAAGGGTAGTATTGCTCCCCTTGATCTAGACCAGGCATGGGCAAACCTAGGCCTGGGGGCTGGATGCAGCCCTTGGGGCTCTTTGCTCCACCCCGTCTGTTCGGCCCTCCTTTCAGCATGTGCACACAGTGGCCCGCTGTGTCCCCAGGCTGAGAAGAGGGCCAAGATAGAGACACACACTCTGGAGAGTGCTTGGCAGTGACATGTTTATCTCCCACCTCTGGGCCCAGGAAGGCTCAAAGAAGGCAGGCTGCTGCCAAAGAGATTTTCAGCAATGGCCTGACTCCTCCTGCTCCTTTCAGCCTAGGGGACACAGCGGCTGCTGCCTCTCCAGGCTGGAAGGAGAGCGGAAGAAAGTACAGTCTGTTGTCAAGAGCTCTTTCTTGGCAATGGATGTCTCCTCCTCCTCCATCCAGCCTGGGAATGTGGCAGGCCTCCGCGTCCCCAGGCTGGAAGGAGAGCAAGGGAAAGGACAGGTGTTGCCGAGAGAGAGCTCTCAGCAATGGCCCAAGGAAGGGAGCCACCAGCTGAAATGGCAGAAGAAGGGCACTGAGAGAAGAACCCAAGCCAATATGGCAGGCAGTGTCTGAAAGGGCTGCAGAGCCCTTTAAAACATGACCTGCTTCTTCTCCCAGCATCAGGTTGGGGCAAGCAGCCCCAGTCTTTTTCCTATGGGGACACACAGCCAGGTGATAACCTACCCCTTCACCCTCCCACCCCTGACCCCAGCTCCTTCTGGCCCATCCACATTCCCTTCCGGCCAGGCCCACACGACAGTCCCATGACAAAAATGTTTGCCAGTACCTGATCTAAACACTATACTCCTCTTGATGCAGCCTAGAATCACATTGCTGCCTCAAATCAGGTTGGTACCACTCAGATCTCCAAAGGAGAAGGCATTCCACAGTTAGGATGGCACAGCCGAGAAGGACCTCTCCCATGTCTTTACACAATGTATAGACTTATCTGATGGCACACAGAGGAGAAGCCCCCAATAGACCTCAGTTCTCAAGCAGGCACATATAGGGGCAAGCAGGGCTGTAGCCAGGATTTTGATTTGGGAGGGGCTGAGTCTGAGTGAGGGAGGATCTACTCTAGCAAACCTTTTGTATCCTCATCCCAATACCCCTATGCATATGGGATATATTGAGCATGGTGATCATATCATGATATGAATAAATATAACAATTTTAATAATGTATCAGTAAGGCATTCTCGCGGACCACCCTGAGAATTTCGGGGGGTGTAGCCCCTCAAGCCCCCCCCCCCCGGCTGCATGCCTGGGGGCAAGCACTCCCTCAAGTAATGGTCACAAACAAGGATTTCCCTGAAAATACTGAGAATGACAGATAGCTGTGACAACTTGGAGGAAAGAGATGAAGCCCAGAGTATATATTTGCCTTCCAAGTTCTTGCAGAGAAAGAAGAGCATCAACTGAGCTTCAAATCTGGACAAAGGAAATGTTTCTTGAAATAAGAGAGCAAAAAAAATGTGTCTTTGTTAGTGGCTTTAGGACAATAAACATTTGTTACAGATTTGTTTTAGAGTTGATTCTCATGTGTCTCACTGACGTCATAATGCATTTCAAAGTGAAGCAAGATTTCCATCATGTGAAAATGTTTGCTATAATAACTTCCTGTATTTTTACATACATATTTGGTTTTTTTCTCTTGCAAAAAGCAATCTGTGCGCTTAATATCACTATGCCAAAGATTATCAAGATCCTTTTTGTCCAGAAGTAACATGAGCGTGGCTAGGAGCGATGACACTCTGGTAGGTACATGGCTAGAGTATGGTGATCTGCTTAAAATGTTAACATTTTGCACATCATTAGCAGTAAATATTATCTGGAAAAATTTGGTTCACTAAAGTAACCACAATGATTACTTTTCATGGTTTTGTCGAAAGCATCTCAATTCTATAAGTTACCTTCCTATTGTTGTTAGTATCGTTGTTGTGTATCTTCATGTTGTTTCTGGTTTCTGACAATCATAAGGCAAGTTTTGTTTGGAATGGGGTGGGGAAGTTGCCTTTGCCCTCCTCTAACATTAAGAAAGTGTGCCTTGCACCAGGTCACCTACTTGTTTTCCATATTCATAGGGAGCAGCTACACTGTAGAATTAAAGCAGTTTTGTTACCACTTTATATACTATCGTTCAGTGCTGCGGAATCCTGGGATATAGTTTGGTGAGGCACCATTACTCTTTGGCAAGGAACTAATCAATATGGCTGACTAATGGAATGACCCTGGATTATATTTTTTTCATGGCGTGATTTTAATTGATGTTTTAATAATTCATGTTTTAATTATTGGTTTTAATTGTAATTGTTTATTTGATATATGTATGTATGGCATCAAATTTCTGCCTGTTGTAAGGTCCAGGTTGAGAAAGGCGCGGTATAAGTATAGTAAATAAATATAGCTCCCATGACTCCATCGCATTGAGGCATGGCAATGAAAGTGAAATCAAACTGCATTAATTCTTCAGTGTGAATGTATCTTCAGTGTACTGTGTAAACCACTACACCATGCTGGCTCCCATTCGTGACTAACTTCCTCAATCATCTGAGTCTATACCCCCATAATGACAGTTGCTGTTGCAAATTTTATCAAGGTTACATGAAATTAATCAACACACCTGTTTGGAATAGGGAACCCACATATTTGAATTTTTGTTTTCACTGTCCTTGATGATGGAAGACAATGCTTTCCATCTGAATGAATTCTGTGTGTCTCCCCCTTTTTTTTTGAACTGGGCTTTAGCAATCTGTATTTAAAGGTCAGTAAATCTAGAATATTACTTTTTGAGATTTTCTTGTATAATATGACTCCCATATCTGCAGCGGATACATTCCGGGACTTTGCATGGGTAATTCTCCTATTCTCCAGATATCAGTCCTGCAGATACAGGAATAATAATTTACACTAAATAAAGCACCTACCTGTGTTCAACTCTTTTTTAATAGTTGTTAAAAGTGTAGAAAAAAACATTTTTCTCTGAGAAATAAAGGAGAAGACATCAACATTTTTGCAAAGTGCCACCTTATTCCAACGGGTTATTGTTTTGTTTTTCTGCTCACTTCCCCATATTTGTAAACAAAACTTTCATGTATTGATTTGCTGTTCATTTTTTACACTGATTCATTCAATAACCCAGGTTCAGTCTTGTGGCCCAGAAGTTCAAAACAAACTCAAGACTAATTGTACCACCGTATAACGCAATGTTAAAGATGGATCACTCTTGCTCACTGCTGATTTTTTTTACTGAATGACTCTTTAAAAAATGTTCTCAAATTATAAAATGCCAATAGATTAATAAGCAATGGATCTTTTTATATCATGTTATGAATATACAGGAAAAGAGACTTCAGATTTCTTCAGGCTATATATTTGGGCTGAATTATCTGAAACATTTTCTTGTAGGTTCTATCCGCTTCCCTGTTGAGAACGATAAGCTACTATACCCAGAAACATTAATTCCCCAGCCCACACAAACTTCAAGCCAAGGAAAGCTTGCAGTGATGTCCCTCCTTCACCTTCCTTTCCCATCGTTGCACCTATAACCCAGCTGGTATTTATTTATGCTGGAAGCAGTTATAATCTTTCCACAGGAACCTACTGCTTTATTGCTAAGGCTCTCAAGATGGTTTTTAAAATATTAGAATCGTTAAAGGAGTTCAAGATTGGAAAGGGAAGGGAAGGGCAGAGAGGAAACTGTTGGAGGTGGTCCTCTCCATGAATGTGCAGTGTGTGGGTCTGGAAGCGAAGATCTTCTGCTTCATTGCAAAGATTCTATAGAGAATTAGAACTTTTTAAAAGCATTTAAAGGAGACATGCAGAGGAACAGAAGGAAAATAGGACAGAGGGCAGAAAAATCCTGAAAATAGAGAGAGAAGGGAGTGTTGACTAATTCAACATTATGGGAGGGGGGGATCTTACCTCTGGGTAAGAACAAAATAATTCCAAATACAGGCAGTATCTGGGTTATGAACAAGTTATGTTCTGTAGGTTTACTCTTAAGATGAATTTGTATGTAAGTCAGAACAGGTACATATTTTAAGTGTAACTCCAGCAATCGATCGATTGATCGATAGATAGATAGATGCAAGCTTTGACTAGCATAGAGAAGGTTTAACACCCCTGTTGTGTTTGTTTTGCGGTCTGTGTCCCTATTCAGAAGATTTCACTTCACTTTCTGTCCACGTGATAATTGGATTTTGAGGAAACCAGGATTGGTGATAAAGTGGAGACACCTTTTCTCTTGATAACTTTTTTAGGAATATATTTCCCCTCCGAGGGTAGATTTCCTCTTACTTTCTGTTGTCTCACCCCTGTTTTTAACTTGGAGTCAGATGTAAGTCAGATGTTTGTAACGCAAGGACTACCTGTATTAATCTTTCCCTTTTTGCTTTCTCTCCTCTATCTCTTGTCTCATCCCTACTTCATGCTTATTTCTGTTTAATTTGTGAGGATGAGGAAGATTCATTTGTAATGAAAGCCATCATACATGCCATCAATGATGACAATGTTCCTGGTCTCCAGCACCTTTTGGGGTCTTTAACCAATTATGACATCAATCAACCAAACAAGGTATGTTGTGCTTCTTCAACTCACTGGTAATTTATTAGATATGTAGGATGTCATCAGAGAATTAAAAAAAATATATACATATGATTACCATTTTTACTGGCAAAGAGAAATCATCCAAAGATCCCTATGTTTCCAACATTAATTTGAAAAAATATTTATTAGAGGGTTATAAAACAGTAATAATCCCAGTGTAATCCCAATTACGTAAAAAAAAAATATCTTGGTATCTTGGTTTTAGGTCTGTTCCTGGAGTTATTTGGGGTGCTGCCTCAGAAAAGTGCATTGGATAAACCGTTTCAGTTCTAGTTTCTTATAAATTGATTATTATGATTGTCTATGGGTGAGCAGATGACAATCGGAAGGAGCCATTTCAAGAATTATAGCTGATACGGGATCGCTGGTGCCATTTTTGGAATCAGCAGTTCAAGAATACCCAGAAATGAGACCAAAATTTGAGAAACCAAAATATGTGTTGGCCATTATTATTAATGTCTTTGTTGCATCCCAGCTGTGGAACACCTTTTCACCCAGACACCACGCAGGGACGGGATAATCCACTAAGTACATTTTATTAAGAAAGACATAACATAAGAAAAGTGCAATAGAAAAGTACAATCCAAAAGACAAATCCAGAAACTCCAAAGTTGCTGAATATAGGTGACATTCAGTTTCATGAATCAAATCGCAGGAATGCAAAAACCTGGAACTGCGCTCCGAGGTGATACAGGGAAACAATGCAAAATCCATACACTTGATCAAAATTATATCCAGAATTTGAGAACAAAACAGAGCATAATCCAGACCAAAAACCACAAAGACCTGAACAGGCATTGTAATCCAGAAACTTGAACCTTAACCAAGAAAAATTGAACAAGACACACAATCCAGAAACTTGAACACTTGATGTAAAAAGACATGGAACTTAGGAGTAGTATCCATTTGAAATGCACTGTTGTTCTCACAAAGAGCTGTACACTTGAAGCCCATTTAAAAGCCTTAGTTCCCTCCCATGACATCACTCCTTGTACACCTGCTTTTTCGCTGCTTATCTCAAAGCCACTGGGAAAAACAAGTCTGTCTTTCTTTCACATTGTTGTGGTGCCACTCTGACCTAGTAACAGACTTACACTCCACCACTTTTATCTCAGAAACAAACTCTGGCATATTCTCATTGGACCAGATTTTGCTTTCTTTACCATCCTGAAAACTACCATGAGATTCACTAACACATCTCTCCATGCCACTTCCATCCCCCCAAGCCCTCTCCTGAGACCCGACAAATCCCCTTCCTCATCCTCTGAAGTATCAGATTCTTCACAAACTACAACAGTCTTTCTTTTTCTTTATAGCATGGGACACCACCATTTCTAATTGCAGCCGGATGTGGAAATGTTCAGATGCTCCAGTTATTCCTGAAACGAGGTGCTCGGATTGATGTCCAAGATAAGGTGGGGAGATTGTTTGATTACTGCTGATAATTAAGCACTGTGCATTTTGGAAGGACAGTCAGTTTAACCTTTTTTAAAACATGGGTGCAAATGCTTTAGACAGTTAACATTCCTGCAGCTCAGCAATTTACTTAATGTTGCCTCAAATCTACCCTCTTTTATTCAATACTTCAGTTACTACTATCAGGTTAATAAGTATGTAGATTAATTTGACAGTAATGAATCTATTGAATGATTTCAGAAAAAACTGAAAATGTTTCTGAGTTGGAAAAGTGCTTTTCTTAGACCTTAGTATTATTCTAAACACATAGGGAGGATGCTTACAACAGATTGCTGCAATTTACTTATGCTTTTGTTGATTATTATCATCACATATTTTGGACAGGCAGGATCTAATGCAATCTATTGGGCATCACGACATGGTCACGTAGAAACCCTGAAATTTCTCCATGGAAGTAAATGCCCTTTGGATGTCAGAGACAAGGTAAAGGGAAATGTTTCATTTTATAGCATTTTTAAAGAGATATATTTTAAGTGCTTTATCCATGCAGTGCTAAGTTTAAAGCAAGCTACTGTTGTTAAAAAGAAGGTTTTGTTTTTAATGTTTTAAATACTGGTATTGTTAGCTGCCTTCAATGTGTGCCTTTTAACAAGCATGGGTATAATATCCAATAAAAAGAAAAATCTATATGCTAATGTTTATATTTAATTTTTATCTTGTAAGCCAGTGTTTCCCAACCTTTTTTGAGCCGCGGCACACTTTTTACATTTGCAAGATCCTGGGGCACACCACCAATCAAAATGACACAAAATGACACACTAACTGTAATATATACAGTTAATATGTTTTTAAAATGTATTTATACACTCAGTGTGAAACCTGGGCCTGTTTCAATGAACTCAACATAGATATCCTGGCAGGAATGGCAGAAAGACACAAACTTCCCACACAGAACTCCCATAACCAAGAGAAAATGCTATAAGAGTTTGGTGGGCATTGACCTTGAGTTTTGGAGTTGTAGTTCACCTATATCCAGAGAGCACTGTGGACTCAAACCTTGTTGGACAGGACCAAACTTGGCATGAATATTCAATATGCCCAAATGTGAACACAGATGGGGTTCAGAGGAAATAGACCTTGACATTTGGGAGTTGTAGTTGCTGGGATTTATAGTTTCCCTACAATCAAAGAGCATTCTGGACCCCACCAATGATCGAACTGGGCCAAACTTCCCACACAGAAACCTCAGGAGGCAAGAGGAGGTCTCTACTTGGGGAAAGGGAGGCGGGCCCTCCCAATGCATGGAGAGGGAGAGACCAAGTAGACAACGGGTGGGGAGGGGGGTGTTTGTAATTTTGTGCCTTTATCGAAGTAGGTTTCTTAGGGTTTTTATACTTCAACACACTAGACTCCCCCCCCCCCTTCCTGGAGGTTCCAATTTCCCACGGCACACCTGATGATCGTTCAGGGCACACCAGTGTGCCCCGGCACACTGGTTGAGAAACACTGTTGTAAGCCATTCTTTGTAAACTATTGAAGGACAGTATAAAATTCCTATATTTCTGGAAAAGTTGTTCATTGGAATATTTCAAAGGGTTAAACATGGTGTGTGAAAGCAAGATGTATTATCTTTTTCGCATTAATCTTCTTCTAGTAATAATAATGGTAGGTTACATACCTGTGACCATCTTTCTTCGAGTGAAGCTCTGTGAATCCACACTTATGAAGTTTGCGCGCCAGCGCGGGCTTCCAACGGAAACTTTCCCAGTTTGAAAAGTTTTGGCGGTAGCTCCGCCCAGCCGGCCCGGAGGGCATAAAAGGCGCCTCCATGCGCGCCCACCCCATTCCTACGCCACAATAGCAACTAGGAAAGGGTGGTTTGAGAGAGAGGGGACGGCCGGGCGGGTTCGTGTGGATTCACAGAGCTTCACTCGAAGAAAGATGGTCACAGGTATGTAACCTATCATTCTTCTTCGAGAGCTCTGTGAATGCACACTTATGAAGATTTACCGAGCTAAGGTAAAGGAGGTGGGAACAAACCAGCCAATTCTAGAACAAATGAACAGGTTTATTACAACCACAACACGAATAAATAACACATCAATCATATAAATATGAGTGGAAGGCATGCTCCCACTTGTAAACACAGTGCAACAAGCACCATTCATGTCAGGCACACAGGCCTCACAGCATAAGTGCAACAAGCACCATTCATGTCAGGCACACAGGCCTCATAACAGTGGGTGCAACAAGCACAACTGAGAACATAAGTGCACAACTGGTGCAACTTGAACCCGTGAGTGGGTAAAGCGCTTTTACCCGGTAGACTGCGCCCTACCCGGGGCACGGCACACACTTGAACGTTAGCTAGTGCAACCGAAGGGGGAAGAGTTCGACCGACCGTAACTGTCGACCGAACTTGTGCATAGAGGGGAGAGACAGGGCTGCCTACTCGGCACCACCCCGAGGGCCCTTGGGGTTAAGAATCGAGCTGGGATTTTTCCTCGTTGAGCCGCAGGCCTAACGACGAAAGTAATTGTAGTGCCGTCGAGACCTGTTGATGCAGCAGGTCTGGAGACTGGGCCGCCAGCAGCCAGTCGTCCAGGTACGGGAAAATCCGGATTTTCTCCCTTCTCAAGTGCGCAGCCACGACCGACATGCACTTGGAGAATGTTCGGGAGCCGCCCGAGGCCGAAGGAAGGACGTTGAATTGGTACGCCCTTCCTGCCACCTTGAAGCTGAGGAAGCGTCGATGGGCAGGCCTGATCGAGATGTGGAAGTACGCATCCCGAAGGTCTATTGAGGCGAAGTGGTCTCCTCTCCGGAGCAGCGGGAGAATGGACGACACTGACACCATCCTGAATTTCCTCGGCGAAACGTACGCGTTTAAGTCTCTGAGGTCCAGGATGGGTCGCAGGGAACCGTCTGGCTTCGGCACGGTGAAGTACCGTGAGAAGAATGCCCTCTTTCCTTGCTCTGGGAGCTGTGAGATTGCTCCTTTTTGAAGCAAGGTGTCGACCTCCTCCAAGATCACCTTGGACGGCTCTGTCTCGACGATGAACCCCGTTGGTGGAAGCTCGTCGAATTCCAAGGCATAGCCGTCTTCGACAATCCGGAGAACCCATGCATCTGAGGTGATGCGTCGCCAGGCATCGATGTAGCGGGCCAGGCGGTCTCCGAATGGCGGGTGAGGTGGTGGAGGTCGAGGGTTGGGGGAGGCATGGTGGTGGCAGCGGTACCCTAGCGACGAGGCGGTGTCGTCCCCGCCCGTCAAACGCGGCAGTTGGATTGTCCATTGCCATTGTTATGGCGAGGCCTTGACTTATTACCCTGACGGGGTCGATTGGCCTGCTGCTGCTGCTGTTGCCTCGGCTGTTGCTGCTGCTGCTGCTGAGGGGCCGAGTATGACCGTGGGGCTTGGCGGTACTGTGGCCTGGGCTGAAACCGCCCGTTGGTAGTACCTAGGCTTTGGCTGTGGCTGGGGCCGGTCCAGTTTGGCCGTCAGGACTCTGAAGTCGTGAGTGGCCTTCAGTTTGTCGTCCGTGCCCGCAAAGAAAAGTCCCTGGGCATCGAACGGTAGATCCTCGATGGTCTTCTTGGAATTTGAAGAGAGACCAGAGGACTTCAACCACGCGTGCCTCCGGATGGCGACACCGTGGGCCAGCAGCTTTCCTGAGGTGTCCCCCGTATGGCGGGCCATCAGGATTTGGTGGTGTGCCAACGACTGCGCCTCTTGGGAGATGGAAAGAAGTGCAGCCTGTTGTTCCTGGGAGAGATCCTGGAAAAAGGGTTGAGCCCTTTCCCACAAGATCTGGTGGTAAGCTCCCATGCACGCCCCATAGTTGGCCATTTTGGTCAGTAGGAGTCCAGCCTTGTAAATCTTTCGACCGACCGTGTCGAACCTCTTTCCCTCCTGGTCTGAGGGGGCTGCAGACTCTCGGCCCGAGGACTGGGAGGAGGTGACGATCATCGAGTTGGGGGTCGGATGATCATGTAGCCAGCTCTTCTCCCTCTCATCTATCTTGTACCATGCCTCGATACGCCCGGATGTAGGAGGAATGGTCGATGGAGTCGTCCACGAAGCCTTCACCACCTCTTCCAGTGGCTCTAGCATGGGGAGGTGTGGTTGGGCCGCTTCTTCGACCTGCACCCTGCTGAAAACGGGGCAGGCACTGGCTCTCGTGGGAACGTAGGTCTGCATCCCCAGAGATCTCGCCATCCGGCCCACTTGCTCACCGAAGGCTCTTGCGTTGTCGGTCGGTGAGGACGAAGGTTCCACTTCGCATCCTGTATGGGAAGGCGTCCTGTCCATGTTGAGGGACAGGATGGAGCCCGATCTCGTTGATCGAGGGACCTCGCCATCTTCCATCTCGTCTCCCGACCAAGGCCGAACCGTGTCTTGGTTCGCCGGGGGCTGTGCCTGTGGCGGCGACCTAGAAGTCGAAGGGGCCGCAGTCATCACAGGAGGGAGGTTCCGCTCGGCCGGGGCCAAGGCGAGCCTCGTGGTTTGTCTGCCTTTGTCAGGCGAAGTGACAAAAAGTTGTCGGACCGAGGTCGGCCCCGATGGGACTCGGACGACGGTCTGGACTGAGTCCTCTGGCGACACGTGGTGCTCTACCCCTGTCTCCACAGCGAGAACAGGGATAGGCGACGAGTCGGGGCAGGAGACTGAAGACGATGACGTCAGAGTCCTGCGCCTCTTCGGCGATGGAGGTTTCGAGACCGCGGCCTCCAGAGACTTGCCCGGAGTCACAGGAACCAGGCCTCTGGTCTGGGCTCTACGGGCTTCCTCACTCGACCTCCGGAAAGCTATCTCCATAGCCCGGTCAGAGGGAGTCCTCGAGATGGCCGACCTCTGGGAGAGGCCCGACGCCATCGAGCTTGTCGAGAGTCGACGAGGCGGAGGCAGCTGGACCGTTTCGGTGGTTACGGTGCAGGGCCTCTTCGGCGCCGAAGTCTTCGAGGAGACAGAGGCGTTCTTCTCCTTCCGTGGATGCTTCTTCCCGGCCGGGTGAGCGGTCGACACGGTGGGGGCCGAAGCAGCCGCCTCGGACCCCAAGGAGGTAGATGGGACAGCCGTCGCCATCTTCGGAGGGCAGAGAGCATGCTCCGTCAGGTAGGCCTGAAGCCTGCGGGCTCTCGCTCGCCTGGTGGTCGACGAGAAGGCCTGGCAGTGTCGGCAGGTCGGAACGACGTGTCCCTCCCCGAGACACCGAAGGCACTTCGAGTGACCGTCGCAATCCGGGATCTTGCTACCGCAGGATAAGCACCTTTTAAAACTGGTTGTGGACATGCTATGCTCACACAACCAGCCGTATTTCCGATGTTGCCCAAGTGGCGGAAAACAAAGGAATGGGGTGGGCGCGCATGGAGGCGCCTTTTATGCCCTCCGGGCCGGCTGGGCGGAGCTACCGCCAAAACTTTTCAAACTGGGAAAGTTTCCGTTGGAAGCCCGCGCTGGCGCGCAAACTTCATAAGTGTGCATTCACAGAGCTCTCGAAGAAGAATACTATTTTAGACTTAATGTGTTTCCCTCCCAGTCCCGAATACCCCAATAATAGCTGACTTAATTCTTAAATAGCCTGACAAAGCATCTCTGTCTTTCTCTCATACATAGCAGGAGGATGGTGAATGTTTATGATTTATTTAAATGATAAATAGGGACATTAACATTTGATAAACTGAACCACACTCAAACTTCTGAATCTTTAACAACCATTTTAAAAAGCCAGAAGAATTGCATGGTGATTTTTTAAAATATACATTTGAACTAACCTAATCTATCTAAAAATAGGCAACACAACCAGGGAAGAGAACTAATTTTCCCAAATGAATATGTGATGTATTTATTGTCCATTAAAATGTTGATCTATCCAGGCCATTGTCTTCTTCCTTTGAATGCAGCATGAGGGCAAAAATACCAAACTCTCAATGCTGCTCAGTGTTTGTAGTTCTTATCCAATATTGATGGTGATTCACAATGTGAGAGTATTCAACTGTCTGCCAAGAGATGTAATCCTTGTATCTCTCTTCCAATCACAGTCTGGAGAAACTGCTCTGCATGTGGCATCTCGCTATGGTCATGTGGATGTGGTTCACTACCTGTGTAGCATTGGATCAAATCCAGATTTTCAAGATAAGGTAAGTAGTAAGCAGTAGTAACCTGTGTACCTCAGTCAAATAAGAATATATCCTAAATGCTTATGTTTAAAGGTAAAGGTTTCCCCTTGACATTAAGTCTAGTCGTGTCCAACTCTGGGGTGTGTGTGTGTGTGTGTGCTCATCTCCATTTCTAAGCTGAAAGAGCCGGTGTTGTCTGTACACACCTCCAAGATCACGTGGCCAGCATGACTGCATGAAGCACCATTACCTTCCCTATTGGTCTACTCACATTTGCGTGTTTTTGAACTGCTAGTTTGGCAGAAGTTGGGGCTAATCATGAGAGCTCACCCCATCCCATGAATTCGAACCGCCTACCTTCCAGTAGTTTCACCCACTGCGCTACCACACCTTCTTATAGTATGTAATACATATACATACTAGAAATTTTATTCAAACAACCCAAAAAACATGGACTGGCTTATCCATGGGTCAGTGTGAGTTCTGTACCTCAACTATTATGGAGAAAAGGTAACTATCCCCTTCTCTAAGTCAAATGACAAAAGGCAAGCGCTTAGTCCCTCTACTCTCTGCTGTGGCTCCACTTCTGGCCTTTTGAAATGATTGTGCAGGGAAATATCAACAATGACCCTGAAGTGGCATCGGTGTTTTCCCCTGTCCATAGAATGACTCTCTACTTATCCAAGGGGCATATCAGAAACCATAATTTTGGTTCCAAAATCTGCTCTTAATGTATACATGAAGTCGACTTGTGTATGGGTATATACAGTACCTGTCTCATCAAAGGTTTTGATAAGAGTCTGTGGTGGTATTTTTTAAAATTCTTATCATATCTTATCTTATCACTGCCTTGTACTCAGTCAAGTCTTTGGTCCATTTTGCTCACTGTTTTCAACACTGACTGGCAGCAGCTTCAAAGGAGTTTAGTAATTCTGATCATGCCAGACATCGAACCTCAGACCTTCCTCGGCTGTTTACTAATAATAAAGATTCAAAATAGATTCAAACAACTACACTAAGGATTCATTCATAAAATAAAAAGGGTTATCTAACCTAATCCTCTGCCAGGAATTGAGTTCCCGAAAAACTTTTCTAAACATCTGCTAATGGCTGTTTTAGATATTTACATGATTTTGTTGGGCACTATAAGATGCTTCAGCTGTGCTCATAAAAAGGAAAATTGACCTGTTTAGAAATCTTTGCAAATGCTGTATTATTATCAGTAAATGTTTGGTTTTTATACCTATTTTATATATCTCTATCTGGGGTCATGTAAAGAATTCAAAAGGGAGCATATATGGAAAAATTTAAGAAGCCTTGGTATATTTTACATAATGCCATTCAAATCATTTTCATGTACACAGTTTTTCTGACAGTTCAGTAGGACATTCCCCATATAGTATTTGCAGTGGTGTGTGTCGTTTAATTATGGTAGTATTAATCAAACCATCTGGGTGTTGTTTCATATATTACTGTTGTAAGAAAATAATGAGTATATGAAGTATAGCATCATAGTTTCTTCGAGGGTTATGCTGTGGCAGTATAGCAGGATGATTAATGGTTGGAACATCTTCATAATTCTTAGGGATCTTTGTGTTTACATATATTAAACTAATAGAATGTATAGTATCAACAGGCTGCTTCATGCACATTAATCACAGTTTTTATGCTTTTGGGAAGGAATGCAGGCAGACCAATGGCATAAATCACTGACAGTCACAGAGTAAGATTCATAACATATGCTTCCTATAATTGTACAAAGAATCAGATAATAGCAGGTTAAACAGGCGGTTGGATTGCTGTCTTATTTAGCCAACATCCTTTACACATTTGAACTAGAAAATAATGCACTGGGTTTTTGGTTAGATTTCACAGAGTAACGCTTAACTCTGAAAAGCTGATATTTGCCTAGTGTTAGGGAAAACTACCCTAAAATATAACAGAGCATCAAAAATCAAACAGGATACTAAAAGTTGAACATTTGGATCAAAAACGAGCAGAGCATAAAGTGCCGTTGGTTGTGTCTGTAAATAATTTAGAGCGTAGGCAGGCAAAGATGCAGAATCCTGCCTTTAAAAATGGCCCAGGACTGTTTACAGATGTCTTTGTGTGATATGTGATATGTTTAATAATGTTTAATGTTTTATCAGGGGAGGGTCAACTTTGATGTTTTATACTGGGGTTTTTTTTAATCGATCGCATTGAATTGTTGCCAACACTGTGAATCACCCTGCGTCCCTTCGGGTTGAAGAAGGGCAGTATACAAATACTGCAAATAAATAAATATCATAAAAGGTTTATTTACAATAGAAAGTAATAATGACATTTCTTTACAGTAAATAACTGGGTCTGAGCTACTCTCACACCCATCTCTTTTAAGGTTTAAAGAGAGGGGGGAAACACCAATCACTACATCTCTCTTGACACACAAGCAGAGAGAGTGCTCTCAAAGCATACAACACATACACAGATGTAAGAGACAGAAGTCAGATTTTAAAAGGCTTGCAGCAGAAAAGTATCAATTTTAAACAATCAATCAGAATGAGAGCAGAAACAGAAAAGAGAGAAGAATGCTAACTTCTTTTCGTTGAGGATTTGAGACTTGGGCAGTGTTGGGTTGAACTCCAACACCTAGGGCATTGATTTATGAAATCATAATTAGAAGTGGTATGAAAGCAATGAAAATCTGAGACATGCTGGGATTATTAATATCATCATTACATTCTTTTATTTTTTGAAAATTATAGGAAGAAGAAACACCTTTGCACTGTGCTGCTTGGCATGGTTACTACCTTGTTACCAAAGCACTGTGTATGGCGGGCTGTAATGTGAACGTTAAAAATAGAGAAGGGGAAACTCCACTCTTGACAGCGTCAGCAAGAGGCTACCATGATATTGTGGAATGTTTGGCAGAGCATGGTGCTGACCTTGATGCGACTGACAAGGTTAGTTACGGTTGAATGAGACACATTTAGCAAAGAATTGCCTATATAATGGTTTTATATATCTATAAATAATGCAGAACTGTTTACATTATATGCCTTTCCCAGTGATTCTTGAATACTGCAGATCATTGCTCATAATGTATTAATGCTCACTAAATAAATTGAATGGTACTCGTCTGTTCAGTGCTGCCAAATCACTGTTTTAAATGCACTTATTTAAATGTGTTTCCAGATTCAGCTACAGATCACACTTTTTTTACCAATCCACTTGTTCACCCACCCACTTCATGTCATTTTTCAGCCACTAGTTAACAAAATACCTGTAAAAGCTATTGGAGAACAAACATTTGAAATTTGATTTTGCTGCTTGTCTATATTGTTTTCATTCTATTTTAGTAGGCATTTCTTATTCAGTATTTTACATAATTATAATTTGTGTTTTTATGTTATTGTGTAGCTTTTTAACCATTGCGGTCCCAGCTACACTGGCATGCAATAAAGTTTAATCAAGCAGTTAAACTGCATTATGTGAGTCTACCCCATATCATGTATCCTGCACTTGGGAGCCCTTCAATATATACAGTATAATATATAGAAATAATAACATTGTAATGTAATAGTGCTGGTATATTGTATGTAATAATAATGTTGTAATATTGTATATTGTATATACTACAAGTTATGATATGGTACAACATATTATATAATAATAGTATAATGTACTGGTAGTGTATTATATACATTCTGGTATAATAATATAGTACTATATAATAGCATATAGTAATATGATAATTGTATATTATATATTAAATATATTACTAGTAATATTGCAGTATAATGTTATTATTTTTTATATAGATGCGGATTTGTTTTTGGGATTGCGCTGGGGGGTTGGTTATTTTTGTTTTTGTTCAGCTTCTTATGGCATTGAATGTTTGCTGATATCTGTTGTAAACCACCCTGAGTCCCCTCGGGGGGATAGGGCGGGATATAAATAAAAACTTGTTATTATTATTACCCCTAATGCCAGTGTAGATGGGGTCTGAATTCATGTAAAAAAAAGGGGATGTATAAATGGAGTGCATTTTTTCATTCTTTTTTTACGTACACCTTTAGGATGGACACATAGCTCTTCACTTGGCAGTCCGAAGATGTCAGATGGAAGTGGTTAAAACACTCCTCAGTCAGGGAAGCTCTATAGATTTCCAAGACAGGCATGGGAACACTCCTCTCCATGTAGCCTGCAAAGATGGAAACATGCCCATAGTGATGGCACTCTGTGAAGCAAATTGCAATATAGATGTCACTAATAAGGTAATAATGATTAAAAACTTCTCAAGATTGGGAAGAGGGGAGGTGAGTATTAAACATCCAATGAGATTGATTCAGGTATATTCTTTCAAGAAATCCCAGTATTGTAGAGAAGTTACATCTTCCTTACACTTCAATGCAACAGTTTGTTTTTGATAAAAGAAATTCACTCACACCTGGCTGATATCATTACAAGAATGAATGCTGCAAGTATTAATGCTTTGATCTCCAAAGACTAGTTCTCATGATAAATGAAAGTCCTTCTCTCTCTCTTATCTTCCTATCCTTTTCTATATGTTTAAAGCTGGGCTGCATTTGTCTTGAATTTCTTGGCACATGTCATGAATTTTCCATATGTCATGTGTTTCCTTACTATGCATCAGTGGCCATTGTGTCAGAACTCACTTCGGACATGATAAATAAATCAGTGGCCATCAGTCCTTCTTGTTCCAGGATGTTACATATTGTGAATGCATTTTTTGCAATTAAATATCAGTTTACCTAATGGAGCAACTCTCTATTTTTCCTCTGTTACTCAAAAAGCAGCTACGCATTACAAGAATACAGTACAGACTCCATTTTCAAGGGTGATATATTCCTGGACTTAGGGCAGGAACATACAGTAAAACAACAGATAATGTTGAAATGAATTACCTCCATGGATGCATATCATAGAACAGAGCTTTCCAATCACTTCATATTGGTGACACACCTTTTCACAACACAGCATCATTTCACAACACAGTAATTCAATTTTACTAGCCAACCAGAGGTTAAACCAACTCCTTATCAGAGATATGGACACTTACATACATTGTAATAATGAAATGTATGGTGAAACAACATATCTCATAAAAAGTTTCCATTTATATCAGTGGTTCCCAACCTGCAGTCCGTGGACTGCCAGTGGTCCACAAGAACTAAAATATGGTGCACAGCCTCACCATTACTACACTGTTGCAACGAGAGCAACTGGTCTTGTGAAACCATCTTATAGTGCTGAGGCAACGGTATGTCAGGAGGGGAGAGGCTGACTACCCACGAAAGGTGCGACAACAAGCCTCTTGACTGCTGCTTCTCCTCCCTCCCTCCTAAACTTAGCCATTGCATGTGGCGCCTAGCAGCGGGGTCGGCTTGGTGTCTTCATTTTAGGCCTGTTCATGGGGTTATTTAGGGTGCTCATTCAGAAAGGTCGCTGACAAGCCCCACCACCTTGGATAGACCATATCAGCTCTAGATTATTAAATATGGTTTTCTGTGTGTGAGCAGATGGCAACTACTGGATGGCATATGTTCTGTATCAGAAACTGGAATTGATGTGGTCTATCCAATGCATTTTTTTGGATCTGCACCCCCAAATAACCAAACTGAATCTAAAGTTGACCAAAAACTTATATGTAACCCTTTTGGTCCTAATGTTGAAGAGTGGTCCCTGGTCAAAGTGGTACCTGGTCAAAAAAAGGTTGGGAACCACTGATTTATATTTTAAGCATCTAATTTATGCTTATTTCACATAGACTCAGAATTTATTTTATTTACAATACTTTTAAAGTTTCTCATTATGTTCAGGTAATTCACCTGCACACTACATCCAACACACTAGCATGTCACAACACAAGTTTGGAAATTTCTGGCATTGAATTGTGCCTAGAAAGAACATATACATTGGGAATAAGGGAAATAAAACGTAAAAGTTTTCAGTGTAACAGCCTTGTATATAACAACTAAGGGACAGCTTGAAGTGTCTGAAACTAAAAATAATAATTAATGTTACAGCTTTCCTCCTACGAGTATGAATTGCTTGAGAACATTTCCATTGTAAGGGAGCTAGTATGGCATAGTGATTTACACTATTTTCCTTGAGGAAGACAATGTAAAACTTCTAAATAAATCTTGCCAAGAAAACACTATGATAGGGAGAGTCACCATAGGCCAGAATTGCCCTGAGATCACTTAATAGCAGCAACAAAGGTCCATGGTGCTAATGTATGTGTTTTTAGGTTCTGCTAACCTTTCTGTATGAAAGTTTATATTTTAGGACAGTGGTGGGCAAATACCCTTGAGCAGGGGATAGGTTTTGTTCCCAAAGCTCCCCAAGGCAATTGAATAGACGTGTTTCCATTGTCCCAGAAATAATATGATGTAAATTCCAGTTGCATCTAAAAATTAACAATTTGGTGGATTTGGCCATGGCACAGAAATGAACCCAAACTCATATTTGTGTCGTAGTTTGGAGACAGTATATCCCTCAATTTAATTTTGGGTCCTGAAGCTTTTCTAGAGGTTTTTGGTCATATAGAGATTGCCAAATTTAATTTGTACCTTTATGTAGCCCATGGTGAATCCCTTCTTAGTGTTACATTACATAGTGAAGGTATGTGTTGAATAATGTGGGTTTTATATAGCATGTTAAAAACTCCCTACATTCTTTTAAAGTATTTTTTTAAATTTTGAGAGTATTATTGAAATCTAGTCTTGCCACTTAAAAACCCTCAGTGACCTTCTGTGTCATGAGCACTGAAAGTTGTGGATTTTGGGCTGCACAGTCATTTATTTGGATTATTTTTAAATGTGTGTCACCAGCCGCCAAGCTTTTCAATAGGCTTATGATAATGAGCCTTCTGCCCCATTGTGTTAGCTTAATCCTGACTGATTGAGCAATTAAATGCAGAGCCATGATAGAAACTCTGTTTTCAGAAAGTCTGAGTTAATATAGCTAAGGACTTGATTTTATGGTTCAAAGTCTTTGACTGGTCTAAGTGGCTTGACACAAGTTTCTGCCTACATTAAAAATTGCATTTAAAATGCTTACCTACTAAAGACATGTGTGAGTTAGCTTGAACTTGAGCTCTTTGAATTTGTACAAGCAATAGCTTCTGAAAGCTTTTAGTCATGTGCTTGACTCAGATGGTGAAGAGCTTTTGATCCCATTGTAACCCTGATTTATCCTGAATATCAAGTCATGAAATGACATAATTAACGAAATGATTATCCTTGATTTCTAAACTTAATATCAACTAATTTGTTTAGTTACTGTCCTCTTGAGTGTCATGTAAATGATCTTGTTCAGTCTTCTATAGGAGCTCTTCAGAGTTTGGGGCATGTATATATAATGGGAACTAGCATTGTGTATTGGTTTAAGCATTGCACTCTAACTCTGGAGACCAGAGTTCAAATTCCTGCTCAGCCATGAAGCCCACTGGGTGACTTTGACAAAGTGATACTCTCTCGGCTCAGAAGAAGGAAGTGGTAAATCTCTTCTGAACAAATCTTGCCAAGAAACCCTTTGACAAGGCCACCTTAGGGCTGCCATACGTTGGAAATGACTTGAAGGCACAGTATAACATTTTTTTCTAATGCTTCAATGGGATATATTTTTCATTGGAGAGGCCAGAATGTCATTAAATAATCATAATATGTAGTCTGTTGTTGCTCTCTTTCTCTATTGATTATTCTTGACCACCACCGTCTCTGATTATGATAAGATAAAGATGGCATTTAAATTCATTGGCGGTGTTATACTGATTCGTAAATTTTAAAAAGTACAAATAAGGTGACTTTGCCAACCCAGAAGATGGCAGAAAATGCACAAAGAACATTGATCCTATAAATATTCATTGTGTTATGATGTAGACTCTTAATATGTAGACTCTGAGGAGCGGCTTAAAGAACTAGGCATGTTAAGCCTGCAGAAGAGAAGGCTGAGAAGAGACATGATGAGGGCCATGTATAAATATTTGAGGGGAAGTCATAGCGAGGAGGGAGGAGGCGTGTTTCCGCTGCCCTGGACACTAGGACGTGGAACAATGGCTTCAAACTACAGGAAAGGAGATTCCACCTGAACATTAGGAAGAACTTCCTAACTCATAAGCAGTGGAACTCCCTGTCCCAGAATGTAGTAGAGGCTCCTTCTTTTGATGCTTTTAAACAGAGGCTGGATGGCCATCTGTTGGGGGTGCTTTGAATGTGATTTTCCTGCTTCTTGGCAGGGGGTTGGACTGGATGGCCCATGAGGTGTATTCCAACTCTATGATTCTATGTTCTGTGCGTGTGTGTTCAAGAGAGAAGGGTTTCAAAAGAGTAGGGTGTCAATAAAGATATTTCCATAATCTACTTATATATGCATACCACAGAATGAGGGGGAAGTAGAAGCAGCTGCCATTATGCAGAGAAAATACTCCTTAAAATAGATTCAAGGATGACAGAAACTTCCTTTCCAGGATCTTGTTCTACTTTGAGGAACCAAGAAGCTTTATATTTCTTACTGGAGTAGTGCAAAGAAAAAGAAAGCAAACTCAGGAAGATCCTCCAGGTCATAAGAAGTAGAAGAAACTAACTAGATTCTCTGACTGAAATCTTGTATTTTGTGGGATGGGTTATGTTAGGTTGGAAGAGGCATGCACTCATGATCCTTGGATTTTGCTGATTATTGTCACCACTGCATCTCCTTGTTCTATTATTTTGGAAGGACTGTTTATAGCAATAAACTGGATTGGTACAAAGATTATTCCAAAACTGTTTTTAAGAAAACACACACACAAAACTCAAGGCATGGTTTACTGAAGCATTGCTTATAGTTTAGAGGTCAAATTTTCTCCTTTTCAATTTTTTTTATCTTTAATTGTTATAGAGTAAGCAATCTCATCTCACTGATATATTCTAATAATATAACTGTTTTTAAAAAATAATAAAAATTATGGGGAAGGGAAGGAAACATATTGTTCTTATATGTCTCAGAAATCTTTGAAGATGGGGAAAAATGTTGCAGCTGGTGCCAGAAATTATCCATGACCACAGATCTGTCATTGGGTGTGTTTTTTTAAAGCACACACACATGTGAGAACTACAGCAACATATATTGCAAATTTTTGAAACATTCTGTCTGGAGAAGCTCTTTGAAGGTGATTTCTATATCAACAGCCATGAATTTAACTTTAAAAATGTAGTATAATAGTAGATTTTGAAAACCAGGATAGTCCTTTTAGCAACAGATTCTGTCTTATGGCAAGAGCAAAAGTACAGTTGTCTATGTTGGTCTAAAGCAGGGGTGCTCATTAGGTAGCTCGGGAGCTACTAGTAGATCTTCAGCCCTCTTCCAGGTGATCTTCGGGCCTCACCAGCCGGATGGGGTGCTCCTGCCATTCACGCGCACACCCTGTGTGCACGCGCTCTCCTGCTGCTGGCTTCCGCTCTCGCGGTGCTTCTTTCGCCTGCGGGGCATTGCAGGAAGAAGGAAGCACGAGGCGGGACGTCTGGAGGGAGCGCCTTGTCTCTCTCTCGTCCAGAAGCAGCTGTGCAGCCTCCGTTGCCGGTGGGACAGGCAGGGTGGAGTACTCCCTCTGGATGCCCCGCCTCGTGCTTTCTCCTTCCTGCAATGGAAGAAGCGCTGCGCAGGCAGAAAATAGCAGCAGGAGCACGCACGGTGGCAAGAGCGCGCAGCGGCAGGAGCGCACGGGAGCACGCAGCGGCGAGGGCAGGTAGATCTTTTGGACTTGGTTGCTTTAAGAGTAGCTCGCATGCTGAAAAAGTGTGAGCACCCCTGGTCTAAAGAGACAAACTAGGGAAAGACACTACTATCATAATGTGTATAACATATGGCTATGCAATCATATTAGATCTAATGAATTACATACACTGCAATATGACATACTACAGTGGTCAGTTTAAACAGTGCATGAATAAACAATGTATGACCTTATTAATGCATTAATCACGGCATCAAATAAAGCATGTAATATAAAAACCGTTGAGTATGTATATTATTAAAGCAAGAATTGCACAGAAATGTAACAATTAATCTGAGAGATAACAATCAATCTGAAAGATATTGAGTATACATAAAAGGTTGAACTAAGAATTGAAAACCTCAAGGTACACTGACTGATTTAAACAAATACAGATCATAAATGCACAATAGTATAGACTATACACATTAGTATTGCATAATATGTTCTCCTGGCAGCACTTATCTGGAGAACTCTGAATAGGAAAAATATCGAATGACATGCAATAGAAAGTATAAGTCAATTAAAGAGATAAAGTTTCTAGTCTCCTCATGGTACAAAGTATAATAAAGCAGAATTCTTAGTTCAACATTTTATGTCATACACATTACGATAGTAGTGTCTTTCCCTAGTTTGTCTCTTTGCAGTTCAGTAAACGACCTTCCCAGAGTCTTAGTTGTACGTTGATCTAAAGCCATTTCTAGATGTCTTCATCTCTACGAGGAGCAAATCTTTTGTAAAGTAATCAATCCCAAATACTTTGGATTGCAACATAGCTATACTTCACTGCTGGGATTGCCAGCTATTATGAGAATTGCAGCTAACTTCAGAGAGAACCGGAAAGTTAAATAGGGGAGGTGACAGATCAAGCCATCATCCCTCCTAAAGAAAATGTCCTAAAGCTTCACTCTGTGAGCCCTGACCCCACTATGCTATTTCTTGTTTTTGCTGTGTCCCTTCAAGCCATTTCCAACCTATGGCGACCCTAAGACAAACCTATTAACAGAGTTTACTTGCCAAGATTTGTACAGCATCACATGGCCTAACCTAATTTTAGCAGGTATAGAAAGTAACCTTGGACTGTTCACTTGTATAATTTTACGTAATTTTGCTGATGGAAACTTGTCCAGTTGAAATGGGAGGAAAATATCACCATAGTTTGACTAACAAAAGAGGAAAATGATTAATTGATCATGGTGACCCAAAGGTGACATTCCCTTGAAGTGTGATTTACATATCCAGCAGGCATTGTTTTTCAGCTGCAGGGTGTAACATTGGAAATAGAACTCTTCACTCTGCTCCAGTAATTTAATTGGCATCCCTGGCATCCCCAATAGAAATAGTTGGCATCCCTTATTTCCTTCCAATATGGATGCTATTTCAGCTAGAGAGGCCTTCTTTATGAAATGCTTGCTAGCCCATCCACTGTCTTGTACCAGGTAGGATTCCAGTTCAACAAGCAATGCCATGTAAATCGTACAACACACACAAAGACATAAATCATGGTGATAATATGGTGCAAATATTGAAGCTGTTTTATGGAGAGGTTGGGGTGTGTCCCGATTTACTGGATCATTGTTTAAGTCTTTTTTTCTCTTGGCAGTATGGGCGAACACCTCTACATCTGGCAGCAAACAATGGCATTCTTGATGTGGTCCGGTACCTCTGTCTCAGCGGAGCCAACGTGGAAGCTTTAACTTCTGTAAGTGTGACTCTAGTATTATTTGCACTACTTTGATCAGTATTCTGCAAGTATAAAAATGTTCTAAAATGTCACACTTTGTTTTTAAAATGAAATAAGATGTAGATAATTTTAATTTTAATCTGAAATACAGATTCATTAATCTGCAATTCAGTTCCTGCCTTTATAAGCCATATATTTGGAGATTAACCATACAATCTTATATTGCTGCTACCCCTCAACGTTTGTCCTTGGAATACACCTCCTCCTCTCCTGTACGAAGGCCCTTCTCGGCCCCATTCTTGAAGAGTTTCTCCTTCACAAATAATCTGCTCCATCTCTATCTCACACTGTGTTTTTAGCTTTAGTATTTTATTCTGTACATGCGGCCCGCTCACTGTTACTGTGTTATGAATGATTTTATTGTAATTTTATATTGTTTGCTGTATTCTTGTGTTTTATGTAATTTATCGAGTTGTTGTTTATGTTTTGACTTCATTTATTGTATTGTGTTATTGGGCTTGGCCTCATGTAAGCCGCCCCAAGTCCCCATCAGGGAGATGGTGGTTGGGTATAAATAAAGATTATTATTATTATTATATTTGCAGAAAAATATGCTGCTTTGTTTTCAGTAACCTATTAGCCATTTTCGACTGTATATCAGAAACCCACAATTCCTTTTAAAGGCTCTTTTAAGCCTAGCTCTTCTAAAATGTTTCTAAACTTAAAATAAGGAATTTTTTCTCAGTTCACATATATGTAGGAGAAATGGATAGACAGATTTTCAGATGATCTTGTGTAGAATAATTACTACTTGTCAAGCGAATCTGCTCCACTACTTTCAATCAGCGCCATCTGCTGTCTTTCCCCTTTCATTGAGGTGGAAGATATATATATATATATATAGAGAGAGAGAGAGAGAGAGAGAGAGAGAGAGCCTTTTAAAATACTGTACTTTTGAAAGAATAATTACATATAAGGGTGGAAGAGAAGAAACGGAAGAAAAGTAGGAATACATAGGATATGTGTTTCTGGTTGCCCGTCTGCTATCAAGCACGATTCAAGTGCTGGCTTTAGCCTATAAAGCCGTAAACAGTTCTGGCCCAGCTTACTTTATTATACCAGCTTATACAAGATCAGCCCCCTTCCCCTTGACCTTCCAGAAAAAAGTGAAAATGTGGCTATTTGAACAAGCCTTTGGAATCTAATGCAACAGTCAAACACGAAATTGAACATTGGAACAGCTCAGAAGTTGATTTTTGGAAAATGAGTCTAACAATGAAGGCATTGGTTTTATTTGAAGATGATACATAAAAATATATTATTGTTTACTTTAAAAATTGGTAATGTTTAATATGCTAGTATTAAACTAGAATGCAGCATGCATCAAAGTTGATGTGAATTAACCACTCTGGTGATAAAGCAACCAAAATACACAGTGTTGAGTTTCAAAATGATAGTGAATTTGATTGTCATTGCCAGAATGACTTGATTTAACACACTTGTTTTTCTGGATAACAATGTACTACATACATATGGGTGGGGAAGATTATGTAACTAAAGCTTCATTTTAATTTACACAAGTTAAAAGAGAACAAAAAGTGTTACTTGATTTGGATAATACAGAATGACAGCAAGCTGGTTACACATGTGCCAACTTGGTAAAGTAAATTAGAATCATATTCTGTCAACATCATAAAATTGTGTTCACACTAAGAGAGAGGTACAAAGTACATTAATAAAAGCAAAATAAATATGTAAATAGGATTGTGGAGGCATAGCTGAGGGACAGGGCTTCTAAAGAATAGAGAAAAGAGATCATTTTAGTTTGAGTCATGTACAATATTTATTTCTCTATTTCAGTTTCTTTAATGTAAATTGAGGTAATGTGCCATCACATTAATCTTATTTGCTAAATCCAAATATCACATTTGAGAAACAATTGTGAAGAGGTACTGCTGCAGTAAGCGTTTTTCTTGCAGCTCATTTCATTTCAAACTGCTGACCTGTGAAATAGAGGTAATTAAAAGTCAAGATCAATGCTGAAGACAAATTTGCTCTTCTCCTGGGTTTGCTTAAGCTATTTAATGTTGTGTTCCTCTTCTATCATCACCACCTGACGTTGCTAGATATATTATCCAAGCTATTCATCTTACCACTTTCTTTTATCAAATATAGATATATTTCTCTACTAGCAGCATAGTGTTTCAGACTTTATACTGTTTCAGTAAAATCAAGATTTATATTCTTGTAAAAGGAGTTGTTCTGATTTTTTTATTGGGGGGGGGGTTGCTTTGGGGGAGGGGTTAGTGCTGAAGATACTGGGTATTTTAAAAAGATGGACCTGAGTTTAAATCGCTATATTTCTGCAACATCAAATTACCCATGAATGAAACTCTTAAAACTTGAAAGGTTGGAGTATAGGGTATTAAATGATTAATGCTATAGATTTATTATTTATTTATTTACCCTATTTATACCCCACCTTTCTCAACTCCATAGTGGCCTCAAGGTGACTTACATACATAGGCAACGGTTCAATGCCATGTTAATATACATAATGATAGATGCCTATCCCTAGCTTTAGACATTTGCAAGATGCCGACCCAGCAGCATAAGGCTAATGAAATATTCTTCATTTTTGGAGTTCTTTTTTTTAAGATTTGTTTTGGCTCAAAGGGTTAGAAAAGCTTGATAACTCATTAAACCATTTGTAACTTTTTTGTGTAATTGAAACATGTTGCCCTTGTGAGATATACTGCTTTGAAAGTAGGTCCGTCATTTTGATCCTTTCTAGATACAATGCCCTTGGTGTTTTCTATGTAATCCATTTGCTTCTGACAGCATTTATTTTCTTATCAGCTTGAGAATAATAGAAGTGTGGTGTACATACACACACACATTCATTTTCTGGGTGAGAAGGCATTCTACCTAACAGCTTATCTTTTAACAGGATAGTAAAACAGCAGAAGATTTGGCTAGAGCCGAGCAGCATGAACATGTAGCCAGCCTGCTTACAAGACTTAAAAAGGTGAGGAATGCTAATGATGAATCAGGGATATTTTTTTTACTTTATCTCTTGAGACTAAAGGCATATTGGAGGAAATTACATTTTAAAAAGTAGATTAAAATATGATTGTTTGGTGAATCACTGGCAGTATTCATCTTCATTTTAACTAAAGTCCTTGGATATTATTCCTGCTAGAAACACCGGCCACAATCCAGTTGTGTTCTTGCCCTGGGTCTCAATCAAAACACAACAACAATAATAATAATAACCCGCCTCTTCTCACGGCTCTACTACATGAGGCATAGCATACTTAAAACACATTATCATAAAAGCATTCAATAAAATGCATATATTAAAATGTATTTCTATAAAATACACATATTAAAGATCAAAACCAACACTTTGTACTAATTGGCAACCAGTGGGGTGACTTTAGTATACGTATAAAAGGCTTACTCCTTGATGTTCCTGTAAGTAGTCTGGCTGTTTTGAATTAATTGGAGTTTCCAAACTTGGTAGAGGTAACCCAATGCAAAGTGCATTGCAGAAGTCCAACCTTGAGATCACCAGTATCACCTCCAATTCTAGGAAGGGGTGCAGCTGACATATCAGCTGAAGGTAGTAGTAGCACTCCTGGTTGTCACATCTATCTGGGCTGACATTTGGAGAGACAGATCCAGGAGCCCTCTCATGCTGCAAATAGTCTTTTAGGGGAAGTGTAACCCCATCCAGAACTGGTTAGGATACCTCCATGGGCTAGGACCCTTAATGGCAAGCACTTCTGTCTTATCTGGATTGAGTTTCAAATCATTTTTCTGCAATCAGCCCATTACCTCCTCCAGGATTTCATTCAAAATTGTTCTCTCCACACACACCCCTACCTGTCACAGGAGCCTGTCCATCTTCCACCTACACTACCAGCTGTGAAGGTTTTCCTGCCTTCCAGAACATATATTAAAGTTCACACAGGGACGCACGGGGAGGAGGGATCTGCCTTCTTTAAGGATTGCTGACAGACTTCTATAAATTCATTGCAACTTATGAAAATTGTCAGATCTTGGCCATAATCCATATCAGCTGAAATGACGAGGAACGATACCACCCACAGTACCATAAATGTGCTGGGGAGAGTGCCATAGTGAGTCCTTTTTTCTCCCACCATTTTTAGTGTGCAAAAACTATATTAAGCGCCCAACCATAAAATAGATATAAAATTTAGAAAGGACAAAGACACTATAAAATTAGAACAGTGGAAAAATCTATATATAGACTATAAACAAAAGAAAAGCACATCTCCAAATAGTTATCTATATCGATGGCATATGTGTATGTGACACAAAGAAGGCTTGAACATATTGTCGAAGGCCTTCATGGCCAGAATCACTGCGTTTTTGTAGGTTTTTTCGGGCTATATTGAACATCTCTATGGGGAGAAACTGTTCCAAGACACGAAAATTGGGAAAACTAAGGACCAGGAAAGCACATCTACTGTGCTCCCTGACTTTCCTTCTATGCTGCAGAGACACAGATGCCATCCCACAATTTATCGCAGCCAAAGGGACCTTCAAAACACAGGCTCACCGGATCTATGACCGCTTGAAATGCAACCTCTTACGAGAGAGAATTCACACCAAAAATGACCTCACAACCTTTGAGGATGCTTGCCATAGTTGCAGGCGAAACATCAGAAGAGAATACCTCTAGAACATAGCCATATAGCCCAAAAAACCTACAACAATGCAAGGCTTGAACAGGTTGTAACTTCATCTGTTGATATTGGAAGGTGGACATTTATCTTTCAGTGTTAAATTGGGAGTTTTGCAGGATGGAGAATCAATTTGCATAGACCACTACTTAATTTTCAAGGGGCTGATAAATAGTTTGAAATCATATGCAATTCTCCAAATTAGGGACTACTTAAACACAGAATTAGTACAAGCAATAACCTACCTCCAAAAGAAATGCACATATGGAAATTGCAGTGCCAGCAGTTTACCAGCTTACTGAACTCTTTGCTAAAAAGGCAGTTTAATGTTCAATGTGCACAAAATATTTTTCTGAATAAATTGCAGCCTACAGTTAGGAAATAAAGCATTATACTTAGAAGCTACAATTCATTCATTAAGCAAAGTAAGACATATGGGCCCCCTGGTGGTGCAGCGGGTTAAACCGCTGAGCTGCTGAACTTGCTGACTGAAAGGTTAGTGGTTTGAATCCAAGGAGCAGGGTGAGCTCCTGCTGTTAGGCCCAGCTTCTGCCAACCTAGCAGTTCAAAAACATGCAAATGTGAGTAGATCAATAGGTACCGCCTCATTGGGAAAGTAAACAGTGCTCCATGCAGTCATGCTGGCCACATGACCTTGGAGGTGTCTATAGACAACGCCGGCTCTTCGGCTTAGAAATGGAGATGAGCCAGACACAACTAGACTTAATGTCAGAGGAAACCTTTACTTTACTTACTGTCAGGGGAGACCTAAGACAAATGGAATTTTAATTTCATTTATCCCATAACCATGGATATTGCATTTATTAACCCCCAACAAATATGTATCATATGGAGAAAGCCAACACATGTATAACTGGTGCACTTTTAACTACATTATGTGTCATGATCCAGACCACCTTAAGAAGCCAGACACAGTAAAATTAGCAGTTAGAGTTTATTTACAAGAGTCTCAAACTTCCCCACTGTGACTCAAATGAGCCTAGAGACAAAGCAAGTTGGTAAGGAAATCCAACAAAAAGTAAACGTCCAGTTCTGATTTCTTCTCAACAGAAAAAAGGCTGAGAGAGTGTGCTCAACCAGTTCAAGGTCACAACCAGCCAGGCAGAATGCAAATGGAGTAGAAGCATCAAACGGTCCTATAGTCAAGCCAGGAAGAATGCAGACAGAATAGAAGAGTTGAAACGGTCCTTTAATCCAGCCAGGAGGAATGCAAATGAAGCAGCGAAGTCAAGTCAGTCCGGAATCCAAAACAAAGGAGCAGCAGAATCTAGCACAGAAGGGATTTAAGGTGGAGCAGCCGAGAACAGGATACAAAGATGCAGAAACCCACAAAATACAATACCAACGTCTAGAATTCCTCGTCTACAGCCAGTCAAACGATCAGTCCAGCAGCAATCCAGAACAGGAGGCAACGACCTGGATGGCAAGTACAACGCCTTGCCAGCTGCAACCAATGCTTAATTTCAAGCCCCCTTTATTCAGTCCTCCTTGGGGCTTAATTGTACAAATGCCCCTTCCCCATCTCTTTCAGCTGCCAGCATCTCTGCCCGTGCCGCCCTTTGTCTCTCGTGCCAGGCGACTTAACTCTCCCCAACAGTCCCAATGAGTCCCATTCCCATTACCCCATTCCCCGTCTCCCATGAACCCTGCAAACGAATCACTGCTGGTGGGTTCCAAGCAGATATCCCATATCTGTTGCACATCAGTCCAATTCAGCTCACTAGAGTTACCTTCAGTTCTCTGTGACCCCTCATCTCAACCTCCATTGCCTGCTCCTTGTCCCAACTTCCATCATCCTCCGAAAAACCCAGAAACGTTTCATCCCCAGAAGAATCGCTAAGTAGTTGCCTTAATCTCTTCCTTTCTTGCTCCTCATCCGACTCTTGCTCATGTTCCTAACTACAGCCTCCTCTCTCTCAGCCTCAGGCTAAACTACAACAGTATATAGTTCACTAGACAGTTTTTGAAGTAATCATTATTGAAGGATCGAGATTACATTTACTTCACCAACAGACAAGCCTTCAGTTGATCTTGTTTAAAGAAAAGGGGAGTTTTGCATTCATAATGAAACAGTAGGTGACACATTTGCTCAACTAACCTTTCCATTCAAGTAGGCATGAGTGGTTACCTACATCCCAGTCATAACAATATTGACATTCAGACACAATTTTGTACATCAAGTCTCTGCTACATAAATTCTCTGGTTTGGTTTCAGATCTTATCAATCCTGCACCTTTTACTTTCATAAGAATACTGAGTCCTACAGCTATACTAAAAAACATGTTCTGGAATGTCTGATATGAAATTTATTTATTACGGGATTTTACCCCGCTCTTCTCAACCCCCAAGGGGGGACTCAGAGCGGCTTACAGTACGGCACAATTCGATGCCCACATAATAACAATATAAACCCCAAAACACTTCAACAATTAAAATACATTAAAATACAACTACATTAGCACCATACACATTCACTCTGGATTCAAACAATGTTCAGTCCATAAAAACATTGGCCATAATCACCCACTTTCATTAAAAACCAATCTAAAATGCTGCCTTGTGCTGGTGTACGAATGCCTGGTCCCACAGCCAGGATTTTACTTTTTCCTGAAGGCCAGGAGGGATGTGGTGGATCGTACATCAATAGGAAGCTCATTCCACAGGCGGGGAGGCACCACCGAGAAGGCCCTATCCCTCGTCCCCACCAGCCTCATCTGAAACGTAGGCGGGAGCGAGAGCAGGGCCTCCCCGGATGATCTTAGATTACGAGGTGGGACATAGTGACTGATGCGTTCGGACAAATAAGCTGGGCCAGAACCGTATAGAGCTTTAAAGGTCAAAACCAGCA
Source organism: Anolis apletophallus (assembly GCA_030556195.1). Taxonomy (NCBI): domain Eukaryota; kingdom Metazoa; phylum Chordata; class Lepidosauria; order Squamata; family Anolidae; genus Anolis; species Anolis apletophallus. The sequence goes on along the minus strand of JARBWK010000006.1, from coordinate 85,694,082 downwards.
CTTTGAATTGAGCCCGGGTGGACAGGCAGCCAGTGGAGCTGACACAACAGGGGGGTGGTATGCTCCCTGTATGTAGCTCCCGTTAGCAATCTGGCTGCCGCCCGCTGGACTAATTGCAATTTCCGAACTGTCTTCAAAGGCAGCCCCACGTAGAGTGCGTTGCAGTAATCTATTCGGGATGTGACCAGAGCGTGGACAACCGTAGCCAGATCAGACTTCCCAAGGTACGGGCGCAGCTGGCGCACGAGTCTTAACTGTGCAAAAGCTCCCCCGGCCACCGCTGAGACCTGGGGTTCCAGGCTCAGCGATGAAAGCATATGTAATCTGACTTTTCACCTCATAAGTATATGTCTGTTTTGTTCTTTGCTTTCACCTTTAGGATACACATAGAGCAATGTTCATCCACCAACTTAGACCTACTCATAATCTACAGTCAAGAATAAAACTTAAGCTCTTTGGCCATTCAGCATCTGGAAAAACTGCTCTGGTAGAGTCCTTGAAGTGTGGTCTTTTGAGAAGCTTTTTCAGAAGGCGCAGACCAAGGCTTTCTTCTACTAACTCAGTCAGGTTTCCTCCTTCGCCATTATCTAATAGGCCAACAGGTAATATTTAAATGTTTCTTTAAGTTGTAGCTAGCTATTAATGACAACTGTTTTGGGTAATAATCACAGTATTGAGACACACAGTAAGGGTAATAGGTTTATCGTAGCACTATTCCAATGTTGACAAAATGTTTTCCACTTATTTATTTATTTTTATTTTGTTTATTTATACCCTTCTGTTCAGTCAAAAATGCTCCAAGAAGAGCTTACAGATTGTTAATTTGTCTTTGCCTTCCTCTGAGACTAGAGAGTGCAAATTGCTCACGGTCGCCCATTGGATTCTCATGGTCAAGTGGACTTTCAAACCGTTGTCTCCGAAGTCCTAGTCCATGTCTCAAATCCACATTGGCTCTTCTGTATGGATTTGTTGTTTGTTTGTTTTAAAGTTTTTAAGTGGAAACTGATATTTTGACATATTAAAAAACTCATTAGTTTGAATTATGACATTGTTGTATAAAAATGTGGCCCTGGAAGCACATGTAGCCCTAGATCCTTGCCGACTTCCAAGCCATACTTTTCTTGATCAAACAAAGATGAATTCCTTCTCCGCAAAACCAAGAGTGGCAATGAACCCTTATAAATAGACAGCAAGGTTTTGCATTGTTACAATGAAAACAGTTTTCAAAACCAGAGGTGGACATCTGATCATTTCTTTGTTGGGGGGGGGGCATTTTTGGTAACCACTGTTTCCAAAGAGTATCGGAGCAGAAAAATTAGCTATGGGTCTGCCATTACCATTACCTAAATTATGAGGATAATTTAAAGGCTTTAAAGTTATGTTTAACATTTTAATTGAGATAATTGCTTAGCATAAATAAATTGCATAAATAACTGACTGCATAAAAAAATTACTGGTATTACTCAATATGTGCCTATACTTTAATATTTCTGATAGTCTAATATTGAAATAAGAATAAAAGAACATTTCATAAAACAATTACTCATATAAACCCTTATAAAATATTAAGAGTCAAACTGTCTGACTGCATTAATGCCTTAATAGCTCTTGGGTGAATAGCTTAATGCTTCATGGTATGTTATGCTGTTTTCGTTCTTCCTTGATGGGCAGTCTTCTCTAATGGGTGTATTCACTGATATAAAATGAAGAAAATCAAATTAGATTCATCAAGTATTCTGAAAAGTGACTGATGAGAATGCTTTTAGTATTAATGTAATCATGGATGTTAGTGGTGTATTTTTTTTTTACCACTCGAGGGCACTAGTTGAATAAAAAATGGTTATATGTCCTTAATAAATGCAGTTTACTTAAATCTCTTCAAAATGTTAAGGATTATGAACAATCTGTCCACTTTCAATTCCACTTGCAAAAATCACAAATACGGGGTTTTTTTTCCAAATTCATGACACAGTAGCCATGACTTCTTACTGCAACACAGCACTGTATACTTCCCAAAGTTCCTTCATTGAGTTTGAGAAGATTTCTTGACCAGTGGTCTTGTAGTGAGAGTGGGGCAGATAAGGATCTACTTTATATGAGCAGTCTTTGAACACAACTCCAGAGACCCCATACACACACACACAGGATTGGGTTTTGTTCATATCAGGAATGACTTGATAATGTTCAAGTCGCTTCTGTTGTGAGAGAATTGGCCATCTGCAAGGATGTTGCCCAGGGGACGCCCAGATGTTTTACTATCCTATGGGAGGCTTCTTTCATGTCGTCGCATGGGAAGCTGGAGCTGACAGACGGGAGCTCACCCCACCCCCCAGTTTTGAACTGCTGACATTTCAGTCAGCAGTCCTGCTGGCACAGGGTTTTCCAGGATAGGTATAATACAGGTTGAGTATCCCATATTCAAAATGCTTGGGGCTAGAAAATATTTTGGATTTTGGAATACTGTATTTCGATATATGTACATAATGAGATTTCTTGGTGATGTGGGATCCAATTCTCAACATGACATTCGTTTATGCTTTATATACACCTTAACACAAAGGTAATGTTATAAAATATTTTACATAATAATGTGCACGAAACCATTGAATCAGTAGAAACAAAACTTGCAACCACCCATGTGAACAATTTCAGATTTTGGGAGTATTTCAGATCTGTGAATTCTGGACAAGGGATGCTCCAGCTGAAATATCACATCATTTTAGGCCTCTTTTTTATTTTATACCTAATTGTTTGGGGAAAATCCTTTTGTTACTAAGGGTTTGTACAAAACAGCCTGTTTTTCTCTAAATAATATTTAGGGTTTTTATTGTGGTTGATTGCTGTACATTTATAAATCTTACAAGAATATTCTTGGTAGATACTGATATAATAAATAATATAATTATTTGTATACCGCCCTATCTCCTTGCTGAAGGGACTCAGTGTGGTTTCCAAACATTCAATTGCCTGAAAGAAAACCATACAGACAATTACATCAAAATAAACATATTTGACAATATAACACAGCCTAATTTAACTTAACAAACAAAATAAGAACAACTAAAAGCATCATAAAATACCAAAATACTGTTAAACACACTAAAAATAAAAATGAAAATATTAAAAACCCAATTCATTGTAGCTCCATCAGTAGACGTTCAGCAAACCAATGGCCAGGATTACAAAATGGAAGTGGCCAGATGCAAGGGATAGTGCAAACAGCATATCATAGGGCTGGGGAAGTGGATGAAGTGCAGGCCAGAGAGCTATCTGGCTACCTAGGGCCTGGGCCTAGGGACTAATCATTCTCGAAAATTTGCTGGAACATCCAGGTTTTCAGATCTCTTACGGAATTTAATACTAAGGATATTTTTTTCCTCTTCCTCCTTTTTTGTTTTTGTTTTTGAAGTTGCTTTCCCCTTGCCTTTAGTTCTACGTTATTGTGATACAATCTAGTCAAAACTTTATATTTTATTTATTTCAGTTTCAGTAAGTATTACCAACCTGTATCCTGGCTGTGAGAATGTGAGTGTCAGAAGCCGAAGCATGATGTTTGAGCCAGGCCTGACCAAAGGGATGCTGGAAGTATTTGTTTCGCCCTCTCACCATTCCCACTACTCAGCAGACGACCAGTCAACCAAGGCCATTGACATTCAGAATGCTTACTTGAATGGTAAAACTGGAACTGTCAAGCTATAATTGTTCCCTTTTATCTCAAGAATCAGCATCCTGCGTGCAAAGAATGTTCCCCCTCTATATTCACTTTTAAAATTATATCAATATAATATTCAATCTAATTCTTTTCTTAAGACAGCATATGCACAATCTAAAGCAGTGGTTCCCAACTTTTTTTGATCACTTGACCAGTGACCACTTTGACAAGGGACCACTCTCCAACATTAGTACCAAAAGGGTTACAAATCAGTTTTCGGTCAAGTTTAGATTGGGTTTGGTTATGTGGGGTGCTGATTCAAAAAACTGCATTGGATAGACCACATCAGCCCTAGTTTCTGATACAGAACATATTCCATCCAATAGTCTCCATCTGCTCACACACAGAAAACCATATTTAATAATCTAGAGCTGATGTGGTAGTAGTAATCTTTTGTGAGTAGTCAGCCTCTCCCCACCTGACATCACTGTTGCCTCAGCACTATAAGAGGGTTTCATGAGACCAGCCACCCTCATTGCCGCATGGTTTCGAAGAAACGGTGTAATAGTGAGGCCACATACCATATTTTCATTCTTGTGGACCATTAGTGGTCCACGGACCACAGGTTAAGAACCACTGATCTAAAGCATGTTATACCCAGTTGAATGCACCATAGTAGTGTAATAAATGTAAAGGATTGGCTGTACTATCTGTTTTGTCAACACACTATCTGTAAAATATTAATAATTTAGGCAACAATCTTATGGTTCATTGAAAACAGTTATCTTAGGGGAAGCATAAGTTTCAAGATCATTGTCTTCACCTGAGCAATGAAGCATGGTGATTGGAATTGTCATTTTACAAGGTCCTTAGCCAAGTCTGTCAAAGGATGCTGGTACTTCACCAAACTACAGCTTCCATGATTCCATAGCTCTGAGCCATGACACTTAAAATGGTGTCAAACCACATCAATTCTAAGTGTGGATGCACCTCATATTCTTTCACAATTGCTGTTGGGGAAGGTTGGGTAGGGCTTATTGTAGCCTTTAATAGGAAACATTGTTTTCTATTGCTTTTAATAGGAAACATTGTTAGCTATGGAAAGGTCTTGTTTTGATTGTAATCTGAAACACATTACATATCATCATGACTTAGACAAATGACTTAAAGGAGTGTGGTCTGTGCCTAACAGTGGTATTTCATTTTTTCATTGTCTTGATAACATATATTTTCTTATTTCAGGAGTCGGTGATTTTAGTGTGTGGGAATTCTCTGGGAATCCTGTGTATTTCTGCTGCTACGATTATTTTGCTGCAAATGACCCCACCTCAGTTCACATTGTGCTTTTTAGTCTTGAAGAGCCCTATGAGATCCAATTGAACCAAGTGACCTTTTGGCTTAGTTTCCTTAAATCTCTTGTCCCAGTTGAAGAATCTATAGGTATGCTTTTAAAAAATATTTTACTTCTAGCAAGCCAGCATTTATCAGTAGTATTGTAGATGGTCTGTGTTGAGTTACTCCATGCATCTTATCACTCCAAATCATTTTGTATAAAATTCACTTTACATTTAATGAACCCTTTTCCTCCTTTGTTAAATTCATTTCTTAAATGGGATCATTGGTCAAATACCTCAACTGGCCATGTTTATAAATCATACTGTTTTTGTAAAAGATTAAATTCTTCTGATTCATGTGTTTTAACCAACGCTATTAATTAAGCTTTATCATAATAAAGCACTTTTCAACTATTGTGACAGTTTCTTGGAAGAACAAAGTCAAGATATCTGACCTGGCTCCACCAACTACAATTCTATCCAAATCATCTGCTGTGGTGCTAAAACATGTGTGCAAGAACGACATTAATTAAGTGATCAGATTATCAAGGGACCATAAGATGCTCTACTTCACACTGACAATGACAGATATGGCTCTCAGTATTCTAGCTAATGCTAAAACTATTTCTATCTCTAGCAAGTGGTATTCTGATTCAAATCTGGAATTTAATTGGATTTTTTCCAGATTAGTCAAACATAACATTGCCTGAGGAATGACAAGCTGCCCTGTGTGTTTCTTGTACAACATTTTTTTGGACTTATTAATGCACCAGCAGAAAATAAATACCAGATCTGAAAACTATTCTTCTGTCACTGAAGTGCAAGTTGAGGTTTTTTTGTGCTTTGAGTATAACTTTGAACATTTTTTTAAAAAAAACATTTAAATGTATGCAGCAGCTAACCTCTTAAACAGTTTAATAAAAGAATACAAAGTTATGAATTACATTTTTTTAAATCTTCCTTGAACGATTGAAAACACTGATTATTGTATAGCCAGAAATACATCTTGATCTAGCCTCCAACATACATGGAGCTATTGATGTCCCAGAGCTTACTCCTTGACTCCAAAATCAGATGAATATTTATTTATTTGCAGTATTTATATTCTGCCTTTCTCACCCTGAAGGGGACTCAAGGCGGATCACAGAAAACATATGTGGCAAACATTCAATGCAGCTATACACTGACAAGACAACTGTACAAAGATGTATAAAAAGGCTTTGGCATCTTGGAGTCTGTGTTTGATTGTTATCGCTCCATCTTCCCTGCCAAAGAGCTTTGTTCATGAACTTCCTCCTTGATAGAATCGCCAGCATTTTTTCTGGCATTTCCTTATGGGTGCCTTAAATACCTCCCTGCTTTAAAGCAGTACCTATTTGTCTACTTACATTTGTTTTTTTAATTCCTAGATAAGCAGAAGCTGGGATAAAGGCTAGGAGCTCACCCCGACACAGGCTTTGAACTGTCAACCTTTAGATTGGCAAGATTTATTGCAGCTGGCAGTTAACCTTCCACTGAGATATAGATTTCTCAGTGGAAGGAATAATGCTGTCCAACTCAGTAGTGTGTGTTTGTGCAAGAATATATGTGCACATAAACATGCCTTTAAATTAGCTTTGAAGTTATTGCATTTGGAGTAAGTTTTTATAAAAATCACAATTAATTCCATGCTGAGTTTAGCATGTTTAGGATCGATGAAAATCAAGAAACAGATGCATTGAGTATATGTAGGATATGGTTGTCCCCGTTCACGTTGCTTTCTTTGATGTTATGGTTGAATATTTGTTACATTACAGGTAAATGCTATGGAATTAATGGCAATGTGTCCAAAATATTGGGGGGGGGGGGTTCCTTTTTCCTCAATATGTTTAACCAAGCAGGTTATATGAATTTATGTTCAGTGCTGTTACCTCATTCATGTCCCATTTGTGTCTTTCTCTCTCTCTCATTCTTTTCCATGGTATCTCCCAGGCTTTCCTACTTAACTCTCACTTAAATGAGAATTCTTTATTTGTGTAAGTACTGTAAAGTTGCATTCATGCCTGTGTATGAATGGTTTTATTTAAAGACCATTCATTTTCTTCCTGTAATAATCTCAGCCATAAACCTGTAGTATTATAGATCAGTAAAGTCAATAGAGAGTTTTTAATTGAGAAAAACAATAGCTAGACTCTTCCAGTGTATATTTAGGTTATAGTGAAATAGATGGCTTATGAAGAATTATAGCAATTTGTAACATCTTTTCTAAAATGCAGCAGTAGTATTATTTTAAATGATGTTACTGGCTCACCCTGGTTGCCATCAGATCTTTAGGATGATGAAATGTGCAAAAATAGATAACTTTTCTTTCCTGAAATCCTTTCTTTCCCTTCCCTTATAAAGCATTTGGAGGAAAGCTGAAAACTCCTTTGCACGTGGCACTGGTGGCTACCCATGCGGACATTGTCAATCTTCCACGTTCCCCTGCAGGAGAGTTCCTATATGACAAGGATTCTTCACTTATGAAAGAAATTAGGAATAGGTAAGGTGCAAAGATTGTTGTGGGGTTTTTGGGGTTTTATGCTGTTATGATGTGGCATCGAATTGTGCCGTACTGTAAGCCACTCTGAGTCCCCCCTCGGGGGTTGAGAAGAGCGGGGTAAAATCCTGAAATAATAAATAAAATAAATAAATAAAGAACAGTGTTGGTACATCAAAAGGTGTATTAAGAAATGAACTTTCTTCTTTGTGGTCTTTTTTTGTCATGTCAGAAGTGACTTGAGAAATTGCGAGTCGTTTCTGGTGTGAGAGAATTGGCCGTCTACAGAGACGTAGCCCAGGAGACCCCTGTGGGAGACTGGAAGCTGGAGCTGACAGACAGGAGCTCACTCCCATCTCACGGATTCGAACTGCCGACCTTCAGGTCAGCAGTTCAGCCAGCACAATGGTTTAACCCATTGTGCCACTGCGACTCCTTCATGGTTATTTCCATCACATATAAGGGTTCTGCACCTTACAGCCAAGCAACATGTTGTTGACCTTGGTTTCTAGCTTGAGGACAAAGGCAGGATGTAAATAAAGCAATGATGATGATCATGAAGATGATTAATTTATGTACCATGTGTATGAGCAAATCTCAGATCAACTTCAGACATTGAAGAGCATCACCACCAACAGGAATATCCTAAGAAGGCAAATAAATGCCCAAATAGTAATGCAACAGAAACATTAAGGGACAAGATCAGTTTACAGCTTAGCTGAGATCAGACAGAGCTTCCCCTTGCAACTTAAATGCAGTTATTGCCCTGATGATAGGACCTGCAGAATGGCAGAAAGCAGCCAGCAGATCAACTGGATGTATAACATTTTCCAGTCACTCACATAGGATGCATCCAGACTTGCCAAAAATGTCGGAAAGTGCCAGATTTTGTTCCTACTCTTTCTAATTTTATTGTGGAGATTCATACATGTTTTGTTTTTCCCAGAATATTTTCTTTCAGCTCCCAGTATGACTGGCTGATAAGTCCTAGATTTTGTTCCTATTCTTTCTGTTGTTATACTGGGTTTGGGTTAGTGTTAAAGCCATCTGTGAAGCTGGTATACAAAGTCCCAATATGATCAGAGACTTTAAAACCAGCTCTCCAAATTAGTTTATTTTAATCTAGTATAAAATCTGAAGAATAGGAACAAAATCTGGAACTTTTTCTGTCATCTGGCTGTGTCCTGAATCAGGCACTGGAACTAGAATGGGGCTCCTTGAAATACATCTTGGTTGCAAAGAGATTTGATATTTTCGGTAGGAAGCAGAAGGATGAGGTTTTCTACCTTTCAACGCTGAATCCTAGCTGAGTTTTGCTCTGACTCTGAACCTATAAGTGACTGCACAAAAAACACAGTTGCTGGCAAACAACCTGTTCATTGTAAAACTTGAACTTATGGAAAGACAATGACCTAAGTTCAATAATTAAAACACATTAAAGTTGTTTTTTTAATTAAAAAAAAGACCATATTGCATAGAAGCAAATGAAATCCATGCTTACATGTTCTGCTGTATGCTTTCCTGGTATGAGTCAGAAACTATTATGTTATTTAGCTTCTCACACAGTTACATGCAAGCAATGTAAATGGAAGATTTCAGCTTTTGAATAAACCTTGGCTTCTCATTATCTCTGAACTAGAGAAGCTGTGACTTACTCACTTGGATTAGTTCAATCAACAGTCGGAGAAAAGTTGCATAGAAATTCCCGAAATAAATAAATTGTGATTTTCAGCTTCCAGCTTATTGAATTATGCACAGTTAAAATAACCCACAACATCCCAAATTAAAACATAATATGAAACTTCACTTTACTTAAAACCAGAAATGAAAGTTCTCAATTTCCTTCTCTAGTGTTTGGAAGATGTGGGTGGGATAATTGCTGTGCCATTACAACTTCAGTCATCCATTGTGTACTTCAAGACACAACCAGGAAGACTTTGGGAAGCACCACTGAACTTGGTGGGACTCATTTCCAAGTAAAGAAGCTTAGAGCTGGTCTCCAAGTCCAATACACACACACATACACATTTGTGATATGGATCCTGATTTGCAGCATTTTCTAAATTAGAAAAGCTAAGAATGAAATGAGTTAAATAAAGAGGTTCTCTTTTTTTGTAGGTTTGGGAATGACCTCCATATTTTGGATAGATTATTTATTTTGGATGCTGGTGCATCTGGATCAAAAGATATGAAGATTCTCCGAAATCACCTTCAAGAATTGCGTGGTCACATTATCTCTGTAAGTCAACGTTTTTCATTGCCAAGCATCTTCTCATTTTGTATGCATTGTGGGTTATTAAAGGTATCTTGTAAGTAGAGCTTAAACTAAGGACTTTATCAGATGAGCGGAAAAATTGTGGGGCAATGAAGCGAGCCATCAAAACTCTGTTACCGCTCATCAGGCCCAGTAGGCTCCCTTCCCACAACCTTTCCCCACTTGTTCCCGCTTCCTCTTCGGTTTCTCCTGTTCTTCAGTGGGTCATGTGGTGGGCAACTGGGGACTCCATGCTGGCAGAGGAGAGAAGCGGGGAGGACATATATCTTGATGGGATACAGCAGATTTGTTTAGTTTCTGTCTGATTGCCCTGTGCCGGTTAGTAGAAAAATCACTCTATTTCAAAGGAAGAAACTGGCAACAGCTTATCTGAGTATTCCTTGCCTAAGAAAGCCCTATGAAATTCATGAAATCAACATAAGTTGATAGGCAACTTGATGAAACAAACATCACATATATATTTGGCTCTTTTTGTACTTGAAGGAGAAGTCGAATTGTATTACGGATGTAATTCTATGTTTTTTTTAAAAACACATTTTGTCATTAGTCCAGTATAGCAGGTTGTTTAAATGTAGTGGTTCTCAACCTGTGGGTCCCCAGGTGTTTTGGCCTTCAACTCCCAGAAATCCTAACAGCTGGTAAACTGACTGGGATTTCTGGGAGTTGTAGGCCAAAACACCTGGGGACCCACAGGTTGAGAACCACTGCTCTAAAGGTTCAACAATGTTGCATTTTGAACTTGTTCTTCTGAAAAATGCTGACAGTATTCCCATTTGTATCATTTCTATTAAGAAACTCCTGAAGTTAAACTACTTTATTATCATGATAATATTGTAGGAAACTTAGGCTGAGAGTATATGAATTCCCTAGTTTGAACTTGTGTCTCTTCAGACTGTGTCTAGCAGTTATTCGGATTTGTATTCTCATCATGTTTATATGTATTGGAAGTTTCATTTATTCAGTCATTTTCACCTCCACCAGTTTCAAAAGAGGATTAAGTCTGATTTTTTAAAGAAAATGGCAAAATGTAATATATATGCAGAAGCACGTCTTTTAGTATTTTCCAGCAATGTATTCTATATTGCTGATGTTATTACTTGTATTTTGCTACCAGATCTTCTTGCATGTAAACATCTGAATATTTCAGAATAAATCTTTGCCAGATACTTCATCTTTGCAGTTTGCTTCTTGACATAAGAGAAATGCCAGCTTAAATTTGATTGTATCACTGCTCCAACAGAAGGTTTTGCCAGAGGCAGGACTCTCAAGAAGCCAAACTTCCTAAGGGATATGTTTTAGCTTGTAATGTGGTGTAAATTGATCTATTGTTCCAGAGCCATTAAGAATCCTAGCACTGTCAACATCCATTCAATTGAATCAAGGATAACTTTACACTTTTAGAGCATAAACTTACATTTTAAGTTTGTGCAATTAATACTGAAATTGTGCCAAAAATGTCACTGTTATGTTCCAGAAATTTTATGACGGTATAAACTTCCAAAACTGTAATTCTAGCTAAATAAATGACTTGAAAACAAAAAATATAAACATGCTACGCGTCCTTACTCTCTAAAATGTATTTTATATGAGCTATGAACTATGGGACACATTCACTTGTAAACAGATGCCATTGTGTCCTTCTTTAACAGTTCGAGCTTTTCTAACCATAATTAACATAATGCATGATTTTTAAAAAATCTGTCTCATATTTCCAGGAAAAACCACATTGAAGCAGGGATGACAGGATAATACAGCACCCATTTTAGGAAAGATGAACACACAGAGATGCAATTATACTAATGTTACTTCTGTTGTGATATAACTTCATAACTAAAATGAGGAAAGAGAGATCCAAACATAGTTGTTCCAGTCTAGAAGGGCTTTTAAAATAAAATCCATTTTCCTAGATAAAAAGAACAATTTGCATTTCAGAATTAAAAACAATGACCACTATGGTGTTTCTCATAGACATGTCCACCTATGACTCACTTGTGTGAAAAAATCATCTCTACCTTGCCATCCTGGAGAAAAATGAATGGACCCAACCAACTCATGTCATTACAGCAGTTTGTGTATGATGTGCAAGATCAGCTTAATCCATTAGCAAGTGAAGATGAATTAAGACATATAGCCCAGCAGCTGCACAGTATAGGAGAAGTAAGTAATATGAAATAATTTCATAAACGATATATAATTATACTATATGATTTTCCATTCTGTCAGAAGAGGTTGGAAAAGGTATGTTTGGTTTGGTGGCTAGCAGTAGCTTGTCATTGATGCAACATGTGCATTAATACCCTTTCATGTAATTTATCTGATGCTTATATATTTTTACAAGATCTCTGTAAGGCAAGGCATGGCCAGAGATTATGACTGCATGACTGAACAAAAATGCAGTTCTTCTATGGATAAACCTAGTTTTCTTTGCTATACTTTAGCCTTCGTCTTTTCAGGAACTGGACAACCAAACCAGAGGGTTCCCATTTCTATAATTTTCCAATAATGTTTTCTGTTTTCTTGGCTGGGTTGGAGTCATGAGAAATCGCAAAATCATAGTATCAGAAGTGGCCCAATGCATGATCTCTAGTTGGAGCAGTGGTTCACAACCTGTGGGTCCCCAGATGTTTTGGCCTTCCAGAAATATTAACAGTTGGTAAACTGGCTAGGATTTCTGGGAGTTGTAGGCCAAAACACTGGGGACCCAGAGGTTGAGAACCACTGAGTTAGAGCATCCCCAACAGAACTCAGAGTGCCTTTGAAAATGTGGAAAGGTATATTCCATTCAGAAAGAAGTTGTTTTTAAATCTTGCACTGGAATATTTTGTTAGAAAATGTGATGTGCTGAGCAATTCTGCATTTATCCAGATCTTAGTAAGGCTTTCTTCCATATGTCCATAGGCTGTAGCCTAAATCTAATAACGTTGCCATGTAATTTTCTTTTTACAGCTCTTTTGAAACTCACTTTAAGTTAATGCCCAGGCTTCTAAGAAGTTGTATCAAGACCTAATTTCCTTCCAGTTCTAGAGCTGCATTTCAGCCTTATGAGTTCTTCATATCAGCAGGCATAATGTGGCGCAATGAGTTAAACCCTTGTGCTGGCAGGATTGCCGACCAAAAGGTTGGTGGTTCGAATCCGGGTAGCGGGGTAAGCTCCCATCTGTCAGTTCCAGTTTCTCATGCGGAGACATGAAAGAAGCCTCACACAGGATGGTAAAACATCCAGTCATCCCCTGGGCAACATCCTTGCAGACGGCCAATTCTCTCACACCAAAAGCAACTTGCAGCTTCTCAAGTTGCTCCTGACACACAAAAAATTCACTTTCTTTATTTAAACAGCTCAAAAATTGTGTCCTATTAATATATGACTGGGATGAAATGGAGACAGGGGCCATGTGTGCATGTGTCCAGGTTTATACTTTATGTTTGCAAATATAAAATTTGCCATTAGGTACAGAAACAGACATCACAGGAATCTGAACACAAGTCATCCTTTTATAGTCAGTGACTCGCTTTGGATTGAGAAACCATGATTGCAGCTATGTGCTTTTATTTTGTATTTGAATCTGACATAGGACGTTCTTTTTGTTGAACAGATCAATATCATGCAGAGTGAAACTGTCCAAGATGTTGTCCTACTGGATCCTCGTTGGCTGTGTTCAAACGTCCTTGGAAAACTTCTATCGGTAGAAAATCCTAAAGCTCTCCACCATTACAGAGGTCGGTATACAATCGAAGACATTCAGCGCTTGATACCAGACAGTGATATAGAAGAGCTTATACAAATCTTGGATGCTATGGATATCTGTGCCAGAGATCTCAGCAGTGGAACAATGATTGACATCCCTGCCTTGATCAAGACTGATAGTCTCCATAGATCTTGGGCTGATGAAGAGGATGAAGTTATGATTTATGGTGGTGTAAGAATTGTTCCTGTGGAACACCTAACGCCACTTCCTTGTGGAATTTTCCACAAAGTTCAGGTGAATCTGTGTAGGTGGATTCATCAGCAGAGTACAGAAGGAGATGCAGATATACGTCTTTGGGTAAATGGATCAAAGATTATGAACCGTGGAGCTGAGCTCCTTGTATTACTTGTCAACAATGGTCAAGGAATTGAAGTTCAAGTTAGAGGCCTGGAAACAGAGAAGATCAAATGCTGCTTGTTCTTAGACTCGGTGTGCAGCACCATTGATAATCTCATGGCCACAACGTTGCCAGGTCTCTTAACAGTCAAACATTATCTCAGCCCTCAGCAACTAAGGGAACATCATGAACCAATAATGATCTACCAGCCAAGAGATTTTTTCCGGGCACAGAGTCAAAAGGAGTCTTCACTGACAAATACCATGGGTGGATATAAAGAAAGCTTTAGCAGTATATTGTGTTTTGGGTGTCTTGACGTCTACTCCCAGGGAAGCTTGGGGATGGATATTCATGTATCAGATCTGAATCTGCTTACAAGGAGGAAACTGAGTCGGCTTCTGGACCCACCTGATCCCATGGGCAAGGACTGGTGCCTTCTTGCCATGAACTTGGGCCTTCCTGATCTTGTGGCAAAACACAACATGAACAATGGGAATCACCATGACTTCATATCAAGCCCATCCTATGCCCTTCTGCAGGAATGGGGAAATGCCCCTGAAAGTACTGTGGGCATCCTCATGTCCAAACTGAGGGAACTGGGCCGCAGGGATGCTGCTGACTTTTTACTGAAAGCATCCTCCGTGTTTAGAGTCAGTCTAGATGCAAATGGCCAAGAAGCCTATGCTTCGAGCTGTAACAGTGGGACATCGTATAATTCAATTAGCTCAGTTGTGTCTCGGTGAAAGTGAATTCCAGAAGGTGCACATTTTTCTAATCACAGATGGTAAGGAAGGGTTCTGTATGGCAGTTTTCTACATATTGATAAGTATCTACATTTATGGCTTGCCACCATTCTCCAGCATTGCTTTTAAATGACCAATCTACTTTTTAAACTGTGACTTGTTGCTCTTATTTTAGTTCTAAAAGGCTGGTGTACTTCTGGTATTTTACAGTTCTGATTATACATTGTGCTGCTTAAATAGTCATTTTACATGGAAAGACTCCAGCATTTCAGTAACCAAGAGGTTTTTTTTTATAAAAGCAAAGAAATACTTTTTCTTGACAGAAGATGACAATGTAATGTGATTAAAGCTCATTTCTTATGTCCTTATTTTTATTCATTGTGCTTGTTTAATTTTTTTAAAAAAAAATATTTATAGCAAAACAATGCTAGTCTATTTGGATTTTAATACCAAGCTTAGGAACAAAAACGCGAGTGCCTTTTGCAGAAGATAATGTGGTTAAAATCAAGTGATCCTGTTGAAGCTGTAAGACAATGCTACCTCTCTTTCACGATCTGCATGCTGGTTGCTACAAGTGGTGCTTGCCTTTGTGTTTTCCTGAAGTTTCAAGATATTAGGTAATATGGCATTCGTTCTGATAAAGAGCTCTCATGTTAGATACCACGAGAGCAGAAAAATGTAAGACATTATCCGTTTTTATTTCCGTTGAAGTGGAATGAAAACTTTTTAAACCCATGACCTTGCACCTTCCATTATTTCCACATATCTCAGGTAAAGATTTGACACAAATGTAAAGTTCACCAAGGCACATATACAAGTGTTAGCTCAATGGACTTATTTTGTATTTAACAGTGATCGTTTGTGAGAAAAAGCAAATGGTTTCACTTTCAGATACTAGTGTGCTTATTTCTTATACTTGAAGGTTTTACTTTTTTTAATTGAGGAAAGCAAGAATTCCTTGCAGTGAGAGAACTTAAAATTGGTATGAGGGAACAAGACCATTTCTTCTGTTCTAAAAAGCATGTAATTTTAATGGTACAAGATATATTATGTGTATATACATATATAGTGTATGTATATATATTAATACGCATTTCCTTAATCTTTGTTGTAGTAAAATTTAAAAGGATTTTTTTTTACAAATAAACTGTTGCCTATTGCAACTTTTTCATCACAAGTCCTAGCTGCATTTTTATCGTTCTACAAAAACAAACAGCAGAAAATTATTTGGTCTATTGGCATACAGATGTGTTAGAATCCTAACAATTCGACTTCAGCATTTTCACACAACCTACGTATATATTAATTGTTTCCCCCAGGTAGCATATATGCCCACCCACTCACTCACTCACCCTTTCAGCTACGGCACTTCACTCGGCCGAGTCCAAAAGCGCTGGGTTGAAGGGAGCCTGGGTTGGATTCCCTGCTGGCTATGGGACACCACTTTTCCCATGATCAGGGAAAAGTTGCATATTCTCAGTTGCAGAAAACCCCTGTGATAGCTTCACCTTAGAGCAGGCCTGCACCATCTATGGACCTCCAGATGTTTGGGACTCCCAACTCTCAGACTCCCTTACCAGTTTGTCCAATAGTCAGGAATTCTGACAGCTGAAGTCCACAGGGCCACAGGTTATGCAGGCCTGCCTTAGCATCACCATTGGTTGGAAACAGTGTGAAGGCACATAGCCACAACAGCAACGAAGAATACTGTATTTCATCATATAATAGTCATACTTTAATCTTTTTTGGCAAAAGGGGGTGCAACCATTGTGCAGTGAAAAAAATCCCATTCGTTGCAAAAGCAGTCCTCAGTGGGTCTGGGTTGCATGCAGTTGGACCTTTCACCATGAACCGTGAGCAGATTCCCTTTGGGCACAGCTATGGTGCCCCACTTACCCACCCACCTACCCACTCACTCATCCTACAGCACTTCACTCGGCCGAGTCCAAAAGCACTGGGTTGATGAGAGCCAGTAGCATCTCACTATTCAGCCCAGTGCTTTCATACTCAGCCAAGTGACACACTGTAGTTGGATAGGGGCAGGCGCGTGGCTGAGTAAAGCTTCACTTGCCTGCATGCCAGCCCACTTCCAGATATGACTGAGTCTGAACATGGGCAAATGAAGTGCTGTAGCTGAAAGGGGGTAGGCACTCCTGTGAGCAAATTAAGCAGGTACTTTGGGACAATGAAAGCAAAAATACTGATTTGGGGAGCCAAAAAGAGGGTGCAACTATTATGTGGTGGTGATTATTACATGGTATCTTAACATGTAGGATAGCAGGAAGAACTCTGAAGTCTTCCAGATATTGTTGGGCTACTGCAACTCCGACCAGGGTTTGATTCTCTGCTCGGCCATGAAAACCCACTGGGTAACCTTGGACAATTTGCATATTCTCAGTCCCTTACTGAGAATTCCCTTTCTGGGAATATTCTCAGCATATTCCCAGAAAAACCCTGTGAAAACTTCACCTTAAAAGTCATAAATCAGAAATGGCCTGAAGGCACACAACAGCAAAGCATATGTTAACACATAAAGTAATAGAAGGAACTGTAGAGTCCCTCAGATATTGTACGCTACTGCAGCTCCCAGGATTCCTCACAATGTAGCTATTTTGGCTAGGACTACTAATAGCTGCATCCCTCCAACACTCCTTTGGCTGCATGAAACCCATCCTTGATTTAAAATATAATATGTGTGTTTAGAGGCAACCATCAGCACAGCAAAACTATTGAAAGTTTTTAATCAAAGCTGGAGTGCACCTCGTGACATTTTGGATTTTAAAATTAGCTTATGGATAGCATATCAACTGGGAGAACTCACAGAACTTCCAATGTGAAATATAAAACCATGTTTTGATGCATTTGCCTTGCTGAATAGTCTGGGAAAGGAAATGGCTTTTAGCGTCAATGCTATAATTCCTGGCAAATGGTCCGTAGTTTCCTCTCTCAGTGATGATTCTGCAAAGTTTGAAATAGCTGTGATAGAGAAGGGTGCGGTTTGCTTCACCCTGCAACTTAAATTTATGCACATGATGTAGCAAGGTAGGAAACTGTGCCTCAGAGTGAATCACAATCATCAGATGACAGTATTCAGAAGTAAATGAGATATGCTGCATTTTTGAATTTGAAAATAATTGTGTTGTGGTTTCTTTTTTTGCTTTTTTGCAAAAGCATTTCCTTATTGATAAGATGGCTTTAGATTGGCCTCTTGCTCCCTCCCCCCCAACCTTTTTAATGGCAAGCATTTTCATTTCCTATACATGAGTGGTGATTTAAATGCCCATTTCATTCCACAAATCAATTCTGGAATACAGTTATCTTTACCGAAAATACTGATCATTTATTTTAAGAGATAGAAACTCAACACTACTTGATTTTCTAACCATTCCTTCAGAGCTTGGAAAATTGCATTATAAAAGTCATTCATCCCATTTACTCATTTCAATGTTCTAATCTAAAAAGTTAAAACCATTGCCACTACTCATCATTGCACAAATAGCTTTCTATGTCACAACATGGAGGAGGAACAAGTGAACAAACAAGGTGGTAGTTGGGCCATTACTAGAGGCCAGGGGCATCGGGTCTGGGACTAGTCCTTATCAAAGGCTTGATGAAACCATCAGGTCTTCAAGTCCTTCTGAAAAGAGAGTGATGGGCCTGTCTTAGTTCCCTAGGGAGGGCGTCCCAGGGGTGAGCGGCCACCACCGAAAATGCCCTCTCCCTCATCCCCACCAACCATTCTCCCATTCTGGTAGTCCGCTTACCAAAAGGACATTAATAAATAATATGATAATATACTTCTTTTATATTCCACCCTATCTCGACAAGGGGAGTCAGGGCAAATCTCAGAGCACATACATGGCAAACATTCAATGCTGTTGAAACAGACAGGACAAACAGAGAGGTATGTTGTGTCAGCATCCAATTTTGGCTCCCTGGAGGTTGTGCTGGATTCCAGCCACAGGAGGTGCTGTCGAAAGCATATAGAAACCATATAATGGTGGTTTTAGAGGAATTGCACTGGTTGCCAATGCATTTCTGATGGGAGTTTATGTCCTAGTAATAATATCTAAAGTCCTAAATAGTGTAGTGTCTCAAATTTTGAAACAGTGTCTCTCTCCATATAAGCCTACATCGCAGTTGAGATTTTTGTGTATGTGTGGCAAATAGGTTCTGTGTTTCACCAGGAGGAGTAAATACATTGTCTGGCACCATAGGATGGCACCTTCTTTATGTTTTGGCAAGTCAGCTGTGGAACACCCTCTCCTTGGAGCCCTGATTAGTGTTAATATCAGTCTTATTTCTACACTGAGGTTGCATCTACACTGCAACCTTATTTTGACACTACTAACTGCCATGATTCAGTGCTGTGCAATCATAGGATCTGTAGCTTGGTGAGTCTCCAGCACTATCTGGGGGAGAAGACTTTGAGAATCTACGACTCTCTTGATTCCATAGCATTGAGCCATGGGAGTGAGAATGGCGTCAAATGACATTAATTCTACACATGTAGATGCATCTGAAGTTTTAAAATGTGGTTCCTATAAAAGTCTAATGACTTCACCTGATGTATATACATTCTTGGCTCCATGTTGTGTTAATTTCATCTTTTTAGATTATGCAATTGTTTAATATGTTTGATTCAATTATGCTTGTTTTGATTGCTGTGTTAGTGTCCTACATTGTAAATTGTTGATCTGATTTCATTAACCATAAGCCTCCAGGGATCTTTCAATATGGGGGTGGTAGAAATATTACTAAATGAATAACTAAGGAAGGTTACCCATAGGAAGCTCATGGGTGCCAGCCTTTGTGTGGTTTCTGCCAGCTGAGTGTGAGGCTTGACCTAGGTAGCCAGCATCCCAAGGTCACTTAAGGGGCGGCTCCCTTCCACCTGGAAGAGAATGATGTTATGGCAACAGAGTACCGATCAAATGGGGATAAAGCACTAAGCAACAAAGCCATCAGGAAAGGGTGGAATAGTGTGAGGACAAATGTAGCCAGAATGCCAGAGGAAATGCTTTTCTGCTAACCAGGCATACCTGAATGACACCTTCTTCAACACCGCCTTCAACATCTCATCCAGCAAAAAGATTTCTCCCAAAGTCTTGTTAATGTACAATGTTTTGGGTCGAAGATGCACCAAATCAAGGAAGTGAAATTGTTGGTTCTGGTTGCCATAATGCAATGATTTCCATGTTAGAGATGGATCTTCTGAGGAAGTTTGGGGATCCTTTGCTTCCAGTTACATCAATGAAGGTACTTCACTCTTATTATTACTGCTAAATATGACCAGTTGATAAAAAGAATAATGACCGGGTTTCTGTGGTATTCTGTACTATAAAAATAGTGATTAAGCCATTTCTTACTACAATTGGGGGTGAGGAGGTAATCTCCTTTCATCAGTAAAAAACATTTTTTGACAAAATAAATTGTGAAAATAGAATTTACTGATTCCAACCACACAAGGGTGGGCAAGCTGGGATGAATTGGCTATGTTACTGAATATAATTCTACCTATGCTTACACTAACGCTTTTAGAAATTGTAAGTCATGGTTTGTGTGATTTCTACAATATTGTTTAAAATATAGATAGTGGTGTTTTTAACAACAAAGAGGAACAATTAAAGAGGAACGTTTAAAATCTTGTTTACAAAGCATTCAACGCTGATCCATGAAACCAAAGTAGAATCTGGAGTAGAGAAGCTTTCAACTCTACTTATTCTTATCTTCATTCATTCATTGACAGTCAAGTGGTCCACTCCTGTGGTAAATCTGGTGTGTTGTACTTTGAAATAAGTCCAGAAGAGTTACATTTTAAAAGGGACCTCTTGCCCTCTTTGTATCAGATAAATTGGTCTTTTTTTCATTCCTGTTTCAAGGTTAAGTTATACACCATAACATAAGTATATGGGGAGCCGCTTACATTGAGTCAGACTAGTGTTTCAGTTGAGCCTAAAAGCTCTACAGCAGTGGTTCCCAACCTTTATTGACCAGGGATCACATGACCAGGGACCACTTTGACCAGGTACCACTCTTCAACATTAGTACCAAAAGGGTTATGAATCCATTTTTGGTCAACTTTAGATTCAGTTTGGTTTTTTTGGGTGTCTGATTCAGAAAACTCTCAGGTTAAAATAAATACTCCCAAAATGTCCCAGACACTCATTTGCCATGTTCTCCCTATTTAGTCCACAGAGAGGTCTTTTCCAAAGCTCAGAGAGATTTCCTTTCATGATAAAGGGGTTTGCCTGAACCTACAATATCCCATGGGTCCCCCAAACGTGGCAAATTGAGAAGGTTAAGAGTCATTTGATGGCACTGCTTTTTTTTTTTGAAATGGGATGGGTTCAGCCCTTTTCTATCTCCTGGGGACCAACACAGCCCCTTAACCCATGACAGTTGCCCAGATATTGCCCATAGTTGCCTTGTTCTAATATGCGATGGTATCCAGTTAGGAAGAAAAAAATTCCAGCTGGTTTTTTTTAATGGTCCTGAAATGGGAGATAACTGCTATCATTCAGGAGATACTATACATCAGTGATTCCCAGCCTTCTTTTAACCAGGGACCACGTTGAACAGGGACCACTTGAACAGGGATAGGGACTACTTTTTTTCAGGGACCACTCTCCACCATTAGTACCAAAAGAATTATGAATTAGTTTTTGGTCAACTTTAGATTCTGTTTGGTTATTTGGGGGTGCTGGTTCAGAAAATTGCATTGGATAGACCACATCAACTCAAGTTTCTGATACAAAACATATGCCACCCAGTAGTCACCATTTGCTCGCCCAATTTTTTAAAAAATAATCTACAGCTGCAGACCTTATTTTAGGTCTTGCAGCCCACCTGTGGGCCATGGCCCACAGATTGGGAATCACTGCTCTAAAGACACCCAATCTTGTATGACTTTGGCAGCTAAACAGGGTTACCCCTGATTAGTACTTTCATGGGAGACTGCGAACGAATGCAAAGTGCACTTTAACTGCCATGGCTTATTTGCACAGCTTATTTACATTGAGCTAAGACTCCCTGGGAAGATGGCTGATTACACCAGCCAAATAAAAACTTGGTATCTTGGTTTTTAGGCCTTTGGGGTGCTAATTCAGAAAATTGCATTGGATTGATTACTTCAACTGTAGTTTCTCAGGTATGGTTATCATGGTTTTCTGTGGGTGAGCAGATCACGACTGGGAGAAGGCATATGTTCTGTATGAAAAAGTTGAGTTGATGGGGGAAGACCAATGCCATTTTTGGAATCGGCAGGTCAAATACTGTATATGCAGAAACGGGTCTAACAAAGTGGTGTGTTGGTACCACTGAGTTTCCAAAATGTATGTTTCACATGACTCTCTTCAAGTGAAACACAAAGAAAGTTGATGTGCAAATGAAGATACTGCAACTCTTGCCTTCATTTCTTTCCTTGGACCCAGAAGAATTACTCTTTTGATAATGAATTGTTGAAATAACGTTTGTTCTCACAGCTTCACACTCATTAGAACTACCTTTCCAGAAGTGCATGCAAATATGACTGTCATAAGACAAGCATGTGACTGAATGTATGAGGCTTAAGGGCTTGTCTTTCCCAACTGCCCCATTGAGCAATGGCCAAAAGGAGCAAGCGAGTGACATAGAGCTGATCCTGCTGAGGCTGCAGTTTACACAGTGCCTTCTGACTCACAGACAAGGGTTATCACTGTCAGATTTCTGGTTTCTGCTGCTGCTTGCATTCCACAATGTCCTAAGCAAGTGGTCACAGATTGTAAAAGAAGTATTGTGTCATTTGTCCTATGGGTTTGATTAATGTTAATCTG
Organism: Anolis apletophallus; assembly: GCA_030556195.1. Lineage (NCBI taxonomy): Eukaryota > Metazoa > Chordata > Lepidosauria > Squamata > Anolidae > Anolis > Anolis apletophallus. Next base: position 85,671,663 of record JARBWK010000006.1, on the reverse strand, counting down.
CTACAATTTATGTCCTAGGCTCTGGGTAGTTTACCCAATTTGAAAATTAATGGAAACCAACCTAGACATATGAAAATTCTTATCCAGCTTCCCCCTTACAAGGTTTACTTGGATGTAAACAAAGTTCATCTCTTGGAACTGTAGGATTAACCAACAACAAGCTTATGGCCGGAACTTTGCATTGTGATGCACAATACGTATTACAAAGACTTCAGCTACATTACTGACAATATGCAAATAATAAAGAATGGCAAGAATGTACAAGGATTCCATGCAAATGTGCAATGGACATTCCCACTACTCATAACAGCATGTCACACAAAATGTTCCAGTGTATATTTGGAGCTACTACTGCACAACAGGGCATTAAAAAGGTGGGGACATTTGTCCAATAAGGTGCAGCACTCTCATGATTTTCTATGGTCCTCTATTCTGGATTAGAAGTGCCCTATGGCTCTGCTGGTGACCCCCAACTCCTCATGTATGTTATCATGACACAAAGGCAATCCCACTAAATCCCATACTTTTGCCCACCTGATCCTGATGACATAGCTACGACATTTCCATCCAGAGAACAGAACTGTTGCACAACTTTACAATTTTGAACTGCACAATTGTTCCTGTGTTTTTGCTGTAAAAATCCAATGTGCAGAGAAGGCTTTGTATTTGAAAAGGGATTGCAATTGCGGTTGAATTGGAACCATAGTGCAATTATTGATTTATTTATTTGGTATTCAAGGGCGCGTTTAGTTCAAGCATGTTGTGAAATGAATTAGATTGAGAAACAATGGCATTTCCCTATTAAACCCAATGGGTGTCATATGGGAATCTTAAGTGAAATATCTAGAGTGATGGTATGACTCGTGGTGCTGGTGTCATTCAACAGTAGCTTGTATCAGCACAATCATACACCGAGAAAGCTTGCTTTTCACTACTTTTACTGAGATTTACCTGAAATTTTAAATGCAGTTCAGACAGGTTAACCAGTGCTATGCAGACTTCAGGCTTCCAACATCCAATTTGTTTTTTATTAGCACCCCTAAATCCAACTGAACTGGTTCTTGATGCAGAAGACATACATTTAGACCTAAAGACATCTGAGACTGAGATTTGTTTTGAGAATAGCAATTGAATGAAGCTCAGTTTTATGCACAAATATTTAGTCTTGGTTATACCCCCCACCACCCCAGTTTTTTCATTTCCGCTTCTTTGAAGACCCAGCAACAGGTGTGGAGCTTTGCATAAATATCCTACATTTTGTTAGACTGGAAGGGATCACAACGTTATTAGTTAGCTGAATGGGTTTTGCTTAGAGGGTGGGTTCCAATCTGGGCATTGGTCAACCTGATGGATCATGACAACCTAAAGGATAAGAAAAGTTCAACAGTGAACCTATTTGATCACACCTGTTGAGTAGTGCTGGAGTGACAGAAGAATCCACTCAGGTGGAAGCCACAATATAATAGTAGTAATAATAATAATACTTTATTTATATTCCACCCTATCTCTCCTGGGGGACTCAGAGCGGATTCCAACAAACAAAAAGGTAAACATTCAATACCTCAGTAACAGTAAATACAAATATTAAAACCCAAGATAACCCCCACATAAAGAACAACATAAGCATAACAACTATAATTATGATTACCCCTTCTCATCAAATAATCTTTCCCAGCAGAAATTTGTAATGGTGAGTGGACCACTGGAATTCTATTCATTAACTGAATCTGAAGTCAGACATATAAAGTTGGCCTAACTGCATTTGTGAGTTTGGGTTTTGCAGATTAGATCATTCACAGATTTAATTAAAATGTTCTCTTTGGGAATAGTTAGGTTTTCCAGAGTGATTCTATGGTCAACTTCCAGTGGAAGTTAATTATAGAGTTGTCCTGGAGATCCTAGAGATTACTAGAAAAGTATTATCTCAGAATTCAAAATAGTGACTGTGGTTACCGGTATTTTATTGTTAATATAATGGCCATCTGCAGTCATACATCAACAAGCTTAATATTCTTAGGAACAGGTCTGTCCTAAGTCTGAATGCTCTATTAGTTAGGTTTGGCCCTTCCTTCCTTACTAGCAGGCGGCTGATTGTCTTAATTATATTTGACTCATACTTAAGGAAGTACTTCTTCTGCCAAGCTGAAACTAGCATGAAACCATGTTCTTTGTTTGCTTTGAGGAAGTTCGGCTTTGTGCTTTGTGAGAAGTTCTAGTTTAGTTTTAGACAACATACACACCACTTTGTGCGCAGTCTGTCTTGGAGGGAAGTAGTATTACTCATCAGATTGCTTTGGCATGTTTACAACATATAGGCAGCCCTCTGTATTCATGGGTTCTGTACCCACAGATTCAACCAACCACAGCTTGAAAATATTTGGGAATAACATTCAAAAAGTAAATCCTGATACACTAAACACTGGGTTCTAAATAGGCTTCACATGCGTAAAATAGAAATATTGGTGTTGTGCACCACTGGAGAGGGGAGATGGAGGTTCAATTCTCCACCCGTTTAACTATTGCAACATTTGGGTTGTTTGAGGTGTTCTCTGATGGCCACTGCCTCATTTTAGTGCACAACAAATTCAAGTGCAAGTTCAAATTCAAGTTAATATACAAGTTCAAGTTTATGTTGATGCCTTCAAACTGTTTGGCAGCTCACACAGAGATTGATTGGTAACATATAATAAAAGTTGCCCATAGGTAACTCACACTGTTGTGTTGTCTCCCACACTGGTGGGAGAGCAAAGCAAATCTTGATACACCAAACACTAAGCTGTTGTGAAGGCATACCCTGCTGCACCCTCCCACATTTCACAGATCCTCAAACACTCCAGCACTTATTTTAATTATCCACCATTTTACATAAAGGACAAAATTTGATTACACCATTGTGTATAATGGGACTTAAGCATCCACAGATTTGGGCATTCATGTGGGTTTCTGCAACCAAATCACAGTGGATGCAAGGCCACACTGCATTGGCCATTTCAAAACCTTTTATTCAGAAACCCTATCATTGGAATAAAAACCATTGAAGTAGCTGTTTGCTTCAGTATAATAACCCAGGTCTTAAAGGTGATAAATTTTACTCTGCATAGAATTTCCCCACCACTATTTCAAATGCTTCCCAATTTGAATAGTAAACACTAATATCTCGCATTTCATAGATTGAGGGAAATGTGTGCTATCACTGATTAAGGTAGCGAAACTTTGACCTGACACATAGTTTAGATTTCATTTTCCAGAAGCCTCAAAGTTATGGGATTATGGGGATGGTAATCCAAAATATCTGTAGTGTGTTACATGAATAAATAAATATACCATGTGATGTTAACCCATGTGGATTTTTTCTCCTTGTTGACAATCAATGAAGGTAATTAATTATCTTTCAACCTCTAAAGGAAATCTGGAATGAGATGGTTCACCCTGCTGGTTGAGATTCTTGGATAGCAGGTGGTTTTGTGAGTGAGGCACTTATTAATTCTGTTTTGACTGCAGTATATCATTACTCCAAATCTTCTGTGACTCACTAGGAACCAGGCCTTCAGTCGTCTGTGGAAAGCAATCATTCTTCAGCAGGCTTGATGGAAACAAGAAGCGAGCCTTCATATATTCAACATGGTTTCTCGGATGCAGATTCATTTATCCTGCTTCTGTTCTGCTGGATAACAGAACATCTAAATTAGGTTAGATGTGCTTAACTCAATTCCATTCATTTCAAGCATTTGGGGAAGCATGACCTGCAGGTTCTTCCAACTGGCAGTTTCTTGATCTGCATTAATGTTAACATAGATGGCAGAACCAGGCATTTCCTTAAGGGAAAGGTCCTACGTAGCTCCGGGTGGTAGTTGGATGTTCACTTCAGCTTTCCACCAAAATGGAACTCTTGCCATCTCTCAGTAAACCTTATTTTTAAACAAAAAAATCCAACTGCAACAGTTTGCTATCTCCATCACAACAAAGCAGAAACAGAAGAGGCAAATACTGGAGACCTCCCCCCCAAAAAACCCATAAGAACAAAGGGTAAGATAGGTCTCCAAGTGCTTAGTAGACAGTTCTTATTTATTTATCTTGGGCAGATCCCAATACGTTTCAGCCTGTGTATGTATTTTAATGACCTTTTAAAGCAGCTACATACTTGTAAAAACAAATACAAATAGGCATGTAAAATTAAAAATCAAAAGGACAACACCTAATTATATAATGATATATGCATAAAATATCTTATTACCCTTTGTAAATTGCTTAAAGCCTAAACGTACCAATGTGAAATCTGACAGCATACATTTCTAGAGCTGTAAATCTTGTTTCATTTACCTGACTGAAAATACACAAACCAGGCTAAAGGTGCATCTACACCAGGGGTGCTCAGAATGGTGATCGGGATCACCAGGGTGATCTTCAGGCCTCATCCTGGTGATCTTCAGGCCCCTGACCAGGTTTTTTGCTGTTGGTCCTCTTCACGTGCCCCTGCACGCTGCAAAGAAGTCCTCCGTCATTGCTCCTCCCCGCTCCCTGCTCGCGCCGCTCCAAAAGCTCCAAAGTCCAAGAGGCAGAATGGGCCCCCTCTTTTGGATTCCTCCTCCTCCCTCCGTCCTTCTCCAGCCACTCAGAGTCGTAGGAGACCAAAGGGGGCGGGCCTGGATGACGCGATGCATGGCTGGCCCCACGCGCATGCGCAGAAGCGCCCATTCTGCCTCTCAGACTTCTCGTGAGCTCTTGGAGGCGGCACGCATGCTGGCGGCATGGAAATAGGAGCAACGACAGAGGAGGAGGAGAAGGACGCTTTGGGGTCATTTCCTTACCTCTCAAAGGTCGGTCTTTTTACTTTGGGGTGAGTGCTTGATTGTTCTGTGGCATGTCTCTTTGTTTATTTTTAATGTTTAAGATGGCCTTTTTAGCTCCAAAGCCTCTCTGCTTGCTTTGTTCCTTGAGAAATATATGTTGGGGAATATGGAAATGTGGGAGAAATGGGGTGGTTGGATGTATTTTTGCATGCCCCTTTGTTTACCTTGCTGAGTATTAAATGGCCTTGCAGTTCAAAAGCCTCTCTTCTTACTTTCTGGCTGATATGTGTGGTAATATGGCAGTGTGGGAGAAATGGGGTGGTTAGATGTATTTTTGCATGCCCCTTTGTTTACCTTGCTGAGTATTAAATGGCCTTGCAGTTCAAAAGCCTCTCTTCTTACTTTCTGGCTGATAATATGTGTGGTAATATGGCAGTGTGGGAGAAATGGGGTGGTTGGATGTATTTTTATGCTCTGTTTTATATTGTTGTTATTAAATTGAAACGTTTATGTTTTATAACTTCATTTTATGTAAACTGCCCCGAGCCTGCTGGAAGGAGCGGTACATAAAAATGAATAATACATATAAATAAATATAAATAAATAAATACCGTAAATAAGAAAATAGTTATACGTTTTACATTTCTGGGTAGGTGATCTTTGGGACTTGGTTTTTTAATCAGTAGCTCCCATGCTGAAAAAGTGTGAGCACCCCTGATCTACACCATACAATGAAATCAGTTTTCCATTCTTGAGTTTGGAGTAGAGTAACTGCATTGGAAGTTGGTGATCGGGCATTCGGACAATGTAGCTGGTCCAGCAGAGTTGATGGCAGAGGACCATCACTTAAATGCTGGTGGTCTTTGCTTCTTCCAGCATGCTGACATTTGTCCACCTGTCTTCCCAAGAGATTTGTAGGATCTTTCAGAGGCAACGCTGATGGAATCATTCCAGGAGTTGCATGTGATATCTGTAGATAGTCCACATTTTCCAGGCATATAGCAGGGTTGGGAGGACAACAGCTTTATAAACAAGCACCTTGGTATCCCTATGGATGTCTTGGTCCTCAAACACTCTGTGCTTCATTCGGAAAAATGCTGCACTCGCAGAGCTCAAGCAGTGTTGTATTTCAGGGTCAATGTTGACTTTTGTGGCGAGGTGGCTGCCAAGGTAGCGAACATGGTTAACATTTTCTAATGTTACACCATTACGCTGTATTTCTGGTATTGCAGAGGAATTGGCTGGTGACTGCTGGAAAAGAACTTTGGTTTTCTCGATGTTCAAGGACAGGCCGAGCTTCTCATATACCATAATAGCAGTAGTATCAATATTTATTTATTTATCATCTTAATTTATACCCCAACTTTCTCCCTCTCCACACTAGGCAAGTTTAAAAGGTGTAGTACAAAAGTTAAAAATAGTAGTAGTGTGGTTAAAAAAAACCCACAAAATTAAAATACTGTAGATCTACTAAAATGGCATTTAAAACTCATTTTCCCCTCCAATCCCACCCACAGCACAATACTGTAATAAAATTATTAATAGCTTTAAAATAGTGTATCCTGGGCACCAGAACTGCCAAAACAAAAAGTTTTTTAGGAAATTCTGTCAAATTACAGAAAAGGATAAAATCAGACACACAGGAAATTATCTACATCTACCATCTATCCAGGAGCCCCTGGTAACGCAGTGTGTTAAACCAGGGCTGTCCAACTTCTACCGGACCTTGGGCCGGAATTCCGGTCACTGATCACCTGGGGGGCCAAGCCCCCAGCTCCGCCCCCTCCCTGCACCCGACTCCGCCCCTCCCCACCCCGGCTCCACCCCTAATTACTTGTTGCATTATTAATTATAAAATAAATTGCAAAGGCACCTTCCCCCACCCCTCATGTTGCTGTGTTTCAGATTTAAACATGTTTTCATAGAATCATAGAGTTGGAAGAGACCTCATGGGCCATCCAGTCCAACCCCTGCCAAGAAGCAGGAAAATCGCATTCAAACATCCCTGACAGATGGCCATTCAGCCTTTGTTTAAAAGCCTCCAAATAAGGTGCCTCCACCACAGTCCTGGGCAGAGAGTTCCACTGCTTTGTATTGCTTCCCCCTTTTTAATTATATTTTTAACATCAATTAAAATACAATTATACAGTAATAATAATAAAATAAAAGAATAAAAGAGAGGAAGGAAGGAAGGAAGGAAGATGGAGGGAGGGAGGGAGGGAATAAATGAGGGAGGGATAAAATACAATTAAATAACATAACACAAAGGAAGATTGATGGAGGAAGGGAATAAATGGGGGAGGGATATAAATATAAATAAATAACAATATTTGAACTGGATTATCCAAATCCACACTGCCATATAATCTGGTTTAAAGCAGATAACATGGGATTTTATTCAACTGTGTGGATATGGCCTCAGATAACCCAGGGCCCTTCCACACAGCCATATATCCCTGAATATTAAGGCAGAAAATCCCACAATATCTGCTTTGAACTGGATTATCCAAATCCACACTGCCATATAATCTGGTTTAAAGCAGATAACATGGGATGTTATTCAGCTGTGTGGATATGGCCTCAGATAACCCAGGCCCTTCCACACAGCCATATATCCCAGAAGCCAGGGGCGGATTTACCATTAAGCAAAGTAAGCACCCGCTTAGGGCGCCACGTAGTCAGGGGCGCATCTGGCCGCCAGGTTCCACGCATGTGCCATTGCTGCAAAGGGACTCCAGCTGGACTGAGACGCCAATCGCCCAAAAACCTCCGGCTCCGTCCCGGCTGGAAAAAGTTCCTCCTTTTCGGCCTGACTTAGGGCGATTGGTATCTCGGTCCATCTGGAGTCCCTCCGCAGCAATGGCGCACGCGCAGAACTACCTGGCCCAGCGCATGCGCGCCTGGTGTGCATGCGCACGCTCCACGAGGCCGGAGAGCGAGGGGGCGCCAAAATAATGTTCGCTTACCATTTTAAATTACCTTAGTCCGCCCCTGCCAGAAGCATTATTCTCTCCTGGTGTTTCTAGGGTGAAACGTGGGTGAAACGTCAGGAGAGAATGCTTCTGGGACATGGCCAGGCAGCCCAGGAAACTCACAGCCACCCCTTATTGTTATTATTATTATTATTAAACTCACATAATAAGATATTATAATAATTATAATATCTTATTATGTGTGTTTAATAATAATAATGGGTGTCACTTCCAATTCTATTTTTCCCAAACTCCACCAGTGTTCACATTTGGGTATATTGAGGATTTGTGTCAAGTGTGGTCCAGATCCATCCTTGTTGAGTCTATAGTGCTCTCTGGATGTAGGTGAACTACAACTCCCAAACTCAAGGTCAATGCCCACCAAACCCTTCCAGTATTTGCTGTTGGTTATGGGAATTTTGAGTGCCAAGTTTGTTTCAATTCCATTGTTGGTGAGTTCAGAATGCTCTTTGATTGTAGGTGAACTATAAATCCCAGCAACTACAACTTCCAAATGACAGAATCAACCCCCCCCCTCCCACACACACACACATAAATACAGTAATGAAGTAGCAATGAAAATAATGAAGCTACAACTCCCCTTGAGCTGGGTTGTTGTAGGTCACGGCTGTCCAACTGGCGGCCCGGGGGCCGTATATGGCCCCCCAGCCCCTTCCCTGCGGCCCCCTAAGCTTTTTAATAATAAATAAAATACATAATATTTTTAAACATTACCCACTTCCGGGTTCCGGAGCAAGTATCGCGAGACTACAGAAGCCACACGGGATTTCGCTCTCGACGCGAGATCACGCCTGCGTTGAGAGCGAAATCCCGTGTGGCTTCCGTAGTCTCGCAATACTCCTGTTGCCGAAATCTCGGCTACTTAATCCCTGCGGCCCACGCAGACGCGATTTGGACCTTCTCGGCTGCTGCCTCGGTCGGTCGTCGCCTCTGCTCGTGGTCCGGCTACTCCTCGATCCCTGGCGTTTGGGAAGGTAGGCTAACCTTTATGTTATTATTATGTAATTGTGTATGGATGCCCCTTATGTATTCCCTCCCTGCATTTCCCCTTAGTAAAAGATTATATTTGATTGTATGGATGCCCCTTATGAATTCCCACCCTGCATATCCCCTTAGTAAAAGATTATATTTGATTGTATGGATGCCCCTTATGAATTCCCACCCTGCATATCCCCTTAGTAAAAGATTATATTTGATTGTATGGATGCCCCTTATGAATTGTAAGTAAATTGGAGCTGGGGGAGGGGCGGGGCGGGGGCGGAGCTGGGGCGGGGGTGGAGTTGGGGAGGGGTTGGAGCCGGGGAGGGGTGGAGTCGGGGCGGGGGCGGAGCCGGGGCGGGGGCAGACCCTTCGGCCCCCCAGGTCATCAGTGACCGGAATTCAGGCCCCTGGGCCGGTAGAAGTTGGACAGCCCTGTTGTAGGTTTTCCGGGCTGTACGCACATGTTCTTGAAGCATTCTCTCCTGATGTTTCGCCTGCACCTATGGCAGCCATCCTCGGGGGTTGTGAGGTCGCACCCAGCCCAGTCACGGGAGTTGGGAGTCTTCTTACTTACAGGCTCAGACTCTGCTGCGCCTGGGCAGACTACAACTCCCAGCATTCTGCAGGCATATCCAAGCAAGCAGAAAATGAAGGCGGGCTAAGTCTTGAGCCCCTAAGCCAAACCAAAAAGGGAATGGACTAACTGGGTGAAAAACACCTCGATCCCCCCTCCCTCCCTCCCTCCCTCCCGCCCCTCTCTCTCTCTCTCTCTCTCTCTCTCTCCCCTCCTCTCCTCTCTCCCCTCTCTCTCCCCCTCTCTCCCTCCCTCTCCCTCTCTCTCCCCTCCCCCTCTCCCTCCCCCCTCCCTCCCCCTCCCTCCCTCTCCTTCTCTCTCTCCCTCTCTCGCTCGCTCGCTTCAGCCAGGCGTCAGGAGGCAGGGCAGAGGCTTGGATATGAAAAAGGGAATTGACTAACTGGGTGAAAAGCATCTAATATTAATTATTTCTAAAAGTATTTCTCAGAATCCAAGTCACAATTATGAAAGAACAGACCTTATTCAATACAAATATATTTAGTTCATCCAAAATAACGAGTAACTAACAGCTAATGTGTCCATTCAAAGCTTGTATACAGGCGTCTGCACGACACCAATGACGGATCAGGACCAAACTTGGCACACAGAGGCCCAATGGCCCACTTGGCAACCTGGTGCAGTTTAGGGCAGGATGGGCCACAAATGATGCGATTTGCAGTACCATCACCCAATTCATTTCCCACAGAACATTGTATCACCTACAACTCACAGATCAGGCCCAAACTTGGCACACAGAGTACTCATGACCCCCTCTACATCCTGATGCAGTTTCTAAGGGGAATGGTCCATGGATGATGGGATTTGCAGTACCTTCACTCCCTTACTGAAACCACTGCAACCCTCATCCAATGACCAATAAAGACCAAACTAGGCACACAGAGCCCCCATGACCCACTTTCTCTAATAACCCGGGCACCGCCGGGTCACCAAGCTAGCATATAATAAAAGTGAATGTTTGTACGTATGCGGAGGGCAGAAAGGCGGTGTATGTGGCAGCTGATTGGCTGCCACTTTCACAGACCACTGTGACCAGCACAGGTGATGGACCTGGACCAAACTTGGCACACATAACCCCCATGATCCCCTTTACGTCCTGGTGAAGTTTGGGGGAAGGACGGTCAAAGGATGATTTGTAGTACTTTTAAAGCCTTTGGTTCCCACAGACTACTGTGGCCCCCAACAAAGACTGATAAAGACCAAACTTGGCACATAGAGCCCCCATGACCCACTCTACATCCTACTACCCTTTGTAGGAGGTTGGACCATGGATGATGGGACTTGAAGTACCTCCACTCACTTCCGAGTGTGCTGCTACCCTCATCCAATGACTGCTCAAGACCAAACTTGGCACACATAACCCCCATTACCCCCTTTACATCCCGGTGAGGTTTACCACGGGGAGGTGACCACGGATTATGGGATTTGTAGCGCTTTCAAATGCTTTTGTTCCCACAGACCACTGTGGACTACAACAAAGAACAATAAAGACCAAACTTGGCACACAGAGCCCCTATGACACACTCTACATTCTACTGCAGTTTGGATGAGGGTGGACCATAGATGCTGGTACTTGAAGTCCCCCATGGATTATGGTATTTGTAGTACTTTCAAACCTTTCATTTCCCACAGGCCACTGCGATCCTGAAGAAAGACTGATAAAGACTAAACTTGGCACACAGTGCCCCCATGACCCACACTCCAGCCTACTGCAGTTTAGAGGAGAGCAGACCATGGATGATGGGGCTTCAAATACCTCTCCTCATTCCCCAAGGCCACTGCGGCCCCCAACAAAGACCAATAAAGACCATACTTGGCACACAGAGCCCCCATAACCCACTCTACATTCTACTGCCGTTTGGAGGAGGGTGGACCATGGATGATGGGACTTGAAGTACCTCCACTCACTTCCCGAGACCGCTGCGATCCTCATCCAATGACGGATCAAGAACAAACTTGGCACACAGAGCCCCCACGACCGACTCTACATCCTGGAGAAGCATGGACCATGGACGATGGGACTCACAGTACCTTCACTAACTTCCTGAGACTACTGCAAGCCACATAAACAACTGATAAAGACCAACCTTGGCACAAAATGCCTTTCTCAAATAACCCGGGCAGCGCCGGGTCCCCAAGTTAGTAAATAATAAACCTTAGATCTCAGCTGATCTGGGAAAATAGCCTTTTAAAACAAACTGGTTTTGTTTAAGTTGGAATCTGTCCACTATTTAGTCAGGCTCTTTAAAGCCTGAAAGGGCCATGTATTTATATATTGCCAACACCCGACCATTTGTGTGAAGGCCTTTAAAACATTGTTTGACAATTTGTGCTCCACTTTAAAAACTATTTGAACAACTTCTAAAATACTTAAAGGAGAAAAAAAATATTTGCAAAGCAAAAAAGGTAAGAAGCAGGAACACAGGAAGAAGAACCAACTTAAAAAGCAGCCTGGAGTTCTATAACAGCAAGAAAAAAAAGGTTTATCTCAGGTTGGTTTGGAAGGTAAATAACTGTCAGGTCAAACAAAGACAAGATGTTACAGCAACTGTGGCATGTGACATGAGAAGCTGAATAAGAAAGACTTAGGAAGAGCAAATATCTGAATAACAAAAGTGTAACAAACACATAGGAATGTGAACTGATTGACCATTCTGACCTCAGTCACTTGATTGAATCTAGAGAGGAAAAACTGCAACCTGAGTAGTTGCAACATGTCATTTTCCCTGGCATAGAAAGGCCATTCCAAGCAATTGGTTTTCATTCAACAATGAAAACTTTTTGATGAATGAATATATTCAGACAATAGCATTCTTTGACAGAAGGCTAAAGACCTTGTAAAACCACAACTCCCATAATCTCATAGAATAAAATGGTTTCAAACTGCATTAATTCTACAGTATAATTTTTTCCCATGTCAGGAGCGATTTGAGAAACTGCAAGTCACTTCTGGTGTGAGAGAATTTGCCGTCTGCAAAGACATTGGCCAGGGGATGTCCGGGTGTTTTACTATCCTGTGGGATACTTCTCTCATGTCCCTGCATGAGAAGCAGGAGCTGACAGAGGGAGAGCTCACCCACTCTCCCCGGATTTGAACTGCCGACTTTTTGGTCAGCAGTCCTGTTGGCACAAGGGTTTAACCCATTGCACCACCGGGGGCTCCTACAGCATTAATGCTCCCCGATACACTCCATGCTCCAATTTGACCCCCTAAAACCCACTTTAAAAGACAGGGAACTGAGCCAAAGGAAGAAATTATGTGAAGCTGGAAAGCAGGGTGCTGAAGGATAACACATCCAACCTCCTCCTATTGAGCAATAGTGAAGGGAAAAGTTAACTCAAGCTGCCTTGTTTTTCTGGTGTCTGTTCTTTTAGGATAACAAAAGTAGTTTTTTTTAAAGTGGGATCTCTGGGATTTAGGGATCTCCTTGGAGTTCGTGAAGGGAGCGTCAAAATGAATCCCAGGGCTTCATTTCCCCAATCCCTGCACTAAACAGTAGTTTGTGTAGCTTTGAAATAAGTCCAACCTTGATCAGATTCATCAGCCAATATTGTGGATATAGAATCATAAAGTTGGAAGAGACCACAAGGGAATTGGAGTCTAACCCACCTGCCATGCAGATCACCCAGCCTCTGTTTCAAAGCCCAGGTCTCCACCATCAGCAAAACCGCTTTCTTCCATCTGCGGCAAGCTAGGCGTCTAGCTCCCTACTTATCCAGAGACGACCTGGCCACGGTGCTCCAAGCCACAGTCATCTCAAGACTGGACTACTGTAATGCCCTTTACATTGGCCTGCCCTTGTCAGTGATCTGGAAACTAAAGCTCGTCCAGAATGCTGCTGCCCGACTTCTCATTGGGATCCCAGTGAGGTGTCACATAACACCTATTCTCCAGCAGCTCCATTGGCTTCGGTTGAGCACTGGATCACCTTCAAGGTAATGGTGTTAACCTTCAATGCCTTGCATGGTCTGGGCCCGCTGTATCTAAGGGACCATCTCTTCCCCTATCAACCCCAGAGGTCACTTCAAACTGAACAAATGAACCTCCTGGAAGTGCCAACTTTTAAAGCAATTTGCCTCACATCGACCCGGTGCAGAGCCTTTTCTGTAGTAGCGCCGTCAATCTGAAACACCCTTCCAAGTGATGTGCGGGCCTTGCATGATCTACTCTCTTTCCACAAGGCCTGCAAGACCCACCTTATCCGGCTAGCCTTTGATCGCTAAGCTGGAAAATCTTTATTGGTCTAGTTTAATATGCTGTTTTTACTCCTGTGATGCTTTTATATTTTTGTAAGCCGCTCCAAGCCCTCGAGGAGTGGCGGCATACAAGTCCAAATAATAAATAATAAATAAATAAATATAAATAAATAAATAAAATCCTTCAAAGGAGCCTTCATCAGACTCTGAGCTGCTTTCAAAGTCGGGAGGTTCTTCCTAATCCTCAGGTGGAATCTTCTTTCCTGTAATTTGAACCCATTCCTTATGTGGGAATGAGGGAACAATTGAACAGTTACTACCATTTTAATGGAATGCCAGCACATCAAGAAGATGTTTACATATCAGATCTTAATACCATCACTGAGCATTGTCATTTTTGTAGGCAGGAGCACGTGACTCTTGCTTCAGTGAAAGCACATTTTTCTTTCCATGGCTTTTGATGATCTGATGACTAATAAAAATGCTTGAATGTGATGCGGCAGCCCTTTTGTCACAGCTGGGAATTTGGAGCAGTGGCAGAAAGACTGTGTTCTTATTGTTCAAACTTGGTTGTGCTGTGAAAACATTTTTTTAAACTAAGAGAGTAACTGAGGAAAGGACAGGTAACAAGTCTGCCTGATGCCAAAATGACAGGAAGACAAAATAACATGGCAAGCTCTTTTCCGAGTTATCATATTACAACTATTTAAAGAGTTCTTTTTTTAAAAAAATACAATGAAAACAATAAAAAATATGCCACTTAAACACTCATACTGCTAGCAGCTGAGTCTGCACATTTTAGAACGTAAAAACAGGATGTGGGAGCAAATGTTTCACAGGTTATACTGTACTATAAACAGTATTTCTGAGACAATTTGATTTCTTGATCCTTGGTGCTTAAGCGATATATTCCATATATACATATATGTTTCTTGTTTGTATGGATTTATCTTTAAAAGACCTCTGGAGTCCCTTTTCACCCTCAGTGTTCAAGACTGTATATACAATTTAAAAACTTTGAATGTATACGCAGCACCTTCAGCGCGCCTTGCATTACCTTATTTCCTTCTGTTAGACTACAATCCTATGCATAATTAGCAAGACCAGCATACTTTATAGGACTTACTTCTAAAGAGACAGAAATACCAGTAGTTTGATTGATGACTGCACTGGACTCCATGCATACTGCTTGTACTCTACAACAATGTTTCCCAACCGCTGTGCCACAGCACACTAGTGTTCCGTGAGCGATCATCAGGTGTGCCGTGGAAGAACCGACCACCCCGCCAGGAGTCATCTGGGCAGCCTGCCTCTCGCTCTGTCTCTCCGTCTCTCTCTCTGGGGCACCAGCAGGGCCAATCAACACCGGCCAAGAAGCAAGCCCCGCCTCTCTAAGGTTCTTCCACCCGGCACCACCATGTTTGTTCAGAGCGGAAGTCCCAAGGGAGGGGAGGGGAGGGGGCGGGGCCTCAGCTTCCTGTAGAAGCAGTTGGTTGGAGGCTGAGGAGGGGAGGGGCTGGGTGGCACCTTTCCCTGTGAGGTCACTTCCGGAGGAGGCTGAGAGCTTCCGGAGAGAAGCGTTGGGCTTTGTTTTCCTCTCAGCTGGCTCAGGATTCCTTCGGGCTTTGGGGCCGAGGCGGCTCCGGGGCCTCCTCCCTTCTTCATCTCCTGGCCTGGGCTCTGCCTCGGCCTCTCCTGCTCTCAGGCCTTCTTCCATCCTTCGCGGCCTGCCTCTCGGCTTCGGAAGGGAGTGGCCTGCCCCTGCACCTCCCTCCCTCCCTGCCTGAGGGAAACCCAGGTGAGCAGCGGCCTTGAAGCACCGGGTGGTGATGATAGGGCAGCGTTAGCCCAGGCGACCCAGTCCGAAGCACACAAGACGGGATATCTATGTTGTGTTCATCGAAACAGGCCCAGGTTTCACACTGAGTGTATAAATACATTTTAAACCATATTAACTATATGTATTACTGTGTTAGAGTGTCATTTTGTGTCATTTTGGTTGGTGGTGTGCCCCAGGATTTTGTAAATATAAAAAATGTGCCATGGCTCAAAAAAGGTTGAAAAACACTGCTCTACAAGATAGGGAGAGGAAATTATCCATCAATTTAGTTGCACAACTTCTTGCATTGGTGAGAAGCTTCTTCCAAATCTTCCCCACTGACACCTGTATGTTAAATCAGCTGCACGGAAGACATAGAACCATAGAATCCTAGAGTTGGAAGAGACCTCGTGGGCCATCCAGTCCAACCCTCTGCCAAGAAGCAGGAAAATCACATTCAAGGCACCCCCCGACACATGGCCACCCAGCCTGTGTTTAAAAGCCTCCAAAGAATGAGCCTTCACCACAGTCCAGGGCAGAGAGTTCCACTGCTGAACAGCTAGGACAGTGGTTCTCAACCTATGGGTCCTCAGGTGTTTTGGCCTACAACATCTAGAAATCCCTGCCAGTTTACCTGATGCTGCATCTCCTTTGGGGGACAAACCCACCCCATAGCTATGGGGCTCTAGGCCTGTGCCAATCCTTACTACATCAATCGCAATGTTCAATTAAAAAACCAATCAAATTGATCATGTTAGAAGACAGGGTATGCTGAGTTTGGGCATCAAGATGCTTGCAAGATCAGAAGATGACCATTACACACCATACTTGTGATTAATGAAAATGTTATGCTAGCAAAATATAACATAGTTGTTGTGTTTTGTAATCCTGTACACACTTACCTTTTAGTACACTGCAGTAATCAAGGAAATTAGTTTAGCTCAATGGGATTAGACATATGTAGGAGTCCACTGTTAATATCAATATTTTAAATCTAATGCAGAGTTTGGCATGTTTCTTCCCATTGATTTCAACATCCTAAGGCAATGACCCGACCCCTTAATACAGTTCCTCATGTTGTAGTGACCCCCAACCATACAATTATTTTTGTTGCTACTTCATAACTGTAATTTTGCTACTGTTATTAATTGTAATGTAAATATCTGATATGCAGAATGTATTTTCATTCACTGGACTAAATCTGGCAGAAATACCAAAGATGCCCAAATTTGTATACCAGTGTGTTGGGGGTGGGGTGGGGTTGATTTTGTCATTTGGGAGTTGTAGTTGCTGGGATTTATAGTTAACCTGCAATCAAAGAGCATTCTAAACTCCACCAATGATGGAATTGACCCAAACTGGGATCAACAGAAAATACTGGGTGGATTTCGTGGGCATTGACCTTGAGTTTTGGAATTGTAGTTCACCTAAATTCAGAGAGCACTGTGGACTAAAACAAGGATGGATCTGGACCAAACTTGGCATGAATACTCAATATGTCCAAATGTGGAGTTTGAGGAAAATAGACCTTGACATTTGGGAATTGTAATAGCTGGGATTTATAGTTCATCTACAATCAAAGAGCATTCTGAACCCCACCAATGATATAATTGGGCCAAACTTCTCACACAGAACCCCCATGACCAACAGAAAATACTGTGTTTTCTGATGGTCTTTGGCAATTCCTCTGACACCCCCTGTGACCCCCACCCAAGGGATCCCGGCCCCCAGGTTGAGAAATGCTGGCTGAAGGGGTGTGCTTAACCTTAGAGTGGATATTAGAACATTTGAAGCAGGAAGAGCCATACCAGGAATTCACACCTGCACAGATTTCTGGTCAACTGCAAATGCAATCAATGAAAGACAAATGTAGATTAAATCAAAATGGAACAGATATGAAGACTCAGTTTTAAAGGGGTAGATGGGCGGGGAGGAAAAAGAGTGGGGGAGGGGAGAAATAGTTCTGGAGGGGTTGCCCTTTCTATTCATCTGGGCAGATTATAGGAAGCTTGTAGGAGAAAGGGGGGGAAAGGAAAAAGGAAGGAAGGCAGGCAGGCAGGAAAAAGGGAAGGAGCAAGGGGAGAGAGGGAGGTAGGCAAGTAGGAAAAAGTGGGAAGGAATTCAAAAAGCATGATATAGGGGTGTGGCACCGAACCCACTGGATGACTTTAGATAAGTCACACCTTCTCAGCCTCAGAGGAAGCCAAAGGGCAGTCTTGACAAGAAAACTCTGTGATAGGGTTGCACTAAGTCTGAAATGACTTGAAGGCACACAACAACAACAAACCTGTGCGAGGAATCAGATAATTGTCCTCCTTCCGAAGAGCGTGTAAGACGGTTCTTTTCCGGCAAGCATTCTTACTTGAGTAAAGCTGCAATCATCCTTTGCTGTTAATCCATATTCAATTGTAGTAGAAGGTAGAGATTTAGTTTTAGTGTGGTTTTATTATTGTGCTGTGCTTTTATATTGTTGTAAACCGCCCCGAGCTTCGAGAAGGAGCGGTCTAGAAATCAAAACAATAAATAAATAAATTTTATCTTTCTTGGGAACAGGCATGTAGCCCGGGGGGCTTGGCGGTTTTCGCCCCCAAATTCTCAGGGTGGATAGCGAGAAGGCCTTACTGGTACATTATTTAAACTGTTATGTTTATTCATATCATGATCTGATCACCATGCTCAATATATTATTATTTATTTATTTATTTCCAACATTTCTACCCTGCTCTTCTCAACCCCCGAGGGGGGACTCAGAGCGGCCTAACAAATGGCACAATTCGATGCCGACATAATAAAATACAATATAAAACCAAAAACATACAGCATTAAAATACATTAAAATACAATTAACATTAACACATCATACACATTCTCTTAAGTTAAAAACAGTATTTCGTCCATAACTGGAGCATTGAGCCATATCCATCAACTTGCCATTACAAATCCAGTCCAAAGTGCTGCATTGTGCTAATGTGCAAATGCCTGGTCCCACAGCCAAGATTTCAGCTTTTTTCCTGAATGCCAGAGGGATGGGGTTGATCACATGTCGCTTGGAAGCGATTTCCACAGACAGGGAGCCACCACCAAGAAGGCCCTCTCTCTCATCCCCCACCAACCGCGTTTGAGAAGTTGGCGGGAGCAAGAGCAGGGCCTCCCCAGATGATCTTAAATTACGAGGTGGGACATAGAGGCTGATGCGTTCGGACAAGTAAGCTGGGCCAGAACCATATAGAGCTTTAAAGGTCAAAATCAGCACTTTGAATTGAGTTCGGAAATTGACAGGCAGCCAGTGGAGCTGACACAACGGGGGGGTGTTATGCTCCCTGTATGTAGCTCCCGTTAGTAATCTGGCTGCCGCCTGTTGGACTACTTGTAATTTCCGAACTGTCTTCAAAGGCAGCCCCACGTAGTGCGTTGCAGTAATCTATTCGGGATGTGACTAGAGCGTGGATGACTGTAGCCATCCCATATGCATGGGGGTATTGGGATAATGATACAAAAGGTTTGCTAGGGTAGATCCTCTCTCACTCAGACTGAGCCCCCCCCCCCAATTAAAAATCTTGGCTAAGGGCCTGCTTGGGAAATAAGGTCCCAAAAACCTATTTGCAGCCCCAAGGGGCTTAGCCTATCTAATTCCAGCTCCTTTCTACTGACAAGCTGTACAGGCCTGTTCTATGTTGTAGAATTAACACCATTTGACACCATTTTATCTCCCATGGCCCAATGCTATGGAATCCTGGGAGCTGTTGTTTGGTGAGAGACCAGCACTCTTTGGCAGAGAAGCCTAAAGATCTTGTGAAAATACAACATAGCCTTGAGCCATTGGGATCAAATTGGTGCCAAACTACATTAAATCTACAATGTAGATGCTGGCTGGGGAAGCCAGAAGACTGTGATGACTGAGAATTCCAGATTCCTCTTTTCCAAACTGCAGAACCAGGACTTCACAGAATGGAATCATAGTAATTAAAGTGGAATGATATTCCTTTAAATGGATTTGGTGAAAGGGCTCCTGGCTGCAGTCCAGTTTCTAAGGTCAGTTCTGCCGCACTTTCCGCCCCGCCTTGTGTATGCAAGGGAGACACCTGATTACATCAGTCTGCTGTTGTCCTTGTTCAGCTTAACCTGGGAGTAGAAGGGCTCTCAATAGGCAAAAGAGGGAAGCTTCACAGACAAGCTGGAATGTTGCCATGTTCATCCCAAGGCCTTTTTCAAGATAAGATATCTTTTAAGAACAATTGAATCCCTAAACAGAGAACGATCGCACTCTGGGAGATTTAAACCAGCTATATTTAAATTGGCTTCTGCCTCGCTCAGGTATACCATTCAAAGTTTTCTTAACTTTTTTAAAAAATTGTCAAAATATTTATATTTATATCTGACTTTACAGGTTCTCAGAGCACCACACATCTAAAATCAGTTACTAATGTTGCACTCACATGTTCATGCCACATTCACAATTGATTTTAAACCACTGGCCTGCACTTGATATCCTTCTTACAAGGAAGGAATTTCACAGGAAAGGGCACTTTGGGTGTCACTGAGACACATTCTCAACTCTTAAACGTAATGAAAAGGTTGCATACAAGAGCTACAGACATCTACAACTGCTAAAATAGCTCTGGCTGTTTTTCCTTCATCAATCGTTTTCTTCCACCAGTCAAAGTTCAAGTGCATACCTTGCAAGTCTCATGTTGCTTAAATACATGAGATCTGCTAAACTATTGGAATTGCAAAACTGAATGCAGCCTTGTGATCCTCTGTTCTGGTTCATACTGGCCTCAAGCAATATGGGTGTCTGGCTGTTTTTTGAAATACTTTTCTCCATTTCACTCTGTTTCAAAGCACATTCATAATTAGATGATTGATTTCAAAATAGACATTTATTTTTAATCCCAAAATTAATTATTTTTCATGGGTAACGCTTTGAAAAAATGTTAATAATAGATAATATGAATTAATTATTTTTCATGGATAAAGCTTTGAAAAATATGTTAATAATAGATAATAATTAAACCGTATATTGATTTCAAAATAGACATTTATTTTTAATCCCAAAATTAATTATTATTCATGGATAAAGCTTTTAAAAATATGTTAATAATAGATAATATAGAGACTGTGAAGACACAGAAGGTGAATTACAAGACGCGGCAAATAAAAAACAATTATATACCAAAATAAGATGGGGTTTTATCTTAATTTTTGCTCTAAAAGACACATCCGGGCTAATTTTCAGGGAATGTCTTATTTTTTCATGTACAACAATCCATATTTATTCATATGCCATATTCTTCTGGAACATCATCATAGCCCTCCAACCCCCAAATTTCAGCCTGAATTTCTTCCGACTCCATTTTTGATAGAACCATTGGCCCCAATCTTTCATGAACAGCAACAGAGCTCTCCTTGAATCATTTTTTTAAAATATTAATATCAATAATTTTATTTAATTATATTTAATTACACACACATATACACCAGCTTAGGTACCCAGCATTGCCCAGCGTATTTGAAAAAGTCCATTTTTAATTGTACAAAATGCATACGGTTGTGGATTAACTACAACTGACATCATGCCAGATTAACTCCGAGAATCCCCATCAGTACTTAAAGTATGTTATATTGGGCGAGTTTGCTCTGGATGCATCATTGGTTGGGTTCAGTGTGCTCTCTGGCTGTAGGGTAAACTACAACTTGCACTGGTGAGTCAGTCCCCTCAACCCTTCCAGTAGGTTGAGTTAGTCATACGGATTCTGTATGCCAAGTTTGGTCCAGGTTCATCATCGGTGGAGGTCAGTTTCTCTGGTTGTGGGTGAACTAAAACTCCCAGAAATGGGGGTCAATTCCCCCCAAAACCTTCCAGTAATCAAATTTTGACATATCAAGTATGTGTGTCAAGTTTTGCCCAGATCCAACGGTGTTTGGGTTCACAGTGCCCTCTGGATGTAGGTGAACTACAACTCCCCCAAATCAAGGTGAATTTTCCCCAGAGATCTCCAGTATTTTTTGCTGGTCATGGTTCAATATACCGCTCCATCCCAACACTTTTATTGTGTGTGTTTGTCTGTGCAAGTGTGTGTATATGTGTGTATCACATTCACTATGCCTATCATGTGTTGCAATGGATATACTACTGGTAAATATGTCTATTTGGCTGGTGATCTTAACTGGGCCTTATTTTGGGGGTTAAGGTTTTTATGACAAGCATCCTATAAAAACTAGGGCTTAGTTTTCAGTTACCAGTAGGTCTTATTTTCGGGAAACAGGGTATACATACATTCACACATACAATCTCTTCCACACATGACTGCAGGTTGTTGTGGTCAACTACCCTCAAGTCAACTTTTTGCCAGTGAATAAGATACCTCCAAGGGGGCTTCTACTCTGTTGAACTAATGCCGGTTGACACTACTTCAGCTGCCATGGCTCAATGCTATTGAATCATGGGAGCTGTAGACTTATTTATTTTATTTATTTATTTCTTCGATTTTATATTCCGCTCCTCCCTGCAGGCTCGGGGCGGATCACAATTATAACATACAATAAAACATACGGTAAAAACACATGGTAAAAACATGGTACATAACCGAGGTGGAACAGGTCTACAGTTCTTTACTGAGACAGGACGAGCCAATCACGTTTGGGTTAGCCAAACGCTAACCTGAATAAGGCTGTCTTACATTTAGAAGGTCTTCTAAGATTAGGTGGAACAGTATTAAACCCACTGAGATGCCTCCTCCAATGTATTTCTCCCCTTTTGCATCTCTTCAGCTCTAAAACATGCACAACGTTATATGTTTCAAGAATCCATGCTTACTCTTGGAAAAGGGGGCAAACGTTTCTGCCACACCCCAGCCTTCAAGAAGTGAGCAAACTGTGGGTCCCATGATCTCTGCAATTTGCACTCCATTGTGCAGTATCAGAAGCCTATAGTCTTTCAAGTTCCTATCAGAGCAAGATGAAAGGAGGCAGATCCCTATCTGTGTGTCGTTTCATTGTTTTGAGGCACACTACCACCAGCATCTGAGGGCACTGTTTATTTTTACCATCTGTATAACCAGAGTCTATGAAAACTACATATTAATCTTCTAGATCATTTGCATCCTTACCCATGCAACTCTTCATTACAGTTTCCATTTCTTATTTGCATGATGCATTTCCAACGAAGTGCAAAATATTTATCAGACAGCAACAGAGTTTGATGATTTCTCAACATGTATCACTTTAAATGTAAGATGCAACCATCCCAGTTGAATAGCCATTACTTCATGGAGCATATGCATAGGATATGTATATATTCTATGCATACTTATTTTGACAGGGCCAACAATATTGGCACAAATCCTATGAACACCAAGTAGGTAGTTCCACTCTGGTTGGGAATGAGCTTGCTTCGGGTCTCCTGAGATTTCGTATAAAATTGCCTGCAAGGTTCAAAAAGAAGAAAACTCAGAAGCCATACCTCCCAGAATCTGGCATTTATTTTTTAAGACCATACATTCCAGAATCCACTATCCAATCCCAGCTGAGAGATTCAGTATGCTGTAATATGGAAATCTTTTGGCAAAAGGATTACCTTTGAGATCATAACTCTTTGGAAAACCAGAATCTCCAAAAAGCCTTTTGGAAGCATGACCTTTGAAGATCAATTGGCATTCACTACCATTTGGAAAATCATAACCTTTTTGTAAAGTATGATCTTCCTGAGAAGAGCTAAAAACTCATGTGAGTCAATCTTCTCTTTAGTGGTAAATATCCACTTGTATTCATGCAAGGCAAATTAGGTTTCTCAGTTGTTAGACTGATAACCTTGGTTATTTCTTTGAACTGTTAGGAACGAAAATTATGCCAATGCACACAATATATATAGCAGATCTTCAGAAGTGTTATTTCAGTGGCCCAAAAACATCTACTCTTCTATAAAATATATCCTAAAAATCTTAAAATGCAGTGATTTACAAAAGAGCAAAGGATTGCAGTCAAAGTTACTTGAATCCAGAAATGTTACATCTATTAGGATCCCCAAGTTTTCGAAATATGGTACAGTCAAAAGTTGTGATACACCAAGTAGACAGTCAGAAAGTGGCTGTTAAGGACTGTGTTCTACCTGAATACCAAATACAAACATTTAATGTAGCCATGTATATCTCCATAAATTAACATACTGACCACATTTACATGATGCAGTTCATGAAAATCCATATCTGGTTTGTTTATTAACATCCATCGACAAACTTTAATCCATGTCAATGATATCAAAACATATTTGATAACTATAATTCAAATGCAAATAGATATTATTTTCATATTTAGTTGGCTTTTACAGAATATGTGTGTCTCCCCACAACCCAAAATATGAGATTTTCTGGCATCTCCTCTCGCAGAAAAGAACACTTTGGGGTACATCTAAAGTTAATGTGGTTTGACACCACTTTAACTGCCATACTTCAATGTTATTGAATCATGGGAGTTGTATTTTTACAAGGTCTTTGGATTTTCCTGCCAATGAGTCCTAGCGTTCCACCAAACTACAGCTCCCAGGATTCCACAACATTGAGCCATAGCAGTTAAAGTGGTGCCAAACTGCATTAATTCTACAGTGTAGACACATCTCTAGCAACCTTAATGGCTTAAGCATACATATGGCTAACTAAAAGGACATTTTTATCAAGTTAACAAATCCTAGTTTTTAAATAAGGAGTATTCCTCTGGAAACTTACACCAAAAAAATCCGTATGACAGGACATTACATTCTCAGCCCAAAAATGTGGCAACCACATGACCCTGAAATCAGAGTTCAAACAGTATCAGGCTCTTCCTAAACCATTCAGATTACCTATCAAGTCACCATGGTATTCTTTAACTTTTGTTTTGGAAAAGTTTTTGTGAACTATTGAGATTGGGTTTACAAGCTGGCGATTCAATCATCTAAAAAGCAAGTCAAAACCTTCTTATGACTTCAGGGATCATGTGATTTCCCACCAAGTATGGGCTGAACATAGTAGGCTACTCGTTTTCTATCCATTTTTTGCAGCCTAAAATACTAATTTGGACAAATGTTCACAAAATAAATAGCTTCTTGACTGCTTTAAGGTAATAGTAAAGGTTTCCCTTTGACATTAAGCCAAGTTGTGTCTGACTCGGGGGTGGTGCTCATCTCAATTTCTAAGTTGAAGAGCCGGCATTGTCTGTAGACACCTCCAAGGCCATGTGGCAGGTATGACTGTATGGAGCGCCTTTACCTTCCCCCAGAAGCGGTACCTATTGATCGATTGCATGTTTTCGAACTGCTAGATTGACAGAAGCTGGGGCTAACAGCAGGAGCTCACCCCACTCCCCAGAGTCAAACCGCTGACCTTTCGGACAGCAAGTTCAGCAGTTCAGCAGTTTAACCCGCTGTGCCACCGGGGGCTCCTAACTGCTTTAAGCATGACTACAAATACCTTTTTTGCATGATATTTCGCACAGCAAGGTAACGTCATACTGTGACTGATCTTACTGTACTTGTGGAAGTCTAAATGGAACAAGAAGCAAAAGAGAACTATAGAAGATTAAATTAAAGACATAATGGAAACAACAACAACAAAAATGTTCCTGGTTTGAAAGTGTTATTTTCTGTTTAATTGTGCAGCACTTAATTTGGGAGTAGTTGTTACACTCCAGAAACACTGTGTTGACTTGACAAGATACTAATTTTTAAACACTTTATTTATTTATTTCAACATTTCTACCCCGCCTTTCTCCAACCCGGAGGCGACTCAAGGCAGCTTTACAACCAGGCAACCATTTGATGCCTTCAACAATATGCAATTAAAATGACATTTAAAACAGAATCCTAAAGACACTTTGAAACATATAAACATATAACAATAATACAAGAAATATATGTGTTTCTAGGTACGAACTCAAACAAACATTTGGAATGTTTCCTCAGTTATCTTTAGACTATTCAAGCCAATCTATTAAAGTGTCATTCAAAGTTGGTGTGTCTCAAATTCTAGCATTTCATTTCTCATGCTAGTTGTTGCTGCTGTTAACATATATCATTTACTTTTAAATTCCCCAAGGGTTCCTTAATTTATTAACAAAATCTTCATCATCCATATAACAATATGTGCTCCCATGACCCCCTTTACGTTTTGTGAGGTTTGGGGGAGGACGAAGACCGGATGATGGGATTTGTAGTACTTTCAAATCCTTCGGTTCCCAGAGACCACTGTGGCAACCAGCAAAGACTGATCAAGACCAAACTTGGGCCATAGAGCCCCCATGACCCACACTACATCCTGATCCTGTTTGGAGGAGGATGGACCATGGATGATGGGATTGCAGTATCTTCACTCATATCCTGAGACCACTGCGACCCTCTTCCAATGACTGATCAAGACCGAACTTGGCTCACAGAGCCCCCATGATGCACTCTACATCCTGGTGCTGTTTGGAGGAGGATGGACCATGGATGATGGGATTGCTGTATCTTCACTCACATCCTGAGACCACTGCAACCCTCTTTCAATGACCGATCAAGACCGAACTTGGCTCACAGAGCCCCCATGATGCACTCTACATCCTGGTGCTGTTTGGAGGAGGATGGACCATGGATGATGGGATTGCAGTATCTTCACTCACATCCTGAGACCACTGCAACCCTCTTTCAATGACCGATCAAGACCGAACTTGGCTCACAGAGCCCCCATGATGCACTCTACATCCTGGTGCTGTTTGGAGGAGGATGGACCATGGATGATGGGATTGCAGTATCTTCACTCACATCCTGAGACCACTGCAACCCTCTTTCAATGACCGATCAAGACCGAACTTGGCTCACAGAGCCCCCATGATGCACTCTACATCCTGGTGCTGTTTGGAGGAGGATGGACCATGGATGATGGGATTGCTGTATCTTCACTCACATCCTGAGACCACTGCAACCCTCTTCCAATGACCGATCAAGACCGAACTTGGCTCACAGAGCCCCCATGATGCACTCTACATCCTGGTGCTGTTTGGAGGAGGATGGACCATGGATGATGGGATTGCTGTATCTTCACTCACATCCTGAGACCACTGCAACCCTCTTTCAATGACCGATCAAGACCGAACTTGGCTCACAGAGCCCCCATGATGCACTCTACATCCTGGTGCTGTTTGGAGGAGGATGGACCATGGATGATGGGATTGCTGTATCTTCACTCACATCCTGAGACCACTGCAACCCTCTTCCAATGACCGATCAAGACCGAACTTGGCTCACAGAGCCCCCATGATGGTGCTGTTTGGTGCTGGTGCTGTTTGGAAGGGGATGGATCATGGATGATGGGACTTGAAGTATCTTCACTCACATCCTGAGACCACTGCAACCCTCTTCCAATGACCGATCAAAACCAAACTTGGCTCACAGAGCCCCCATGATGCACTCTACATCCTGGTGCCGTTTGGAGGAGTATGGACCATGGATGATGGGACTTGCAGTATCTTCACTCACATCCTGAGACCACTGCAACCCTCATCTAATAAGCAATAAATGCCAAACTTGGGACAGAGCGCCCCCCACAGCCAACTCAACATTCTGGTGTGGTTTGGGGGAGGACGGACTTTGGATGATGGGACTTGCAGTACGATCACTCACATCATGAGAGTGCTGTGACCCTCATCCAATGACTGATCAAGACCAAACTTGGCACACAGAGCTTCCATGACCCTGGTGCTGTTTTGAGGACGACAGACCATGGATGATGGGACTTGAAGTACCTTCACTCACTTCCCAAGATGGCTGCAAACCTCATCCAATGGCTGATCAGGGCCAAACTTGGCACACAGAGCCCCCTGACCCACTCTACATCCTGGTGCAGTTTGGAGGAGGATGGACCAAGTACGATAGGACTCGCAGTGCCTTCACTAACTCCCTGACACCACTGCAAGCCACATAAATAACTGATAAAGACCAACTACGGTAATAACTTTCTCAAATAACCCCGGGTCCCCAAGCTAGTTATTAATCCAAATTATTAGATATTATTATTAAAATACTATTAAACGGTAGGCTGTTAGGAATTGTGGGAGTTGGGAGTCCAAAACATCTGGAGGGGCAGAGTTTGCCCATGCCTGGTGTACATGAACCCAGAGAAAGGGATAGACCTTGTAAAACTACAACTCCCAGGAGCCCATAGCATTAAGCCATGGCAGTTAAAGTGGTATCAAACTGCATTCACACTACAGCGCACCCTTTGGGATACAATCCAATTTTAAAAAGTAACTGTTAAATAATTCACCCTTTGGGATACAATCCAATTTTTAAAGTAACTTTTCCAAGTTTTTTAAAAAGTAACTTTTCCAAGTTTTTTTTAAAAGTGACTTCCCCAAGTTTTGAAAAAGTAACTTTTCCAAGTTTTAAAAAGTAACTTCTCCCAGTTTTTTAAAAAGTAACTTTCCCAAGTTTTTAAAAAGTAACTTTTCCGTTTTTTAAAAAAGTAACTTTTCCCCGTTTTTTAAAAAAGTAACTTTTCCAAGTTTTAAAAAGTAACTTTTCCAAGTTTTTTTAAAAAGTAACTTTCCCCGTTTTTTAAAAGTAACTTTTCCAAGTTTTAAAAAAGTAACGTTTTCAAGTTTTGTTTTTTTTAAAGTAACTTTTCCAAACAATTCTTGAGTATATGGCTGTGATTCAGCGGTGAGAAGGCTTCGTTGGGAAAGAGGCAATTTCCGCCTGGATTGCTGACATTTGGGATTTTGGTTTTCCTCCCCTCCTCTCCCCCCCTTCCAGATTGATGTGTTTTCCTCTCCGGCGTCCTTGGCCCGAGCAGCCCCTTGGCTCCCAATCAACAAAACAGTCTCCCCGCATCACGGGATCGCCACTCGGCAACTTCGGCAGGATTAACCACTCGGCCCCGCCCACGGCGCGTTCTAGCCAATCAGGGACGCGCGCCGGCGGGAGGGGGCGGGGCAACCAACTTGGGCCTGGAGAGGTTTAAGAGCGAAGCCCCCGACCCGAAAGCAGCCGCCGCCGCCGCAGAAAGGAAGCCAGCTGAACGGAGGCTGGGAAAGTCAGCGCCGCGTTTTCTTCCTCTCTATCAGGTGCGTCCTAAAGGCAGCGTCTCACCTCGGAAGTTAAGCAGGGCCGGCCTGGGTGAGTCTTTGGATGGGAGGCCGACGGCAGTGGTCGTAGGAAGGAACTTTAAAAAAATGCCTAGGGACAATAATGCTGGTGGAAATAGACTTCTTAGATACTATCTTTCTTAAAGGTCATGGTTGCCTCTTTCAGGGTTAAAAGTGACCCATAATTTGGCACAAACAATCCTAAAGGAAAGGTCCCCGTCTCACTTTGGAAGCTAAGCAAGGTCTGCGCTGGTGACTCCTTGGATGGGAGGCCGACAGAGGAAGCAAAGGAAGGAGAAGAAGAGATTGGTTGTTGTCTATTTCCCTCTCCTAGGCCGGCTTTCCCTTCCTTGCGGTCTGGGGTTTCCCCTCTTGTTTCCCCTCGAAGGAGGCCGCCCAGGAAAGGAAGGGCAAGGAAGGAATAGCTAGGCTCCCTCCCTCCCTCCCTCCCTCCTCTTCCCTTCTCTCCATCAACAGCCAGGAGGGCTTGTTGCTTGTTGACATTCAGGAGCCTGTGCTTGTATGTGTTTTCCTTCTCCCCCTTTCCCTCCTCCTCCTTTTTCACCCGTGTGTCATGTGAATCCAGACTCACGTGTCTATGGGCTGGAGGTGGATCACGTGCCTCCCCCCTTCCCTTCCTTGGAATGGCTCCCCAGACCTCTCTTCCGCCCTGGGTTTTGTATGGAGGCAGGGCGGAGGAAGGAAGGGAGGGAGGGAGGGAGGGATTCCTGGGAAATGGCTGATGAGTCAGGGAGGAGGATGACCATCCCCACCATCCCCTGGGTGGCAGACTTGAACATGGATGTTTCCCTCTTTCACCCCTTTCCATTCTCCCTCTTGCTTTCCTATTTCTATCTTTCTCTTTCTACCTTCCCTTCTTCCCCTCTCTTTCATGCCTTCTCTCTTTCCTTCCCACCTCTTGCCTCCTCTTCCACTTTTCTTTTTTCTTTCACTCTTCCCACCTCTCCTCCCCTCTCTCTTACCCTTCCCTTCTTTATCATTCTCTCCTTCCTTCCCTTCTCTCTTGCCTTCCTTCTTTCTTTCTTCCTCTTTCATTTCTCTTTCCCTCATCTCATCTGCCCTCTCCTTTTGCTTCCCCTCTCTTAACTTCCCTCCCCTCTCTTGTGCTTCCCTTCTTTATCTTCCCTTCTTCCCCTCGCTTTCATGCCTTCCCTCTTTTCTTCCCACCTCTTCCCTCCTATTTCCTTTTTTCTTTCTCTTTCCTTTCTCTCTTCCCCCTCTTTCCTTCCCACCTCTCCTCCCTTCTGTCTTATCCTTCAATTCTTTATCCTTCTCTCCGTTCCCTTCTTTCTTGCCTTCCATCTTTCTTTCCTTCCTCTCTTTCATTTCTTTCTTTCCCTCTTCTCATCTTCCCTCTCTTTTTCCTTATATCTCTTTCCTTCCCTCTCCTCTCATGCTTCCCTTCTTTATCTTCCCTTCTTTCCCTTGTTCCCCTTCTCTTTTCTTCCCACCAATCTCTCCTTCCCCTCTTCTTATCTCCTGGCTACTTTATCTTTCCTTCCCTTCTCTCCCCTCTCTTTTTCCTTCCTCTCTTTCTCCTCTTCCTCCCCCCTCTCTCTTGCCTTCAGTTCTTTGTCTTTTCCTTCCCTTCTTCCCCCCTCATTTTCCTTCCCTTCTTTCTCCTCTTCTTCCTCTCTCTTGCCTTCATTTCATTGCCTTTCCCATCCTTTCTTCTCTTTCTTTTTCCTTCCCTCTTCCTCTCCTTCCTTCCTTTATCTTTCTCTCCTACTTTCGCTTCTTCCCCCTCTCTTGCCCTTTCCACTCTTTCCTTCTCTTTTCTTCCCACCTCTCTCCTACCCCTCTTCCTCTCTTTCTGTATGTCCTTTCCCTCTTTCCTTCCAATCTCCTCTCTATTTTTCCTTCCTCTCATTTCCTCCCTTCCCCTCTGTCTTGCCCTTTCCTTTATCTTTCTCCCCTTCTTTCTTTTCTTCCCCTCCCTCTTTCTCCTTCTCTATTCTTCCTACCATTCTCTTCTTCCCCTCTTCTCTCTTCCTTTCCCTCTCTTCTTCCTTCTCTTTCCTTCCCCTCTTCTCTTTCTTCCTATATCTTTCCCTCTGTGCCTCCCTTCTTCCCCTTCTCTTTTTCATTCCTCCTTTTCTCCGCTTTTCTTTCCACCTCTCTTTTCCTATTTGTTTCCTCTTTTTGTCTCTCTGGTTTGTTTTCCTTCTGGTGAGAGGGGGAAGGGAGAAGGATTTCTGTCTCCCTTCTCCCAACTTTGGGGAGAAACAGGTTTCCTCCTCTCTTTTTTCAGCTGAGTTGTGTAAATAAACATAGTCATTGTTATTTGCAAAACAAGAGTTTGGGTTTCCCCAAGGTGGATCTACACCAGGCACGGGCAAACTTCGGCCCTCCCTCCAGGTGTTTTGGACTTCAACTCCCACAATTCCTAACAGCCTACCGGCTGTTAGGAATTGTGGGAGTTGAAGTCCAAAACACCTGGAGGGAGGGCCAAGTTTGCCTGTGCCTGAAGTATTTCAATTTGCTGACATTTTGCCAGAAAGCATAGGTAACCTGTGTAAATTGTATATTACTTTTTTCAAATAACTTCAGATTTAGCCTTTTGGGAAAATATTAATAGAACGGGCAAACAAGTGCTTAAGAATGACACATCAGAGCTTTTAATGCTTTCGTGCAGAACTGGCCAATCACTCCGCTCCTTCCATAAGGAGAGATTCTAGTTTTCAATCATAACTTTGGTGCCATATTCAGAAAGGTGGTGAAAATCTCTTGATTTTTTTGCTGCCAAAATGACCTCACATTATTCCTCTTAAAGCGTAAGAAGCAGAAGAATTCCATCCTTACTTTAAGAAAATCTCAAGTTAGCATATCAAAGATAGTATTTGCCCCATCCTTACTTTTCATGTGTATCTGTGCGTTCCTTTTTTTAAGGTCGCAAAGGCCCTTCCAGACAGGCCCCATATCCCAGGATCGGATCCCAGGTTTTCTGCTTTAAACTGGATTATAGGAGTCCCCACTGCCAAATAATCTGAGATGAACAGAAAACCGGTGATCAGATCCCGGAGCCCCTTCCACACAGCCGTATAAAATCCACATTGAGCTGGATTATATGGCAGTGTGGACTCGGATAATCCAGTTCAAAGCAGATATTGTGGATTGTCTGCCTTTATGTTCGGGGTTGTATGGCTGTGTGGAAGGGGCCTAGGATATAGTGCCTGTCTGGAAGGGCCCCACAGTCTATACGTACTTGAGGGTGCATCTACACTGGGGAATTAATGCAGTTTGCCACCACTTGAACTGCCATAGCTCCATGCTATGGAATTATAAGATTCCAGAGCCTTGAGCCTTGGCACTTCAAATTGTGTCACTGCATTAATTCTCTAGTGTCGATGCACCCGAAGAGTTATGATAACATTTTAGAAAGAAAAAAACTCATAAGGAACAAAACTGTACTTTTCCTTGTAGCAAATTGTCTTGAATAGCCTTTTGGAAGCAGTAACGTATTCCCCTCATCCTGGAAAGTTACTTATTTCTGTACTGTAACTTTATCCAAGTCACATTGAAAGCAAAGGAAATCTAAACTAACCAGATTTTCTCCTCGCGGCAGGTTTCACAATGAAGGTCTATCTATGCGCATTGGCCCTCTTTTTGGAGGCATGCTTCGCTGCTCCCAGCCTAGACTCTGCCCTAGACGATCACTGGCAGTCATGGAAGACGTGGCATAGCAAGAAGTACCACCAGGTAACGACTACCACATGGGCTTGGCTATCAAACTGCAATTTGAAATGAAGTGGTTATAAATATCTTATGAATGGTACATCACGACTGCGGTAGCACAGCAGTTAAAACCGCTAGCTGCAGGAAAAGCTGCTGACAGGAGGGTTAGCAGTTCGAAGCTGTGAGTTGGGGTGAGCTCCCAACTGTCAGCCCTAGCTTCTGCCTACCTAGCAGTTCAACAGCATGCAATGCTAGTAGATCAATAGGTACTGCCTTGGCAGGAAGGTAAAAGGGCGTCCCTTGCAGACATGCCAGCTAAAAGATCGGAGGTGTCTACGAACAGAACAGCAGGCTCCTTGGTGTGGGAAATGGAACAAGAGCACCTCCCCATGGCCAGAGTTGAGCGTCACCTCCGGACGTCGGAGATGAAAAAGGGGAAGGCCTTTATCTGTGTATTGTATGTCGTTGTTCGTTGTGTAAAAAGGCATTGAATGTTTGCCTTATATGTGTAGTGTAATCCGCTCTGAGTCGCTCCAGGGAGATAAATATAGTGTATTATTATTATTATTACATAAGAAGAACTGTATGGTATGATCTGCCACAGTGCAGACAATCCAGATATTTGGATTACAGTTCCCTTCATCCCCAGTCAATGTTAGGCGCTAGATCAGCCACAGACAACTGGGTGACCTTTGCACCACAATTAGCTTGTGGGTATGAGAACTGTAGTCCAAAACCGCTGGTGGCTACTAGGGGGTGTATCTACACTGTAGAATTAATACAGTTTGAAGCTACATCAGCTGCCATAGCTCAGTGCTATGAAATTATGGGTTGTAGTTTGACAATTCCTTCGGCCTTCTCTGCCAAAACGTGCTAGCGGAGCATATGACCAAATTGCAACTTCCATGATTCCCTAGCATTGAGGCATGGCAGTTAAAGAGATGTCAAGCTAATTTTACAGTGAAGGTGCGCCGTGAATTGTTGGGCGAGTGGGCTTATTAACAAAAGACCTTCCCCATAAACATATCAGAGTAACTTATTAGCAACAGTGTGATCTAGCACCAGTAGCCAAAAGTGCTAAAAAGAACAAAAACACACAGACCAGAGGCATTTCTTTGTAATAAAATAATATTGCTGCACTAATAATTAATTTACTTTATTTATATTCCGCTCTTCTCACCCCGAAGGGGACTCAGAGCAGAGTACAGGTACACATACTTAGCAGATAATCCCTGCCGTTTTCCACATACAATATATAGACGAACAGAGGCAAACTCTGGCCACCAGGGGGAGCTGACACACTCCTCATCTCTCAGCGTTCCCAGCATCCCTTGTTGTTCCTTCCACTTTTTTCAGCGTTCCTGGAGTTCTTTAATGGCCTCATAATTCAGTCAAAATTTGCCTCCCCACTTAATATGGTACCTTTATCTCCTACTTGACAGATGCAACTGTCTTTCGGGCTGCAAAGGTCGACAGCAGGCTACACTTAAGGTCGAGCACCCACCTTGACCTGGGCAGGCCTCGAACTCATGACGTACTGGTCAGAAAGATCTTGTGCAGCTGACACTTAGCCAGCTGCGCCACATTCCCGGTGTCATTAGTTACAAGAACAAGGTTTCCATGACACAAATACACAGTTTTACACACAGCAGCCTTCACACTGGAGCTTTCTCACACTAGGCTTCTCTCACACAGAGGTTTACCTCACACTCCTCAGGACGCCACTAGCTTTGGTCCACTGACTCTTAATAGACTTCAGCCTACTAACTCTTTTAGTGCTTAACTCATATTTTTGTAAACGAAAATACCCAGGTAATATTTCTGACATGAATTGCTTCCTTGTGTTCTAGTTTATCTTATATTTACTGAGATGTTAACACAAAATAATTGTTTTCTGTTTTGACAGCATTATTTGCTACTTATGTATCTTCCCCATCCTTGGAACAAAACAATGCACCCAGTAGAATGTGATTTCATATCTTTAGTAATTTGCATTCAATTCAATATTGTACTTAATTTGAATTGGGGGCTTATATGCAGTATATGAATATTCTTAATAACCCATGGATTGCAGCTCTTGAATTATTTTCTAAAGTACGCATGTTATGCATGAGCTGTAAAGTTTAACAGGTTTGGATGATTTGGTGGCATTCTTCTGGTATATCCTTCATGAAAGGAGGGGCAAGCTCTTGAAAGTGTTTTTAAGGCTTAGTTTGGGCATTGTTCCCACCTGCAATTAAAAATACAGTTATGGCTTTACGTGCTGCCTTGAACTAACAAAAGGATTTACATTCAGCCACCAAACCTAAGCTGACAGGTGTAAAAAGGAGGTGGATGAAGCAAAAGCGAATAAGTAAGCCTGTATCCTTAGCAGCTGGTTTCTAAAGTGGTTTATGCCCTCTATAGTATTTGGGATTGCTCAATTTAGCCCAGGCTAAATGGGCAACCTTTCAGGAATTGTGAGAGTTGAAGTCCAAAACACCTGGAGGGCCAAAGTTTGCGCATGCCTCATTTAACTAGTAGTTCTGAGTGCCTGGAGGATGTTGAAAACGAAACCTTAATTTCCCCTTCTCTGTGTTCATACAGCAAGAGGAAGGCTGGAGGAGGATGATCTGGGAGAAGAATCTGAAAATGATTCAGTTGCACAACCTGGACCACAGCCTGGGCAAGCATAGCTACAGACTGGGGATGAATCACTTTGGGGACATGGTGCGTATCAGCAGCAGAGTTGCCCAGCTGCTTCTCTGAGTAATTGCCCAGGGACCATGCTGATGTATTTCCTCTTCTCTTCCAGACGAATGAAGAGTTCAGGCAAGTGATGAATGGCTTTAAACACTCCAAAACAGAGAAGAAATACAGAGGATCTGAGTTTCTTGAACCAAACTTTTTGGCAGTTCCCAAGTCTGTTGACTGGAGGGAAAAAGGATATGTTACTCCCATAAAAGATCAGGTATGCACCCGTGTTCCTTTATTTGGCTTAGCCGATACTTAAGCAGTAGGTTAAATGCAACATTCAGCCCTGCCTCTCCAGTGCTTGAATCATATAACACTAATTGTAAAGACTCAAGGTCCGCTGACCACTTGACCACAGTGCAGGGTGGATCTACCCTTAGAATCCCACCATTGCCACCAAATATGTAATGAAGTATATGAAGAAGGCTTCCAGGCTCCTTATGTTAACCGTGGCAGGGCAGGTCTACCTTGCAAATCTTACCACTGCCACTAACATGTAAGGAACAAACCCTTTTATAACTCTGGGCAGTAAGGCTTTCTTCCCACTGTGGTAGGGTGGGTATGTTCCCTTTTGAGCCCCACCAACAGATATTCAAACTGCCACCAGTTAATACATTTGCAGTCACCAATTGTATCAGATCAGCCACCGATGTGAGAGCTCGTTCTTTTAAGGCTTATGTTTTAGACAGAACTACATTGAGAGGTGTTGTAATAAAGATGTTCAACAGTTTATTTTATAACAGAGTTCAGAACTTAGTTGGTTGCAAACAAGTCTCCTAAGAGGTACAAATCTTGCGGTTACAACGTTTCAACAATAGGGTACAGTTCCCACTGTACTTCCTAACACAGAACCAAGCAGTCCTAATAACTAACTGCTCCAGCAGGTAAATAGCCAATTATAGGCTTTACCTATCTATTAAGTTAGTTTTCTACTCTAACTTTGACAAAGTCTGTCTTCCACCTGGGTTCCTCAAACCCTTTAACCGAACTGCTCTCTAAAAGCCCCGTAAGACAGCTTTCCCCCCACCAACTGACTTTATTTTTTTTTAATCTGAAAGTTCTAAAACAGGTGCAGCTCTAACTTGTCCACGGCAACAGCCTTCACAGGGCCTGCTGCTCCAACATTCCCCGCCAACTCTCTGTGCTTGTTAAGCATTTTACCATCAAATGTATAGGCAAATAAGCAATCACAAACTATACATTTATCTTGCAACAAAACAACACGACTTCATCACACTAATGGAATCTGATAATCTGTCATCATGGAATTATCTAACTGGGATTTCATCAGCCTCATTGACTTTGATTTTCCCTTATTAATAGAAGAGAGTTCAAACACTGGGTTGCTGTGAGTTTTCTGGGCTGTACGGCCATGTTCCAGAAGCATTCATCCCTGACATTTCGCCTACATCCATGGTAGGCATCCTCGGAGGTTGTGGGGATGCCTGCCCTAGATGTGGGTGAAACGTCAGGAGGTAATGCTTCAGGAACATGACCAGACAGACCAGAAAACTCACAGCAACCCAGTGATTTCAGCCATGAAAGCCTTCCACTACACAGAGTTCAACAACTCCCATAACCCTTTACAAAATGATTTTTATTGATCAGCCAATTGGCCTTATCAAAACACACAGTATAAACACTGCATACAGTATATATCTAATCCAAGTAGAAATATAAATATATGAGTACAGAGAGAAAAAGTGGGGGTGGCCAACTTGTAACCAAAAATACGTTAATCTTAAGTATGTACATCAAATGACCTTGTCGCCCTTACACGGTATACCAATCTGATCAATGTACTATAATCTCCTTTTAGATGCTTTATACAGATAAAGGGCAACTTTTCTTGTTAAAACAGGGTTATAACTAGCTAGTAAAATGTGCTTTTGGCATCTGTATCCCAGAACCCTTCCACACAGCCCTATATCCCAGAATAGCAAGGCAGAATATCCCACATTATCTTAAGTGTGAACTCAGCTAACCCAGTTCAAAGCAGATATTGTGGGATTTTCTACTTTGATGTAGAGCTGTGTGGAAAGGCCCCCAGCTCCTTTTATTACAAACCGGTAAAGGTTTTCACCTGACATTAAGTCCAGTTGTGTCCAACTCTGGGTATTGGTGCTCATCTCTATTTCTAAGCTGTAGAGTTGGCATTGTCCATAGACCCCTCCAAAGTCATGTGGCCAACATGACTGCATGGAGCACTGTTACCTTCTTGCCGGAGCGGTACCTATTGATTTACTCACACTTGCGTGTTTTTGAACTGCTAGGTTGGCAGAAGCTGGGGCTAAGAGCGGCAGCTCACACTGCTCCCTGGATTCGAACCTGCGACCTTTTATGACAAATAAAAGGCCATAGATGTTGTTTCCTTTCTTTTTTCATACAAGCAGCAGTTATGTAATAATTTGGTTCAGCTTCAGGGACCCCACAGATACAGAATCTCTTGTCGGGTGGTTATGATTGAATCTACTGTGTCTCTCCATAGACTCCATTTTGTTCAACTTTGGCCTTTGTAAAAGCAATTCTTAGGTGTCAACTCTTAACTAAAGTGCTCACTGAAAATATTGTTTAAAATGGCCTAACCATGTCAAGGAGCCTGTGTTTGATAAAATGGCTATATCTTTCTGCCCTTCAATATCTAATATCCTTTTAGTTACTATCCTTTCTCAATGTCCCTATTATGACCTAAGGAAGAGATTTGTAATCCACATGTGCAGAGGAATCTTATTAATTGGTCTGACCAGGAAGCTTGGATTTGGCCATTAGTTACTTCTGCCAAGCATAATTTTGGGAATCTACCATTTTCCAATTTTTAAATTTTTGATCAATAATTGAAGACCCTGACTTTGGTGAGTCCTTCAGTGGAGTATATTTCTAATTCTGCTTTGACTGCAGCAGCTGTGTGTCTTATCCCCAGCATTTGTCTTAGGAATTTTGATTGGATTTGTCTAAAGAGTTTACAGTCAGAATTCAAACAATCA
This sequence comes from Anolis apletophallus, assembly GCA_030556195.1. NCBI lineage: Eukaryota > Metazoa > Chordata > Lepidosauria > Squamata > Anolidae > Anolis > Anolis apletophallus. The sequence continues at coordinate 85,633,786 of JARBWK010000006.1, read as the reverse complement.
TATCTAGAATCGGGGAAGAGAGCATATCCATACAGAGAACAATACATGTTTTAGATTACAACTCCCGTAACCTTTTACCATTCTCCATGCTGGATAGGGCCAATGGCAGTTGCAACGCAAGACAGTAAGCCAAAGTGTCCTTCCTGAAGTGGTGGAGAACCCACTATTAGACTGGCAGAATCAGGGGCCATAAGAAACTATTTTATGGTAATGCAAACTGAGGTGGGAAAAGAAAGCAAAAGTGGGCTTTGTGCTGTGCTGATTGGAGGATACTGTAGCTCAGTTTTCCCCTGCTTTGGATGAGCAAGTGGGGGACAACATAACAGGGCTTTCTCCTATTGCTGAACTCAGATATAAACAAATTTGTTTCTCCATTTGTCCTTAGGGTCAGTGTGGATCTTGCTGGGCATTCAGTACAACCGGATCTCTTGAAGGACAACACTTCCGCAAAACCGGCAAGCTCGTCTCCTTGAGTGAACAAAACCTTGTGGATTGCTCTCGGCCTGAAGGAAACCAGGGCTGCAATGGGGGTCTTATGGACCAGGCTTTCCAGTATATACAGGACAATGGTGGCATTGATTCTGAGGACTCCTACCCATACATTGCCAAGGTAGGGTGTTTTCATCTTCAGCCAGTGATTGATTTATAAGATCGCACAAATCAACCGAGGCATTAGGAAATCCAAATAAGAAGTAAATAAGCAGGAGATCTCTAAACATCTCTTATGATTGTCATTGGGTGTGTGAGATCCTTGGCTGCCAGCATACTGATTCCAGCAGATTAAAATGGTGAACTCCCTTCTTTCTTTTTCCTGGGTGGCTGGAATGCATTTGAAAAGCTTGCAGAATTATAATGCTTTGTTTCCATTTTAACCAGATCACATTTGCTCAGTAATTTTAGTCTCTGCTGCATAATAGTTTATGTATATTTGTTTCTTTTAAAAACTGGAACACCAGCTAACTAATTCCTGCATGTTGGAAGTTTTGAGTCACAGCCAATGTGTTTTGCCTTTTAAGGATGATGAAGATTGCCTCTACAAGTCTGAATTCAATGCTGCTAACGACACTGGGTTTGTGGATGTCCCAGAGGGACACGAACGGGCCTTGATGAAGGCAGTTGCTGCAGTGGGACCGGTTTCTGTCGCTATTGATGCAAGTCACTCCACTTTCCAGTTCTATGAGTCAGGTGAGGCGCTGTTCACAAATGTTGGGGGTGGGGAGGGGAACCCTTTTATGGACTTTGCTGAAGAGCAAAGCTGTCCTCCATCTCAGTGCTCTCTAGGCTTGTATTTTCCTATCATTTCTAAATACTAGCTAATCATGGTGAAATGCTACACTCCACCATGGGGAAAGCTAATATAGGTTGTATTGTGCAGTTTGTCAAAGGAAGCTAATGAACAGAACTGGATATGATCTTGTTGGAAATAGTATTAAGCACTTAAGCTCACCATGAAGTTTGCTTTTGTCTTATAAACATGAGAAGCAGCTCATGGGTACATGGTGTAATGTGTCTTGTGCATGAACAGTGATATTTGGGTGTTTGCCCAGATCTCTTTTTCATTTTCCAAACACCTTTACTCACTTAATAATTGGTAAATTTTGAAACAGAAACAACATTTTGGGTAATACCATCATTTTTATCATTACTATCCTCCCTAACCAGATACTTTGAAGTCAAGGTAAAGTTGAGATCTGGTCAAATTCACTTGGAAAGGCAAAAAAGCCGGAATTGCCTACAGGAACCTTATTGATGGGAAAGACAGGGGGAGTCTGGCATTGCCTGCTCTCAAATACTACTATAAAGCCACAAATTTTAGCTGGAAAAAGGATTGGATTAAACTGGACAATAAGGAGTTGCCTGGTGGTGCAATAGGTTAAACCCCTGTGCCGGCAGGACTACTGGTTCAAATCCGGGGAGAGTGGGTTGAGTTCACTCTTTCAGCTCCAGAAAACAGGACATGAGAGAAGCGTCCCATAAGGATGGTAAAAAAAATTCAAACATCCAGGCATCTCCCGGGCAACATCCTTGCAGATGGCTAAAAAATTGAGTTAAGTTAGAGGACCATAATTTAAGATCCGGATGGCATGCCTATCTATGGGATGAAAAGGACAGGGCGAGTCAAGAATTTAACAGGCATATAAGAGCCAGCCTTTTAGCAATGTGGAAAAGGTACAAAGAAGGGGATAGAGCCACCCCCCCCCCCCACACACACACACACACACACACTGGAAGCAGTCCATAGACTGGCTACACAAACTGAATCTGGCACGTAGAAGGATTATTTGTTCAAAGAGAAAGGGCAATGGACACTTAAAGGTAGAGAAGAATCTGTGTTAAAAAACTGGTTCAGCTTCTTCCAGCTACATGACAGGATTTGTGTCTAAAAAATCAGTAAGAATGTATCTTCGAGAAGGGCAACAAAAGCCTAATCTCCAGGCTCTATAAATATATTTTAGAATACAACTTGGACAATCAGATAAAACTCTTATGATTACGTGGGCCAAAAATTTAGGTAGAAATATTGATTTGGAAGATTGGGAACATTTGTGGGGAAAGGGGTTTACATTTTCAGTGGCCGGCTCAGAGAAAATATGTTTAAAACGTTTTATAGAATTTACATAACTCCAGAGTTATTGGCCAAAATGGAAAAAAAACAGGACAAAGGGCTTGGTGGAGATCTAAGAAGGCGAAGGGATATTTTTTTCATGTATGATGGGCTTGTAATATAGTTCAAGAATTCTGGAAAAAAGTGATGAAAGAAACAATATGATTAACAAAAAGGTCAAGAAAAACCCAGAAATGTGCCTATTATGACTATTTAGAAGGTGTATTAGCGGACGAGATGAAGAAATTTGTCAATATTGGTTTGTTGCTGCAAGACTAATAATAGCCAAAACAGGGGGGGGGAAGAGTTTAACTTTTACAGATTGGAGAGAAATTAGTAGATTATATTCAAATAGCCAAGCTGACAAAGAGCAGCAGAGGAGGAAATAATGAATACGTTTCCCCGGCCTCTAAAAAAATGGAGGCTGGCATTTGGGTATCTGGAAAAAAAGACCAAAGTAGATTTGAAGATTGCTATAAAGGGGACTTAGCGAAAGAAGACATATGGGTAGTTGCTGGTTAGTTATGTGATCCATATTGAGGGGTGTCAGAGGTCATGGGGGTTGGGTTCACGGCTGTGGGGTTGGGGTAAGAACTGTACATCCAAATTTGATTTTTCACATGCTAACAAGCACTGACTATACCAATTTTGTAAAATTGCTTGCTCATTTGTATATCTTTTTATTTTTTGGGGTGGGTGGGTTTGTAGTTTTTTATTTTTGCTTTGTTTCTTGTATACACTATAAAACAAAAATTATTAATAATACTGTATGATTTGGGAGATTGCTTAAAAGTTGAGACTTTATCATTAATGCAATCGTCCTCTTTCACTTCTAGGAATCTACTATGACCCAGACTGCAGCAGCGAAGAATTGGACCACGGTGTTCTTGTTGTTGGTTATGGCTTTGAGGGAACAGATGACGATAACAAGAAGAAGTACTGGATTGTCAAAAACAGGTATGTGTGAGGAAGCCTTTTGTTTTGTGAAACTCTATCCAGTGGGTTTTATTGCATGTATGCTGAAACTTGTAAATTGTGGCATTCGTCCATCAATGGGCAGTTTCTGTAAAGACACTTGTGTAAGCCACTTGACTGTTTCACACAGCCGTACAAACTTTTATGGTTCTGAGACTGCATTAAATATTTTTATATCCAACTTTTTGCCAAGATAGGCCACCTTGTAACTCTAAATATATACAGAGGTATAATTGGGGAGAGGCATTTGAGTGATAACCAGAGGCCAGAAGGAACTGCAGATAGACTGTACTGCTGGCTGATGATAAAGGCTCCTGCCTTTTTGTGCTGAACAGACAGTAATGTGGTCCCCTGTCTCCTGGCTCACAAAGTAATAAACACAATATAAAAATAATATGGTGGGAAGAGAGGTGAATGTTGTACAGTAATAGGGATCCAAAACTATATTAAACTACTAGCTTGGGTACCCAGCGTTGCCCAGGTTATTGGAAGAAGTCAATTTGTTAATTGCACAAAATGCATAAGGTTGTGGGTGAACTATAACTCCCATCATACCAGGTTAATCCCGAGAATCTCCATCAGTACTTAAAGTTTGTTATGTTGGGCAAGTTTGCTCTAGATTGGAGGGGTTCAGTGTGGTTCTAGGGTAAACTACAACTCCCACTATGGTGAGCAAGTCCCTTCAAACCCCTCTAGTAGGTTGAGTTAGTCCTGGGGGTTCTGTGTGCCAAGTTTGGTCCAGGACCATCAACAGTGGAGGTCACCGTTTTGCTGGTTGTGGATGAACTACAACTGCCAGAAATAAAGATTAGTTTCTCCCAAACCCCTCCATTAATCAAATTTTGGCATATCAGGTATGTGTGCCAAGTTTGGTCTAGATCCATCGGTGTTTGGGTTCACAGTGCTCTCTGGCTGTAGGTGAACTACAACTCTTATAAATCCCTCCAAAGGCCTCCAGTATTTTTTGTTTGTCATCGGGGTTCTGTGTGCCAAGTTAGTTCCAGGTCCATCGTTGGTGGAGTTCAGAGTGCTCTAAGATTGCAGGTGAACTATACGTCCCAGGAACTACAATTCCTATAAATCATGGGGAATTCTCTCCAGACCTCTCTAGTGTATTCGGTTGCAGATCAATTCCTCTGTTTTCTGTGTGCCATAGAAAAGAATAGGAAAGTGTTAAGGGGGAGGCAGTGGGCAGAGTCGTGCAAATTCCACACCAGTAGAGAGAGTGAGAAACAATGAAATGGAGAAAAACAGAAAATCTAGGATGAAATTGTCCCCAAATGAAAGCCTTCACTTGGTGATGGGCAGTATTGTGTTTGTGGGGTACATTGGCAGGACTCTTATACACATTCATGACAATCACAATAATCTTCAATGTCATTGGAGGGAGGGCCTTTGGTGTCTCCTGAATAGTGAGAACTATAGCTGTTTGTGGAGGCAGGAGCTTATCTGTGTAAGTGGACACCCCAGCCATACATATATTTTCACTTATATTATATGTATAGATTTATTTGCCCTAGGAGAGTCTTCATTGGTCTATTGTTTTCTTTTTCAGCTGGAGTGAGAAGTGGGGAGACAAAGGTTATATCCTCATGGCCAAAGACAGGGACAACCACTGCGGTATAGCTACAGCTGCCAGTTATCCTCTAGTATAACTCCTTTAAGGAAATACATTGCTGGTATAGCCATCTTGAACTTGAGAAGATGAACACTGGAATAAGCTCTCCAGATCGTTGGTCTCTAGACACTTTCTGAGGCCACCAAAGTATTGCAGCACCAGAAGGGACTTTAAACTGACATGCACCTGTTTCTTCCAAGATTTCGAGTTGTGGTTTTTTTTATTTACCTTGAGCCTCTGTGATGTTTACTTGATGGCGGTATGTGCCCTCTTTTTTAAACTTGATGTAAATGTTGCTTATGTACACAACCTTGTAATATTGATAGCTAGCATTCTGGCTAAATCATAGTTTCTTTTTTAATGTTGATTTTTTTAAACAATGGCTTGCAGAAGAGTTAGAGCTTTTCAAATAAACACTGAACATTTCAACATAGCCAGATGAGTTATGCCTCTTTTATATGTGAGACTTGTCTTCTTCCCTTTCTGTTATCTAATCGTTTTGTTTCAGTGTGCATTTTGTTCCTGAGGTGCCGAGAATAATTATCAGCAAGCAGAAAGACTAGACTGGCATTTTAAAAACAGGGTTCCTCTAATAATAATAATAATAATCTTTATTTATACCCCGGCACCATCTCCCCAAAGGGGACTCGGGGCAGCTAACGTGAGGCCAATCCCTTCTAAAATACAATACAACACAGTAAAATACAAAATTAATGTGGGAAAATGCATCAGATCATGATATGAATAAAATAAAAAATACAATTATAATAACAAATGGAATAATACAGGAAATTCACACAATAGAAACTGAATAGAATGGGCAGGCCAAGTGGACAAAATAAAATGATAAAACCTTGGTTGAGATCGGAGTAGGAGATAGCAATTTGGGGGAGGGGGCAAAAAGATGAAATAGTGGGGGCAGGCTTTCAATTTAGAATGGGGGGAAAGTGCGTCATAGGTGAACACTGGATGGAGCAACACAACTGGAGGGGATGGTCACTCTTCAAAGGCACAACAGTCATCTCAGAAAGTAGAGCTACTTTGTTATGTGCTATTGAGTTGTTTCTGACTTCGGTTTGCCTTAGAGTTGCAGTATTAGAGTATCAGATCCCTGCTCCTGCTTAAAGTCTCTTTTTGGATAATTTGAATATTTCATGCTCAATGGACTACTTGGAGGCAGAAGTATAATTAATGTCCAGGTCATTGGTCACTTTCAATGGGAAAGGGGTCTTGGGCTTTTTCAGTGTCAGAACTGTTTGTTTGAACAATAAAATATATGAGACAGTAACCCACCTGTGCTTCCGAGATCCATTTTTGCAGCTTAAGCTGGGCTTTGCACATGCTAGCACAAGTACCAGGGGCACACAGATGTTTCAAATTCCTGAACGCAGCCACTGCCTGCTTTGTGCCTTCTGACCTTTTGCTGTGAACAGTGCTGTGTAAGCAGCCCGTATCTCATGACGTACTGGCTAACGGAAAATCATGTGGCTTCACATTTCCCATCCCAGCTGTAGAATAAGGACTCCCAACAAACTGCACAAAGATCAAAATCCCTCCCAACTAACCTTTAAGTCAAGGGTGGGCAATTACCGGCCCTCCAGGTGTTTTGGACTTCAACTCCCAGAAATCCTAGCCAGTTTACCAGCTGTTAGGATTTCTGGGAGTTGAAGTCCAAAACACCTGGAGGGCCGGTAATTGCCCACCCCTGCTTTAAGTGATGCATTCCCAATAGTTCTGCCATTCCTATTTTATCGAAGAGGAAGGGAATCAGCAGAGAGCTATCCACCTATTTTCCTCATAGCTACATACGTTGCAAATATATCATCGAGGGAACAATGGAAACCTGTCCAGGTCTTTGTGAATGACTATTGCAGCACATTCAGCTACAGGAGAATAGCTGGATAAGTTTCCATTGTTCAATCAATTTGGGTCGACCGTTCCTAACATTTACAGAACTTCTAAAAGAGAAAATACAGAAAAAGAAGATTGATGCCTGCCAGGCTAGGGAATAAGCATTTTGTATTGCATCTTTGATGGAACCACACTTGTAATCAAATCTCACTTTAAATGTTAATTATGAAAACTTTTCTTAGAATCAGATCTTTTGGTCTTTATGCCTTACATCAGGGGTGCTCATTAGGTAGATTGTGATCTACTGGTTGATCGCGTATGGCGCCCTGGTAGATCGCAGGCAGGGCGGGAGGAAGGCTCGGTCCCGCCCCACAGGCTCCCAACGCCACCCAGGTGCAGAAGGAGATTGGACTGGATGGCCCTTGGAGGTCTCCTCCTATTCTAGGAACCCATTGTTGTTATTATCAGAGGCTGAATGGCCATCTGTGAGGAATGCTTTGATTGTGTTTTTCCCTTATGGCAGAAGGAGGTTGGACTGGATGGCCCTTGGAGGTCTCCTTCTACTCTAGGAACCTATTGTTGTTGTTACTATTATTAGTAGTAGTAGTAGCAGCAGCAGAGGCTGAATGAATATTATCATCACCTTATGAATAAATTCAGAGGCTTATACTCACATTTAGTTGAATTCAATCTTAAAATATATTATATGGCTCTCACTGAAATAAATTTCCAAATATTTTGCTTTTATGGCTCTCTGAGTAGTGGGTAGGTAGATCATTTTGACTTGGTTGTTTTATAAGTAGCTCGCATGCTGAAAATGTGTGAGCACCCCTGCCTTACACCATATATAATATCCAATAAATATTTACTATTGACCTTGAACAAAAACATGATAAATAGCTGCAATCCAACATTCCTCAGATAAACTTTGTCTTTAAGCCAGAAGTTTAAGCAGTATTTCAGTCCTCAAATAATCTTTGAAAATATAATGTATTTTCTTCAGAAAGTATGAAGAGAGTTTAACATATTTTTTTAGTTACTCAGAATTTGTTGGAACATGTAAGGCATTAGTGAGTGTGTAAAATAAGATGCATGAACCTGATCGGTCGGGCAATGCCCTGGGGAGATGGTTGAGCCTGGGACTTTTGGATACTGTTACATTTTTATTTAAGCTTGAGCTATGCAGATGCAGAGAGAGACAATTAGGAGAGAGAAGCAGAAAGATAGAGTTTGATTTTTGCTTCTTTGCAGCTGAAAAGTCTCACACGTGGACACAAAAGGACCATTTTAAATCTCATAAAAGCACATTATGTGAGTTGATGCAACTGATCACATTGTACATATGTTGTTCTGAACTACAAAGAGTAAACTACTTGTTCTTTATTGTTCATCTGTGTGGCATATTTCCTTTCTCTGGCAAGGCAGTGTGTGGGCTGATCAAATGTGAACTCCACGTGATATATTTTACATTTTGCCACATAATTGATTGTGGATTTTTTTTAACCTTTGTGCATTTTTAACACACTCAGTATCAGCCTGAAGCCTATTTGTTTCTTAACCAAAGTAGAGCAACTGGATTGACCTGTGTGCCACCCAATTGGTTGAGCCTTCCTGTACCTGGGACTACGCAGCGGCATTCCAGCCATCTTTTGATTTTTAATAATTATTTCTGAGCATCTCCAAATTGGTAATTATGTATCATTAAACATAAATTAAAATGAAGTATTCTCCTCAAATCCAGTCTTAGTAATACTTACAGCAGATCTTTTACATAAATAATAATACACATTAAGAATACAAACCTTAAAACCTCTCCGACATTTCCACTTGTTTTTGTTTTGACAGCCAGCCCAGAATCCTGATATTTAAATATAGCCAAACATGCTTTCTACGCCCTGCTCTGACCCAGTGATAAATAGGTTGATCATTGCATGATCTGTTGCAACAAAGCAGTTCCATCCTGCCTCTTGACTCAGAAGTCAGTCATGCTGCACTGAGCAGGGATTTGTTCTTAAATATATGTGCTTAGATTGCAGAATTATTGTGTAAGACTTTTCGTTGTTGTTTTTCTTCTGGGAAACGTCCTGTTTTCGGTTATTCTCACGTCTCAGTCTCAATTAAACCGTTAAAAAACTAAGCACAGTGTCTGAGACAAACATTGATGACAGGAAAGCAACAAATTTCACCTTAACTTTGGAAGATTACTTGATCAACTAGATTTGAACAGGAAATGGAACCTCCTACATTAGGTTAGCATATGTAGTAATTGGTAGGTGTGTGTCTGTGTGAGAGAGAAAAACACAGACAGAAAGTATGTGGGCAAATGTTGCTGTTGATTTTCTTATTTTATTTATTTATATTTATTTTCTTGCAATAAACAAGCACTCTAAATTTCATACTGAATCAATGGGGTATAAATAATCAGCTTTGGCTAGGGGCAAAGCACAATTTCCTTTTTAAAAAATTGTTATCAAATGCAATGGCTGAGCAATTGAGAAGGCCTTTCTTTGGCAACTATTTCCTTCCATGACAAACTTCCACAGGCAAATAGTACAGCAAGAACGTTCCGCTTGGTTACATGACCCAGAAAAGAGCTGAACTGTTTGTACATACAATATTGTTAGCTCTTGTTGAATCACAGTCAAGAGTAAATCCAAGATCACTGCCAAGAGTGAGATTTCATTGCCCTTGCAATGTTGTGGCGTAAATCAGGCCTGCTCTAGTTAGGATAAGCCAGAGAGAGGAAGACTAGAACCTGCCACTCTCAACAATATCTAAAGGGCCACACAGTGCCAACCTCTGCCTTAAAATAACAATGCAACACTAGAAAATTCAGCAAAAAGGAGGAGGAAGTCTTCTGGGTGATGGTTGCCAATTGGGTTCTGGCTGTCTGGAGTAGATGTCACCCAGATGATCTAAGACTTATGAGGAGGATGTGAAGGATGGGTTTTCTCAGCTGTTTTATACATTCAGATATTGATTATTATTTAATTATCTACAGTATTTATATCCCGCCCTTCTCACCCCTCAGGGGACTCAGGGTGGATTACAATGCACATATATTGTACATGGCAAACATTCAATGTCATGATACTTACAACCTCTATAGACAGACACAGAGGCTATTTAACATTCTAGCTTTTCTGGCTTAATGAGGCTAAGCTCGATTCCAGCCACAGGGGGAGCTGCACTTCACCTTTCACTTGTGACACCGAATCCTTCGATGGAGTACTTCCTTATTTTTCCACACGCTGCAGTACCTAAATTTTCTACTTAACAGATGCAACTATCTGGCTATCTATCTGGGGTTGCCCTTAAAGACGGCCCGGAAACTACAGTTGGTTCAAAGATCAGCAGCCAGATTACTCACAGGAGCAGGATACAGGGAGCAGTCAACCCACCTGTTTAAATAGCTCAACTGGCTTCCAATAAGTTTCCAGCCTCAATTCAAGGTGTAGGTCATTACCTATAAAGTCCTAAACGGTTCGAGACCTGCTTATAGTCGCGATCGCCTCATTCCCTATGAAACAGTGCGTACCTTGAGATCATCTGGGGAGGCTGTGCTCTCAAGCACGAGGGAGAGAGCCTTCTTGGTGGTGGCCCCTCGGCTCTGGAACTCCCTCCCAAGGGAGATCAGACAGGCTCCCACTTTGTCCTCCTTCCGGAGTCAACTAAAAACCTGGATGTTCCGGTGTGCTTTTGATTAAACAGCTCACCAGTAATTTCCCTGTCCCTAATTGAGAACTGCACTTTACACTGGCCCTCATATGGTCTACCTCAACATGTTTTATGACAGTATTTCCTGCCCAGCCTACTGGATTGTTGCATTTTTATTGCGCTCCTGTAAAATGTATTGCACTCATTGAATCTGTACCTCAGCAATGTTCTTTATTCAGACATATTGTTCTAATGTTGTTTATAATTGTGTTGTATTGTTTTTATCTGATGTTTTTAATTTGTTAAAGTGTTTTACTTGTGTGTTTTAACTGTAATTTTTGGGCTTGTTTCTCGTAAGCTGCCTCGAGCCCCCTAGGGGAGATGGCTGGCAGGGTATAAAAATAAAGTTATTATTATTATTCACAGTTAGAGCATTTGAAATCAGCTTGAAACAGGTTTTAGCATTAGATTTACTCTGTCTTGCAAACGAATATTTTTAAAAAGCCTTTTTATCTGAATGATGGACACTATTTTAATAAATGAAAGTCATTGTGAGTATCTACATCATGAGAATCAGTTTTCTCGAGTGTGAGTGGAAGAACTCCTAAGATGCCTTTGGCCATTGAATGGAAAATATTAATACCAGTGGCTGGAAAATATCACTGCAATTGTTCCCTTTCAACGTGTTATTTGGTAACTGCGGGATTTTCACCAATAGGAATCAGATTGTTAAAATTGAACAATACTGATTAAAATAATCATATTCTTCCAAGAAGCTAGATTTTTAAAATATATATACAGTGTTTCCTCACTTATTGCTGGGGTAAAAAAACCCGCAATGTAGGGATGTTCTATTTATTTTAATATTTATTCATTATTTAAGTAGTTATACACTATTTTAAGTCTTTATAAACTTAAAATAAAGTGAAGGAAAGAAAGTAAAGGCCCTTCAATGCTGGAGGGAGGACTGAGGAGGGAAAGCGCCTCGGAGAGCGGCGGCGGCGGCAAAACAATGAAAATTCCACGATATATATTTTAAATTAATTTTTTGAAATTCGCCAAACAATGAGTCTGCAATAAGTGAACCATGAAGTAGCGAGGGAACACTGTATTTTTATTTCAATTTGTCTATCAATGAACCCTGTCAGTCCTTCTCACAGTTTTTGGGAGCTCATGAGTGAATACACTATGATTATTTGAAATTAATAGAGGCTACTCTACAAAATATTTGCTGAAATCCTATTGAGGATTGGTTTTAACACCATAGTCACAGTGCTATGTACTGAACACCATCTCAGTTCCCTCAATCCTGACTTATTGGGCATGAATTCAAAAGAATAATGAATGTGTAACTCTTTGTTACTCATTTGTAACAGTCCAAGCTTCTGGCCAGTATACCTAAGTATTTCAATAGAGAGCAGCACCGTGGTTCCCAACCTTTGGCCCTCCAAGTGTTTGGGACTTTAACACCCAGAAGATCCAGCCAGCTTGGCCAACAGTCTGGAAGTTGAAGTCTCAAAATACTGGGGGAGCAAACATTTGGGACCACTGTTTTGTGTGCTTCAATGTGTATACATAATAGGTAGTAAAGGTCAATGTGCCAAAGTTCATTCCAAAGAGATCAAAGTAAAATATGGGAATGATTAATAGCATGTTTGACTGTTCTCAGTCCATTTGATGTTGTTGTTTTTAAATCTTTAATTATCCTCTGCATTTGTTGAGTTTGTTCCAGCAGAGATTGTGCTTGCAGGACTCAATCTTAAAACAATGGTCTCAATTATCAAAATAGTGCTTCAGGCATGGATTAAATATATAGTAACCATATTGCTATATTCCTGGCATTGCCAACCAAGAAGAAGCAATAAGCACAGCCAAGAGAAACGTTTAATGTTTGGCATGGATTAACTGCCTCGATTTTGTTATTCCAACAGTTTAACGTTATCATTAGAAGTCTTCCATTTATGCATACTCCAAAAGTTCTATATTTCATTGTTAGCTGGACATAAGTTCTGAAGGGTTTATTTTATCTACTGCTTTTCCCTAGCTGGGATCACAGAAAGGTATTTTCATATCCACTTGTGCTTTATGCAGTATAAACAGGAATGGGAAGGCATCTGGCTATATCACTGTCACCAGAAAGCCCTATATCCCAGAATATCAAAGCAGGAAATTCCACATTATCCGAGTGTGGACTCAGATAACCCAGTTCAAAACAGATATCGTGGGATTTTCTGCCTTGATATTCTGGGATATATGGCTGTGCTGAAGGGCCCTAAATTGCCATATAAAGTCCAGATTATTTACTTTGAACTGAGGGCCCTTCCACACAGCCATATCACCCAGAATATTAAGGCAGAAAATCCTACAATATCTTCTTTGAACTGGGTCCACACTGCAATATATTCTAGTTCAAAGCAGATAATGTGGGATTTTATTAAGATGTGTGGAAGAGACCCAGATTATATGATTCTACACTGCCATATAATCCAATTCAAATCAGATAATCTGAATTGTATATAGCAGTGTAGATCCAACCACACTCCTCTTCATTGGTGCATTGATTTCCCAGTCTATGTTTATGTGACTGTCCTTCCATATACCCTCCTAATGCTGTCCTCCCAGATTATTGCTGTTCCTTATTTTTAATTTTAATAGTGCAATTGCACAATTCTAACACATTTTAGGAAAAGAAATATAAATGTAAATAAATGGAGGAGGAAAGAAGGGGGTGAAGAGGAGAATCCCACGTCCTGACCTTGCTTTACATATTTGCACAAGGTATGTGATGGGAACATTGCAGGATTGAGGCGTATTGATGGGTTTTTATACTTTAATAGCTCATAACAGGATAATAATGGGGGTTGAAAGGAGATGCAGGCACAATAGGATGCAATATGAGTTGCCTGCCTACTGCAATAAAACCCCAAATTTCCGCATTGCTTATGCTGAACAATCCTCACAAAGTTAGGTAACTGGACACATACTCTAACACATAAGTGGATGCAGGACCAAATCTGCATGAGTGTAAAGGTGCATTCATGCACATGAGCAATGGCACCATATGCACAGCTCTGCTTCCACAAGCTTGAACAATGTGTGGATGTCCCGCATTGGAACAAATGCCCCTTCCACAAAGCTGTGGAAAATGTCACATGATCTGCTTTGAACTGGGTTATATGGCAGTGTGGACTCAGGTAATCCAGTTCAAAGCAGATATTGTGAATTATCTGCCTTGATATTCTGGGTTATATGACTGTGTGGAAGGGCTCAAAGACATCCAATTGCCTCCATGGGGGAACCTATATGTATATAGAAGAAACCAACAGATTCCAGCCTTCATCTGCCTTCCTTTATGAACACTGTGGGACTTTGGGGGAGAGAATCATTCTATACTTTTAATGTATTTTTAGTTGTTTAGATTTTATTGTGTTGCAAATGTGTTTGATGAGATTTATTATGTTTATTAAAATGCTTATTATAAGTTTATATTGTTTTTTATTTGTGTCATGAATGACTTGAGAAACTGGAAGTCGCTTCTGGTGTGAGAGAATTGTCCATCTGCAAGGACGTTACACAGGGGATGCCTAGATGTCTTACTATCCTGTGGGAGGCTTCTCTCATGTCCCTGAATGAGAAACTGGAGATGACAGATGGGAGCTCACCCTGCTCCCCAGATTCAAACCACCGGCCTTTCGGTCAGCAGTCCTGCCGGCACAAATGTTTAACCCATTGCACCACTGGGGGATCCTATATAAACAGACAGATAGACAAACCAAATAAGAACAATATTGATGCTGTTTTATTTATTGTTTTTATTTGCTTTGTTTGTCTGTTTGGTTTTTTTAGTATGGTAATGAATGTTTGCCACTTTTTGTTTGGAAACAGCCCTGAGTTTTAAAGTTTAATAATAATAATAATAACAATTGCAAGTGTAACCACATCAACAGAATTCTGATTTTGTTTCATTTTTCAGCATCATCCTTTTCCCAGTATACAGTGAAAACAGAGGAATACACATAAAACATCCAAGGGCCGTTAGCTGCTTTTTTGGTGTTTCTGCACAACGGAGAGGTATTCTTGAACATCTTCAGGAGAGCCAACAATAAAAGGGACTCTTTGATGAATAGATTCTGGTTTCACATCCAGCACAGCCTCAGTCCCAGTGGTAGCAATCCCTCCGGCCTGTTCAATGATGAAAGCTATGGGGTTGCACTCGTAAAGGAGTCGGAGCTGAAACACAAGAGGAAACCCTTAATAACAGTTTTTCTACATTAATTTAGAAAATCAAGACCCAAAAGAGATTGAGATTTCAAGGTAGAAAATCAAGACACAAAAGATACACTTGTAGACAGAAAAAGAGAGAGTAACTACCTCTTTCCCCTTTTCAAAGAAAAAAAGTTGTGACTCGACCCGAAAGTCACTAAAAATAAAAAAGTGGCAATCAGTGGAAAGTCAGAACAGTTTTATAGAAGCATTTCTCTGCCCACAGGTCATGACAACTCAGCCTGTTAGTATTTTTAGATAGGCAAATGAATGCCCTTAATATAATCAAGACCAAAAGTTCAGTAAAACAGTGACAACACAATTATAGTGAATGCTGGGATTCTTCAAGGATGTCACCTAGAGATACACATTCATGACTAGTTTGTATTCACAATCCCTACTTATTCTTTGCTTAAGAAAATACAGGAACTGCCAAAGTCTCCCAATCCATATTTGCCGAGCAGCATTCACTGTCATTGACAAAGGACAGTTCCTTATTGAACAGCAAGCATATTACCAATGTTCTTACATAGCCTTCATCTCCTTCCCTCACACTAATCCCTGCTGCAAGGGGGAACTGCAATAGGGTCTGTATTCTGTCTGTCAAGGCAAGGGATGGAAACATCCATGGGAACAAAGCCATAGCAATAATAGTAAATGGAAATTTGGGGGATTGGATTAAGGGATGATGATGATGATGATGATGATAATAATAATTTTATATCCCACCACCATCTCCCGGAGGGACTCGTGGCGGCTCACAAAGCACTCAAAAGTGCAAACTCACAAAAAGTGCAAAGACAACAACACAAAGCAAAAAACCAACATAAACATCACAAAAAACCTAATCAATATCAATAAACTGCAGCAGTAGCTGCAGAATACAAACCACACTGCAATCAGTATCAGTCTCAAAAAATGCACAGTGAAAAAATTCAAGGTCCTCGAATGTCTAGGCATGGTCAAAGGCTTGTCTAAAAAACCATGTCTTTGGCTGTATACAGAAGACTTGGAAAGAGGGGGCTAGTCTAATCTCCCAGGGGAGGGCATTCCAAATCTGGGGAGTCACCACCAAGAAAGCTCTTTCTCTCATCCCCACCAACTGCACTTGAGACAGAGATGGGACTAAGAGGAGGGCCTCCCCAGTAGATCTTAGTGCCTGCACTGATTCATAGAAGGAGATGCGGTCTCAAAGATAGATTGGAATCAAAGTGAATGTGACATAACTAAATAACTATGATGGTTACACAGAATTGTAATGAATTGAACATTCCCTCTGACATTATTACATTGTTGTTGTAGTAGAGCAGGGGTGCTCATTAGGTAGCTTGGGAGCTACTAGTAGATCTTCGGCCCTCTTCTAGGTGATCTTCGGGCCTCACCAGCCGGATGGGGTGCTCCTGCCATGCGCGCACACACCCTGCGTGCATGCACGCTCCTGCTGCTGGCTTCCGCTCTCGCGGTGCTTCTTTCGCCTGCGGGGCATTGCAGGAAGAAGGAAGCACGAGGCGGGGCCTCTGGAGGGAGCGCCCTGCCTCTCTCTTGTCCAGAAGCAGCTGTGCAGCCTCCGTTGCCAGCAAGACAGGCAGGGCGGAACGCTCCCTCTGGATGCCCTGCCTCATGCTTTTCCTTCCTGCAATGCCTCGCAGGCGGAAGAAGCGCTGCGCGGGCGGAAAGCAACAGCAGGAGCATGCGCGGTGGTGGAAGCGCACGGCGGCGGGGACCGGTAGATCTTTTGGACTTGGTTGCTTTAAGAGTAGCTCCCATGCTGAAAAAGTGTGAGCACCCCTGTAGTAGAGCATTCCTATTTAATATCTGCATCAAAGAATTTGGTGGCACTTCAAGGAACAACACATTGTTGGACATACTTATTTTGTGAACCAGAATCTATCACATCTAATAAAATGCCTATAGATCTCAAAAGCTTGTCCCACAACAAGGCTTGCAACAAGACTAGAGTAGACCCATTGAGTCTATTGTTGACTAATAACTCAACATATAAGTAAATCCCATTGACTTAGTCTTAGTGCATCAACTTCGAACAGGACTAACAACAGGGTTTAGGTCTACATCTTTTAGGTTTTTAGACACTACAAGACTCTATAAGTCCTAATTTGGGGGAGGGGGAAGGGGAAATTATTTTAATGATGGTAGTGGTGGTGGTAGTAGAGGTGGAGGTGATGATAATAATGATAATTATAATGGTTATAAAGCACTTACCTTTCCTTTTGGACTCTTCTGGTTTGCCGGATACAAGAAGATGCCACCATAAACTAAGGTACGGTGAACATCAGCCACCATGGAGCCAACATACCGGGCTGCATAGGGAGCAGTGCCTTCCTGTGGAACAGAGACAATTGATACATCAGTGAATGCTTGGTCACCTTTGTTTTTCAATGCAGACTCTCATGTTTGTTCAGAGGTAAGGTAACTATAGTAGCTTAAATGACCTGGAGGTGCCAGATTCTATCTGATCATGGAAGTCAAGCTAGGTCAAGTCTGAACAGGAGACTACCAGGAATGCCAGGTGCTGTAGGCTGTATTTAGGGGAAGGCAATGGCAAACCCCACTTAAGTTTTCATTGCCTAAGAAAACCCTGTGAAATTCATGGGGTCCTCACAGATTGACTGACTATGTGACGATATGGCCATCCAGATGAAACTATATTGCAGCTTGTATCAGCTCTTGTCAGCATATAATAATAATAATAATAATAATAATAATAATAATAACTTTTATACCCGCCAACCATCTCCCCTTGGGGACTCAAGGGGGCTTACAAGGGACAAGCCCAAAGGACAATTAAAACACAGAAGAAAAGACTTACTGATTAAAACATCAGCTAAAAACATAATTATACACAACATAAGAGCAATATGGCTGGAAAAAATTAGCTGAGGTACAAATTCAATGAGTGCATTACATTTTACAGGAGCACCAGAAAAGTGTGACATACCAGTAGATTGGGCAGGAAATACTATCATAAAACATGTTGAGGTAGATCATATGAAGGCCAGAATAAAGTGCAGGTTTTTAGTTGACTCCAGAAAGAGGACAAAGTGGGAGCCTGTCTAATCCCCTTAGGGAGGGAGTTCCAGAGCCGAGGGGCCACCGCCGAGGGGCTACCACCGAGAAGGCTCTCTCCCTTGTCCCCACCAACTATGCTTGCAATGGTGGAGGGAGGGAGAGCAGTGCCTACCCAGACGATCTCAAGGTACGCACTGATTCATAAGGGAAGAGGCGATCGCGAAGGTAAGCAGGTCCTGAACCGTTTAGGACTTTATAGGTGATGACCTGCAGCTTGAATTGGGATCAGAAACTTATTGGGAGCTAGTGGAGCTGTTTAAACAGGAGGGTTGACCGCTTGCTGTAACCAGCTCCCGTGAGTAATCTGGCTGCTGATCTTTGAACCAACTGTAGTTTCCGGGCCATCTTCAAGGGCAACCCCACATAGAGCGCATTGCAGTAATCCAACCTAGAGGTGACTAGACCATGGACCACTAATGCCAGATCAGATTTCACGAAATACGGGTGCAGGTGGCACAAAAGTTTTAATTGTGCAAAGCCCCCCCCCCAGTCACCGCCGACACCTGAGCATCAAGTGTCAGAGCGGAGTCCAGAAGGACCCCCAAGCTGCGGACCTGTGTCCTCAGAGGGAGTGCGACCCCATTGAGCACAGGTAGCCACCCTATGCCCCAATCAGTCCCACGGCTTGCCAGGAGGACCTCTGTTTAGTTAGGATTAAGCTTCAGCTTGTTAGCCCTCATCCAGCCCATCACAGCCGCCGGGCACAGCCAATGATGCCAAAACATCTATTGTGCAATGGGACACAAAATATCCTATTGGGGGGGAAATCGCAGTTGGAAAACTCATAAGGTTAGATAGATGGAAAATAGACTACTTAGGTTTGTTAAATGACAAGGACAGTATGGACTGGAATTAATGTTTTGAAACAAATTATCCAAACCAGATTTAAAAACCTCCTTCACTTTTTCACTATTTTCTTAAGCCACTTTGTGGTATCCTTGAAAATGCCCTTGAAGTGCTCTTGCTTTTGAGCCTCGGTACTGTAATAATACATAATACACTTTATTTATATTCTGCCTTTCTCCACTAGAGGACTCGGAGCGGATTACTGCATTTTACATACAGAGGCAAACATTCAATGCCTTTACAATCAAATACAATGAGACACACAAACACAAATAAAGGCAGAGGCTTCTCTTTTCATTTCTGGTTTCTGGAAGCAGTGCTCATTTCTGGCTCTGGGGAGGCGCTTTCTCCATTTTCAATCTGAGGAGTCTGTGTTGTCACCTCCTGGTTGTGTGGCTGGCAAGATTGCTTGGAGCATCTCTTGCATTTGTATGTTTTCGAATTCCTAAGTTGGCAAGAGCTGGAGCTGGCAGATGGGAGCTCACCCCATCTCGCGGATATGAACTGCTGACCATTAGGCCAGTAGTTCAGCCAACCTTCAGGTCAGTAGTTCAACAGCACAAGGATTTAACCCACTGCGCTACCGCTGTTCCTGTATAACCACGGTGGCAGCGATATAGTCTTTCTCTCCCTCTCTAGTCAATGCAAAACAGCTGTTCTGTTTTTCCAAAGAGGATACATTGCTGAAAGACTGTACTGTAGGTCCTATTGACCAGAGTACAAAATTGATTAGTTTTAAACAGTCAGCTGAGCTGTGATCAGGCATCGGGTGAAAACAGGAGAGTTTGGTAAAGAGAGGTATTCTGCCAGGCCAAATCAGATGAAACAGCAATATGTCTATATGTCACAGAGTTGATTTCCATTGTGGCACAAACCATAGGATTATCCTACTAGTTAATGAACTAAAGTGAACTCTTATGGTTCCGGCCCAGCTTAGTTGTCTGAAAATATCTCCCTCGCAATTTAAGATCACCTGGGGAGGCCCTGTTCTCAGTCCCGCCAGCTTCACAAATGTGTTTGACGGGGATGAGAGACAGGGCCTTCTCGGTACTGGCCCCCTGTCTGTGGAACTCGCTCCCCAGTGAGATTAGGCTGGCTTCATCCCTCCTGTCTTTTAGGAAGAAACTGAAATCATAGTTCTAGGACCAGGCTTTTGGACAGCAGGCTTAACAGCACTTTGGATGTGGAATTGGATTGGAATGGCTCTATGGTTGACAATGCTTTTAATTGCTTTTAATTTATTGTTGTATATATTGTTTTAAATTGTTGTTATATTGTTGTATTTGTCTATATGTTGTGGCATTGAATTGTTGCCAAGTGTAAGCTGTCCTGTGTTGAGAAGTATGGAGTAGAAATGCTGGAAATAAATAAATAAATCCTGTATAGTAGATAATAATTACTGAAGAAATTGTTGCTAGGTGTAACCAATGAGCAGCATGTGTTCTGAGTTTACTCTGCTTTGCTTCCCTTTTTTTTTCATTTGAGGTCTCAGGCAGGAAAGGTGTATACCTGGAATACCAGATTTTTGGCCCTGCCAGCTGCCAGTGAGTTTACACATTGGTTCCATTCATAATCTTCAATATTCATCCAAGATGTTATTTTAAAATAATAACATGTTATTTAAAAACAATAGTAATTTAAAGACAGAATGATGAGCATGGTCTTTTCTCTTGGTGGGTTTTTTCCCTTGCTAAATTGTTTATTTATGAAGCTATCTTCCACCTGTATTCTGAGAAGGAAGTACCAACCACATAACTAAGAAGAAACCTGCAACGAGCATTACCAGTTCTCCATTTGTCTCTCACCCCCAACCCTCAGGAGCTCCAACCAGCTGGCACAAGACGCTGTCTGGGCTTTTCCAGGGCACCTGTTAATGTTTCATTTCTCTACACAAAGTACACGGAGTTTCTTCACACTTCCTCAGCATGCAGAAACTATTTCTGTAGCTAGGATAAAGGAGAAAACTCTGATAATAGAAACATGAGTAGTTAAGACATGTAAAAGGCCCCAAACTAAATTCAGTGGCTTTCAAACAATGAATCAGACAATTGATCCAGTTCCTTTACCTGAGGAGTTCTTCATTCCTATCAAATTTCCCAAAGCGATGGTAGAGAAAGAATGGCGGGACTCCTCCAAGCTAGGTACAAATGTGGAACCTAGAAGTTATGTACTTTTGACTGATGCACATTCATGATCCCTACATAGACCCCGAAGGTCTCCACTTACTGGGTACAGGAAGCATCTGGCTGACAATAAGTGATCTCCAATCCACAAAGACCTGCTTCTGCCCCTCACACCCGAGATTGCACACCTACTGAGATAGTCGCTGAGTTGTTTCCTGAAGAACAGGGAAACAGCTCCCCATTGATCGCAGCAGCTGCTTCCCAGTAAGATGGGATTGCAGGCTTAGGGAGAAGGCTTGGGTCATGATTCAGGACATTGCCCAATAACATAATATCGCATCTATAACTCCCATACAAAATTCCAGCCAACATCTATGATCTGCATGGGAATACACTTTTATTAAATGGCCATGTTTCAAAGAGGAACTTAATGTCTCACATTCCAACTCCCAGGCTTCTCACATAGTAGCAGGGCAAAGAATTCTGGTAACACTAGTCCAGCAATGGCACTGGGTTGTGTAAATATACTCTAGCTAATAACAGCTGCTCAACAAAGCATCTATCTGATCTATATCAACCTGAGGCTTTCTGATTCCCAAAATGAGGGTCTTAATTGTGTAGCAGGCAGACCACCTTGATGCCTATGAGAGCATCTAGAACAGTGGTCTTCAAACTTTTAAAGCCAAGGGCCAGTTCACGGCCCCCCAGACTGTTAGTGGGGGGCGGACGGGAGGACTATAGTTTGAAAAAACAAACAAACCATGAACTTATTTCGCATTACAAATAAGATATGTGAAGTGTGCAATATATTATTTGTAGTGCGAAATAAGCTGCACACGGCACATATTTTATTTGTAGTGTAAAAAAATGACAACACAATACAATATTTAAAATGAAGAATCGTTTTAATCAAACTTACCAGCATTTCAATAGGATGTGTGGGTCTGCTTTTGGCTGATGAGATAGTCAAGTTGATTAGGATTGTTGTTGTGTGACTTTAAGTCATTTCAGACTTAGAGCAACCCTATATCCCAGGATCTGATACCAGATTATCTGGCAATGTAGACCTCTTCACACAGCCCTTTTGGACCATGCTGTTGTACTGGCAATCACTGGCAAAAGGGAAGGTACATGGGGTGGCTCATGGTGTCCTGCACACCCTTCCTCCTTATCCCTCTTTACCATGTTGCCCCATCACCTTTTCCCCCATAATGAGAAAGGGGGAGAAAAGTGTGGGTAACTCTATTGGAGCAACCCAAAATACACTTTCCTTGTAGTGGTGGAGGAAGCCTTTCGATGCTTCCCCTCCACTCTGGAATTAATGTAAAGTTGTGTGCATTGTGTAATGGTACATGACGGGCCCCATCCTTGAAATAAAGTGGCAAAATGTGTAAAAAATTGATCCAGACTAAGTCTAATGTTTAGGGTTGGGGATGGCTAAAAGAACTTGGATGGCCACCTTAGTTTGGGGACCACTGATCTAGAACAATATCACAAAGATATGTGAAAAACTGCAGAAAGGTAATGGTTACATTTTTCCTATTTCTTATATACACAGAGTATTACCATCCCCATGAGCGAGACAGTAACCTTTTCAGCTTCCTAGATACCTTAGTATTATAATATTATAATGTAGCCTAGCTTAGAGTTAGGTCTAAAAACATTATCTTAAGGTGTTGGGTTTTTTTGATAATGTATTCTTACCCACACTAATTTTATTGCGTGGCCAGCATATTGCCAGTGTTGGTTGAACAGAAACTGTTGATATGTATCGAGGAAGCTAAAGAATGGAAGTGAACCATCAGTGGACTTTTCTGTTTGAAGCTTCTTTCTTTGAAATGTAGGTAGCATGAGATGTACTGATGTTACTCATTTGTTTGTTTTGATATGTGTTTGGGAGTTTTTGTCATTAGCTTTCCAAAACATTTGGTTTCCAAGGCCAGGATTCTTTTAGGTCATGTCCTAACTTGTATAAATATATACCAATAACAGAATCTTTAAGTGTGTTATTGCTGAATTATGTCATTGTTTTATTTTGCCACTGCTATTTTAACTGTTTTTACTGTTTTTATTATCTTGTATTTTATTGTGTCTTTGGCTCTTGTGAGCCGCTGCGAGCCTCCGGGAGTCGGCGGCATAGAAGCCTGAATAAATAAATAAATAAATAAATAAATAAATAAATAAATAAATAAACTTGGAAGAAGCCTTGGCTTCCTGACTTTGTGAAATCAGGGCCAAAGAGTTCAGCAGTCCAGGAAATCAATCCTGTTCCTGAAAAATTGCGTAAACAATTGCAATGCACTTTGGCACAAAACAATAATCTTTACTTTTGAGGTGCAGTTATACATTTTGCACTAGGCTCATCTTGTCTCAGTCAGCCAAACTAGACTTAAAGTCCTGATGATCATACTGTCAAATGATTTCTAGAAAAGAAGGGAGGAATGTCCTCATGTCAAGATTAAAAAAGAACCCAAAATTCGAATTAATATTGCAAACACCGTATCCACCGGACTGACACATGTGATTTCATTTATTCACATCCAACAAAATACGTCCACTCCAAGCATTTACTAGGTCTTTCAGCATGACTATCATATTCTTGGGACGGAAATCCTTCATTTCAATAGGGTACATTGCTACCTTCAATTTTGCATATCCATGTGAAGTCTGGAATATGGGAATTGTACTGAATGGGTTTGAAGTTCTCAGTACAGGTTGAGATGAAATGTTAATGTGTTTGTTCACAAATCACAGTAGACATAAGACCAGAATGTTTTCTATTTCTCATTCCATTCTCTTGGGATCCAGAAAAGTTCAGAAATATTCCAATCTGTTGTCAAAGGTTTTCATGGCCTCTGACAACAGATTTGTCAACGTTTGTGTGCTGTGTTTGGTGGTCCCTATGTAGACTAGATATCCTAGGCAATGGTAAAAGTTTCTCCTCGACATTAAGTACAGTCAAGTCCAACTCTGGTTGGGGGGTGGTGCTCATCTCCATTTCTAAGCCAAAGAGCCAGTGTTGTCAGTAGATGCCTCCTAGGTCATATGGCCAGTATGGAGCAGCGTTTCCTTCCTGCCAAAGTGGTACCTATTGATCTACTCACATTTGCATGTTTTCGAACTGCTACGTTGGCGGAAGCTGTGGCTAACAATGTGAGCTCACCCCGTTCTGCGGATTCAAACCGCCTGCAACTTAGCGGTTTAACCCACTGTGCCACCATGGCTCCATCTAGATATCTCTCTCACAGACACAGCACATTATCTACCTATCTCACCCATGAGTTTTGCAATTTTTACCTTTTACATTTGGCCCAGCTCACCCTTGTTTATCCTTGTACCGTTTTATACTCTGTTTTATTATGTTATTGTCATTATTTTATTGTATTACCATGTTATTGTTTAGCATTTTTACTTGATGTTATCATCTGTTTTTGTATATATTTTATTTTATTTTATTTGACTTGTTGTAATTGCTTCGGCTTGGCCCCATATTAGCCACCCCAAGTCCCTTGGGGGAGATTGTGGTGGGATACAAATAAAAGTTGTTGTTGTTGTCATTATTATTATTATTATGATTACTCATCTGCAAACAAATCAACAATTGGGCCATACAGTTTACAGAAAACCTACATACATTGATAAAATACTGACATAAAAACTCCAACCATCACCCAGGTTAAAAAAAAAAGAGCACAATTAAAGGTCTGGTAGACTGTGCAAAAAAGATATGTAAGCCCCACTTCCTCCCAGGCCCAGATTACCCATAAGGCCATCCGAGGCCATGGCCTTGGGCGGCAGAATTGGGGGGGGGGGCGGCCAATTTGGATCCCCCAGAATAAAATAATTCTTTTTTTAAAAAAAAGTTCGATCTTTGGCACTTCTGCGCCTGCGCGCAGGGCGCCATAGACAGTTCCGCAGCCTCTGCGAATCTATGGTGCCCTCACAGCTCGCCCCTCCCTCCCAAGGCCGTGGCATGCCGCCCGCCTCAGAAGCGGCAAAATCTGAGGCGGCCGGCATGTCACGGCCTCGGGAGGGAAGAGCGAACCGCGGGGAGGCCCCGCCCTTGGGGCCACTGCCGCGCATGCGCAGCATCGGCTCTGGGGGTGGGGCTTTCCTTCCTCCTCTTCCTCGCGTTGGCGAGGGGCGGACCTGGGGGAGGGGCGGGAAGGGGCGGACCTGGGGGAGGGGGGGAGGGGGAGGAGCCGTTGGCTGGGCGGAGCTGGGGGTGGGGGCAGTGCCTTTGGCCTTGGGCGGCCAAAGGCCATGATCCGGGCCTGCCTCCTCCAAGGTGAACTGAACCACCACAACTGGGTTCTACAGGCCAATGTGTATCCTACGGCAGACATCAGAAAAGCTGCAAGACCAAGAACAATCCATGAGAGTAAAAACAAAGATCTACCTAGAGGAAAAGTGTTCTAACCATACTTCAAGGGAACCACTGACCACATACAGAAACTGATGAAAAACACAACCTATAAACTACAGACCTACCAAGAAAATTCAACAAATGCTACATTCAGCAAATGATAGGAGGGATCCTCTAACCTCTGCAGGAGTCTACCATTTACCATGCAGCTATGGACAAATCTACATAGGGACCACCAAATGCAGTGCCCGGACACAAATCAAAGAACATGAAAGGCACTACAGACTAATCCAGAGAGGTCAGCTATAGCAGAGCACATGATGAACCAACATGAACACAGAATATTATTTGAGAACACAGAAATGCTGGACCACTCTGACAACCATCATGTCAGACTACACAGATAAACCATTAAAATCGACAAGCTTGTTGACAACTTCAACAAAAAGGAGGAAACCATGAAAATGAACAAAATCTGGCTACCAGTAGATTTTACTACAACATGTAATAATAAATAGTAGCCACTTTACTTACTTACCTACTAAGTAAGTAGCTACTATTATGAATATACATTATAAATTACTTCATTATTTATATGAGCAACTAACACATTAGTGATGTTATTATTGTTGTCTTCAAGTTGCTTCCAGGTGAAGCTGTATCAGACTCTTCTTTGCAAAATTTATTCAGACTTGTCCAAGGTCACCCAGTGGGTTTCCACAGCCAAGTAGGGATTCGAACTGTGGTTCCCAGAGTTACACCATAATGGGTCTTTAATTTTCAATACAGTTTTCAATGTAAACATATCTCATATTTTATTTGGTCTCCCCATGTACTATTGCTGACATGACATCAGGTCAACATATTTTGTGTGTATCTGTTTCACTGATAAATAACACTGCATTGTCTCGTGCTATTGATTGAGGTTCAAAAATTGTAAAAATTCTGGGGGAGAACTGGTATGGTATTGAAAGGTGAAGCTTATAACTTTTTATATAACAGTTTAACTTTGTGCATAGTAACATATTCAATTTAACAAGCAGCACCAACGTATGTAATAAAGTGGTATACTATCTAAATAATATAGTGCATTACCTCTGGAAATTTCTTCTTTTGTATATACTCTGTTAGAGCAGGATCAAAGTACTTGGCATAGCCCTCATTCATGCTGTAGATTTTCCCTTTCTTTTTGATTTTCACATCTTTTTCCACCAAAATGAATTCACCAAGTGCCTGAAAAATAGTTAATTGGCGACAGAGTTAGTAAATGTTATAAAGATTGTCTTTCTGAAATTCAGAAGACACTTCTCCTTTAGATTCAGCCAATGTCACCTTTTAATTTTGATAGCCAAAAGCAAACAGGCATTCCTACATCAGGAAGTATGCATCAGTTTCCCCAAAGTATTCATTTCACAGAACAATAGAGTCTCGCTTACCCAACCTTTGCTCATCCAGCGTTCTTTATTATTCAGTGCAGTCTGCCTCCTGCCTGGATCCACAGCTGTTTCAATATATTGTGATGTTTTGGTGCTAAATTTGTAAATACAGTAATTACTACATAATGTCACCATGTATTGAACTGCTTTTTCTGTCAATTTGTTGTAAATCATGATGTTTTGTTGCTTAATTTGTAAAATCATAATGTAATTTGATGTTTATTAGGCTTTTCCTTAATCCCTCCTTATTATCCAACATTTTCGCTTATCCAACATTCTGCCGGTCCGTTTATGTTGGATAAGTGAGACTCAACTGTAATTCTCCTACAGCCAATTCATAGTTTAAAATTATGCCAGCAATCCTCAATATTTAGACTGTAACTCTTGTTCTAAACAGCAACAATCGGGAAGTCATCATGTTTCATTACTTCTAATCAACTGATTATTCTAGACCAGTGGTTCCCAAACTTTTTTGGCCTACCGCCCCCTTTCCAGAAAAAAAAATTACTCACCGCCCCCCTAGAAATTATTTTTTAAAAAAATGTAGTAGCAATTAAACAGAAAGATATACGTATTAATGCAGTGGTTCTCAACCTTTCTAATGCGTGACCCCTAAATAAGGTTCTTCATCTTGTGGTGACCCCCAACCATATTTTCGTTGCCTCTTCATAAATAATTTTGCTACTCTTATGAATTCTAATGCAAATATCTAATATGCAGGGTGTATTTTCATTATTACAAATTGAAGATAATTAAAGCATAGTGATTAATCACAAAAACAATATGTTTGGGGGAGTATGGACAATGGATGATGGGATTTGCAGTACCTTCAATCAATTCAGCTCTGACTTCCACAGGCCACTGAGACCCCCACAAATTACAGAACTGGACCAAATTTGTCACAGAGAACCCACATGACCAACATAAAATACTGGAGGGGTTTAGGAGGAATTGGCAGTGGTTTTGGGGACATGTAGTTCACCTACATTTGGAGAGCACTATGAACCCAAACAACTATGGATTTGGATGAAATTTGGCACAAATACTCAATATGCCTAAATTTGAACACTGGTGGAGTTTTGAGAAAATAGCCCTTTTCATTTGGGAGTTGTGGTTCCTGGGATTTATAGTTCACCTACAATCAAAGAGCATTTTGAACTCCACCAACAATGAAATTGAGCCAAACTTGGCAAACAGAACCCCTAATCGTTCACCACCACTTTGAAGGGGTTCACCACCCCCAAATTCCCCTGAGCCTCCCACCGCCCCCTTGGATCACCTCACCGCCCACTAGGGGGCAATACCGCCCACTTTGAGAATCGGTGTTCTAGACTATTTACCAATAATCAGTCTAACAAGGGGATGATTTTTTTGGGGAAGGAAAAGCAGTAACCCTACAAAAGAAATTCACACCTCAGGGGGAAATTGTTGACAGGATGCAATAAATGGGTAGCAGTGGTGGGGAATGTGTCACCCTCAAATGTTGCTGGACTACAACTTCCATCACTCACCATCGTGGTCAGTAATGAGGGATGATGGGGAGTTACAATCCAATAATATTGGGATTGTTCTAGACTTCCTCTTCCAACTCTAAGTTGTCTTGCAGTAAATTAAGGGCTTTGCCGAAGTGTGGAGAATGGATGTAGATCAGTGTTAGAATGTTCTGTATTGCACCTCTTGACATTAGTGCAACTGTGTTGCTTTGGAAACATGTCATTTACCTGCCATTTAAAGGGGGCACTACAATCACAAAGGGAAGGCAACCAGCAACTAAAATATTGTATATCTTATTTATTTATGTCCATTTATAGTTTTCTTGAGTTGCTCTTGATTCATTTATTGAGTTATTGACATATTACTGTTGGCACTGAATGTTTACCATTGTGTATTTTGTTGTGAACTGACCCGAGGCCCTTCCGGGACATAGGGCGGACTATAAATAAAGTTTCATTTTATTTCATTTCCATTTCATGTCCACAGTGTCAAGTAATAGCTACCGACAGCAGACGAGCCTATCTTCCTACTATTCCAGTTTTCCAGCTTTTCATGATAAAGTCCTAAGTCATGACTAAACTGGAATTACCTGCTCTTTCTATATCCATTTCCTGATTTTATTTTATTTTTTTAAAAAAACCATGTGCATCCATAGATTATGAACAAAGCATTTCCAAATGGACAATGAATTCTGTATGGTACTGCAGTATGCAGGTTAATATCTTATTCCAGAAACAAGGTGATTATTTTGAGATGACAAAAAAGCGATACCATTCAATGCATTCTCGGTAAGATTTTGAACACAAATCCTCATTAAGGTACATCTTTGCCAAGATTTTTAAAGATACATCCTACTGAACAACCGTTCTATTGAGATTTAAAAAGAAATCGGATATGCATCCAACACCTACATTTGAATGAATGGCCTGAGGTCTTCAACTCGTGTTACAATCTACACTGCAAGGGGGAGTAACTGTAGGACAACTATGGGTGATACAATCTGCATGGTATGATTCATAGATTTAGTGTTAGAGGAAAGGTGCCTTGCCTCTGAGGACTCTTTTTGCAATTCTGACATGGCTGCTTAGTGCTAAAGTAACAAGCATAAATTGCAGGATGTTGCTACTCAGATATAAGCTCTTAGGTTGCATCATTCTAAACTGTAGAATGAATGTAGTTTTTGCACCACTTTAATTGCCATGGCTCAATGCTGTGAAATCCTGGGATTTGTAGTTTGGTAAAGTGTCCGCACTCTTTCATCTCATAAAACTACAACTCCCAGGGTTTCATCACATTGAGCTGTGGCTGTTAAATGGTGTCAAGCTGCATTCATTGTACAGTGTTTGAAAGTTTATGCTTTCAATTGTGGTCTCTTAAAGTGCTACAAGATCTCTTTACACACTGATATTCCAAACTAACAAGACAATGTCTTTGAATTGTGCTATAATGTGAAGTTTGTGGACATATTTATATTCTTGTTCATAAGAATTGGATAATCATTATCATTTTACCTACACTGCCTTGGTCTTAGGCTGATTATGCACTACCCTATATCCCAGAATATAATCCCAGATTATCTGGCAGTGTAGATTTATATAATCCAGTTCAAAGCAGATATCCTGCTTTTTTCCAGGTTCTCAGAATATGAGTTGCAAAAGAAGATAGAATAATGTTAGTAATTGGTATTTGTACAGTACCGGATCCAGCATGAAAAAGTCCACTCCTTGCCCAGTGGACAGGGCCACCAGCGTAGCACTGCCATACAAAGCATAGCCTGCAGCGACAATGTTGCGTCCTGGCTGTAAGGCATCTTCTTCTGAAGGCTCATCCTCTGTTGTCTTAGGGAAGAAGAAAAAGATAAGGAGCAAAAGGAAACACAAATGCAAATAGGAATTTCTCTTAAGCATTTGCTTGAAAAGGTACAAGAATTAATTCACAGAAAAATACAAGACATCTTATACAGTTATGACAGCTATTCAGACTTCCCACTCCCTTCCCTGATTGGCTGAAAAAAGAGGCAGGCTAGGATCTGCGCTGTTGAAAATGACAACCTTCTTCAAGCCTTCTCTAGTAATGTTTATCTATGACCCTGTTGCTTACTGTTTGTATGCATGTTCTGGTATGCAGCTTCCTTTACTCTATGGTTTCTGAGAAGATATAAAAGGGGCTGCAGACTATATGCTGTCTCTCTCTTCTTTTGATGATTGATAGCTATTTTGTTATTAAAGAGATGTCCTGGCCGGATGGCACAGGGAATCATCTCAAACATATCTGAAACCAGACTGATACATTTTGTACCTGTGTATGATGAACACATGAAAGCTGTGAGTAAACCAAATATGATTTTTTTTAAAATCAAAGTCTACTTCATTTTTTGTCTCTTGGGTGCATGATATGAAACAAGTTGTTTTATGAGAGTGTGTGTGTGTGTATATATATACTGTGTATATATATATACACACACACACACACTGAAAAACACTTCTAAAGCTCTGCTGTTTTTATGCACTGGCAAAGTTCTCTTTTCCTAACAGTTCAGAGATAACAGGTTATTCAGTCTAACAACTGAAACCATTCATTGCCTTACATAATTATATCTGGTTGCATACCACAAGAGAAGATTCTACTCTAAAGGGTTTTTGGCTCTTCTTTGAAAGGTCATGAATTCCAAAAAGTTATGATCGCCAAATGGTTATGAATGCCATTTTCCAAAAACTATTAGTTGACATTGGAGAAAATGGAGATTTCTAGATATTAAAGTCCATGAAAATTCAGATCTGTAAAAGTCAAAACAACAGATATGGACAGATGACCGTGATGTGGTCCCAACTTCTGGAGAACTATACAACTCATAAACAGCAGAGGGACATTCCTGGAGCAAGTGAGAAAGCAGAACCCTATTTATATATTCTCCAGACATTACTTTTTCCCTTTCAAATATCAGCTTACCTTCTTGTAGATAGCAAAGATAGTACCTATTGAAACTAAGCAGTCTATATTGGAAGAGCCATCTAGTGGATCAAAGCAGACCACATATTTACCCTGAAAGAGAAGAAATGAAAGAGGTTATATACATTACATGTTTATCAGGACAAAGACACATTCATAGTTGGGTGGGAATGATTTGTAATTTTTGAAAGCAAACTGTTTGGTTTTTAGCAAACTGAATTGGATTGGAAAACTGTCTCAGTGTAGGCACATAGTCCAACACAATAATGAATGTTGAAATGTAGAAAACTGGAAGAAAATACCCACATACATAAAATGTATAAGGGCTTCTGGAGAAGTTATAAAATCAGTAGAACAGGTTTATTGCATCTCCTTCTGAATGATACAATAAGAGGTGCTCCACTTTTGCTGTGGTTAGGAAGTTCAACACTGCCAATACCTCCCCTACCCCCTTATTTTTAAATGAGGGAAAACATGAAATTGAGCACAGAATTGTAGCTGGAGGACTTAGAGATTCCTAGAAAAGTGCTCTCTCTAGGAATATCTACATTCTCAAGCACTACTTTGTAGTCAACCTCTGGCAAAAGCTGATCACAGAATCACCCTGGAGAACTTGGAGATTCCTAGGGAGAACATGTTAACAAAATCTGCAAATAAGAAAATCTGCAAAAGTTAAGTAAATTTGCAGGACTGATTACGGAATATTTTTATTGTTTTCAGAAATTACGGGCTTTTCAATAAAATCCTTTATTTAGCCCATACTACAAACATGCTGGTATAAACTTCCAAACCCAGTGCAGTCCTATAAATTGTAGTTCTCTGAAAGATGGCTAACACCAAACCTTGAATTCCCAAGATCAGTCAGACAAAGCTACAATTTCTGGGATTACAACTAGTGGCTGTGTGAAAGTAATGGAAAGCAATTTTGTTTGTGCCAAGTGAGGCCGCCTCTACACTGCCATATAATCCAATTATCAAAGCAGATAATCCACATTATCTGTTTTGAACTGGATTATGAGTCTACACTGCCATGTAATCCAGTTCAAAGCAGATAATCTGGAATTTATTTAGATGAGGCTTCAAATTTATTCCCTTTCCTACCTGCCCCCCTTTAGTTTTCTAATCTCTAGATCAGGGGTGCTCATTACATCGATCGCGATCGACCAGCCGATCACGGCGGCGGAACTGGTCAGTCGCAGCCCCACGCGCAGCGCGCCTCTTCCTCCGAGCTGCCCAGCTCAGGCTGCCCCTGACACGACTTCCCAGCCAGCATCTCCATCCTCAGTGCCGACTGCTGCCATCGCAGCGTGGCCTGAGGAGGAGGGAGGGAGAAGAAGAAGGGCAGCAGAGGGAAGGAGGGGGCGGGTGCCTGGCCCGCGCATGCGCATTTGGAGCGTGCGGCAGTGCAGATGAGCCACGAGGGAGGACAACAACAAGAAGGCTTGGGCAGCCATTTCCTGCCAAAGCCTAGGTTCTGCAAGGAGTTCATCTGCACGGCAGCTTCAAGGTCTGTCTGCTTTCATTCTGCCTGTTTATATCTGTGGAACGATGTCAGGGTGGGAGAAGGAACTCTTGTCGGGATGCATTTTTGAATGTTCCATTGGCCACATTGATCAGCATTGAATGGCCTTGCAGCTCAAAGGTCTGTCTGGTTTCATTCTGCCTGTTTATATCTTTGGAATGATGTCAGGGTGGGAGAAGGAACTCTTGTCTGGATGCATTTTATGAAGTGTCCCTTATTTTTGCGAAAAATCACATAAATGTCCCTTATTTCTTCTATCAAAATATGGGTAGATAGATCATTTTGACTTGGTTGTTTTATAAGTAGCTCGGATGCTGAAAAAGTGTGAGCATCCCTGCTCTAGATAATTTCTTTTGTGTTGCAACAGCGCCATCTACTGCTACATGAACTAATAGACCCTCTTCCCAATCACTCCAAAAGTGTTCGCACATACCCACCCTCTTTTCTTTTGGTGTGATGATTGCTTCCTTATTCTCCTCTGAAACCAAGACGCAAGTGCTGTAGGAGGACTGTAACATGTTAATAACCAGAGAGTTTGAGAGTACATCCAGCTTCTTTTGCTCATCCCCAGTCACATTCACAGAGCCTGCTATGCCAAACCTATGGGAAGAAGGGCACACTATTAATATTATGGTTGCTTGGGTTTTTTTGTCCTGTCAGTAGCAACTTGAGAAAGGCAGGTTAGAAATTTCATAAATGAATAAATTTGTAGCCCAGTCACACACACTGGGACTAGAGCTGCACTGCCAAATAATCCATATTATCTGTTTTGAATCGGATTATATGAGTCTACTTGTCATATAACCCAGTTCAAAGCAGATAATCTGGATTTTATATGGTAGTGTCAATGGGGTAAGAGAGGTAACACCTTTTGATTTAGGCTCGATCTACGCTGTCATTATAATCCAGTATCTGATGCCATATGACAGTGTAGATGGGGCCTTAATTTGAGGATATGTGTGTTTAAGAAAACTGCCCCCCCAACTGATTATATGAATCAGCTCTCAAACCATCTATTCTTTCAACACATGACTTCTACTGCTGAAGGTCTCCAGATGATGAATACAAAATAAAGCACAGTGGAATAAACTGAAAATAAATCTAAAAAAATAAGACACAACATAAACTACAGTTAAATATAATTTTAAAACACAAGAGCAGCCACAAATAGAGTAAGAAGAGCTTAGAAAAAAGTTACTTTTTGGACCTCGCCTAACAGAATTCTGCAGTCAGCACGGCTATAGGTATAGTCCAAAAAGTAATTTTTCAAGCTCATAAGTGTAAAATACAGAAATCCTAGAATATCAATACTATCCAACCCTATTTGGTCTTCATGTGACACTGAAACATTGGAATCAGATGAACATCTCTAGGGAGGATATTCCACAGCTGGATTTTTGTGTGTGAGAGAGAAGCTACTTGAAAAACAGCAAGTTGCTTCTGGTGTGAGAGAATTGGCTGTCTGCAGGGATGTTGTCCCGGGGACGCCTGGATGTTTTACCATCCTGTGGGAGGCTTCTCTCATGTCCTTGCATGGGAAGCTGGAACTGACAGGTGGGAGCTCACCCCATCTCACA
Organism: Anolis apletophallus; assembly: GCA_030556195.1. NCBI lineage: Eukaryota > Metazoa > Chordata > Lepidosauria > Squamata > Anolidae > Anolis > Anolis apletophallus. Next base: position 85,599,417 of record JARBWK010000006.1, on the reverse strand, counting down.
GATTCAAACCACTGACCTTCAGGTCAGCAGTCTTGCCAGCACAAGGGTTTAACCCATTGCTCCACCAGGGCTCCCTCACAGCTGGATTGACCAGAGCTTGAAAGGCCCATTTATAAGCAGCCACCTTCTGAATACCACATTCATGCTAATAGCATGATACTTGGAGAGCTCTCATTCATAGTGGCAGCAATTCACAACAAGAACAATACAGCTTTCTGGATATGGCGGAACAATCGGATTCTGAAACACATCAAGAAAGCCCTGTGTGCTCAGGCTTTAAGTAGGCATCCTGCTACTGCAGTCCTCCTGCCACCTCTCCATGGAGTTTTTGTAACATCTTCATAGTCCTCCAATCATATAAACCCATAATAAAAGGATGAAATAAAATAACAGAATCATAGAGCTGGAAAAGATCACACAGACACTCCAGTCCAACCTCTTGCCATTAAAACTGTGTGAAAGAAAGGGGGGGGGGCAGTGTAGTGTAATGGTTTGGATGTTGGGTCATGACACTGGGCGATCAGGGTTCAAAACCCCATCGGCTCATGGAAATCCACTGGATTACCTTGGGGATGTCCTACTTTCTCAGCCTTAGAGGAAGGCAAAGCCAGACCCCTTCTGAACAAACCCTGCTAACCTAGTTCCTGCAAAGTTGGAGATGACTTGAAGGCAGGCACACAATAACAACCAAGATTTTTCTCCCTTGTATTTTTACATCCTGATGCGCAATATAATCATAACCAATTATCAAAATACTTTGCATCATAACTATGGGTATGAAAGGTAGTAATTATCATTGCCATCATTCTAAGCAGGACTCTTTTACTCTGGAACCAAATTGCAGAATAGTGAAAAAAGTGATGAAACACGAGCTATGAAAGGAATTGTTTTCCTTGGTGCAATGTTAAGCCTATTTACTCTGAAGCAACTCCAACTGAGTTCAGTGGAGCTTACCTACTAATGATTGTCCTTAAGGCATAACTAATGTGTATTTCTTTGGTAATAAGCTTCACAGTTCACAGGGCTATTTGTTTTTAGTTAGTACTGTAGTTACCGTACTTGTTGAGGTCTGTATTGTAAACAGTAACAAGCTAGCAATGATACTATGCAGAGTAACAACTATACATGCACATAAGGTCAAGAACACATGTAAGTGATTCAAAATGATATAATGTATCTACAGATATTCAAAACTGGCAATAATTCATCAGTTGAAATAATAACATGAAAACCGCATGGAATACATTGGTGAAACCCCTAGTACATCACAATACAATCAAAAGCAAGATGTTGGCGAACCCGAGAGCAATTGGGAAAACAATACAAAGTGGAGCTTGGGTGGGAAGCCGAGATGCGCAACAATCCCATTGAGGAAATAAGCTCAAAATTGCAAAATTGAGCTTATTTCCTCAATGGGATTGTTGCGCATTCGGCTTCCCACCCATGCTCCGCTTTGTATTGTTTTCCCAATTGCTCTTGGGTTCGCCTCAGCATCTTGCTTTTGATTGTATTGTGATGTACTAGGGGGTTTCACCAATGTATTCCATGCGGTTTTCATGTTATTATTTCAACTGATGAATTATTGCCAGTTTTGAATATCTGTAGATACATTATATCATTTTGAATCACTTACATGTGTTCTTGACCTTATGTGCATGACATGTATAGAGGTCTGTATTGTGTCACTTGGGTTGGAGCTACACTGCCATATATCTCAGGGTCTAATCCTAGATGATCTGCTTTGAACTGGATTATATGAGTCTTCACTGCCAGATAATATGAGATAATAAGATAATCTGGAATCAAATCCTGGGATATAGGGAAGTACTGATCCAGCCTTAGACCCGTCAAGACAGTCCCTATATTCCAGGATCTGATCCCAGGTTTTCTGTTTATCTCAGATTAGCTGGCAGTGCAGATTCATATAATCCAGTTTAAAGCAGAAAACCTGGGATCAGATCCTGGGATATAAAGCCTGTCTTGAAGGGCCCTGAGATGGCCTTGTGTATGCATGAGCATGTATATGTGTGTGTCGGTCTGTATTTTGCTGAAGACAATTGTAAAGAGTTATATTTTATTATTTATGTATGAATTGAAGATGGAACTAGATTAATTCACTTTAGTATTAAATAAGAAGAGAACTCTGGTAGGCTTTACTAGTATTAGCCAAGGCACTTGTTTGTGTTGAACCAGTCACAAAATTCAATGGAGTTCAGCCCCCTTCAGACTGTGCAAGTCTAAATGCATCTTCTGTTACATCAGAAACTAAGTTGGGCAGTTTGACCTTTACACTGACCTTGACAGCAGTAAAGATGGCAGAAAGGACAGCAAGCTATTCTTGTTTCTTTCAGCTGTGTTCATAGTGTTAAAGCAACACATATGGATTGCATAATCGGCATTACTGGCATAGCTGCAATGCAACAACTAAGTGGTACAGGTTTATTCCAATTCCTAAATTACTGAAATGAGAAGTGTTTTGTCTTTTGGATTTTTTTCCAATTTTTGGAATAGCCATGTTTGCATATATGTACGTAATAACACATTTTGGAAATTGGGTTAATAAACACTTTATATACATAGCTTCAAGGTAAGCTTATAAAGGTTATTAATAAACTAGTACGGGGACATGAGAGAGGCCTCCCACAGGATGGCAAAACATCAATCATCTGGGCATCCCCTGGGCATTGTTCTTGCAGACAGCCAATTTTCTCACACCAGAAGCGAGTTGCAGTTTTTCAAGTCACCCCTGACATGAAAAAACAAACATGTGCAGAAAAATACCATTATTGTGCATCGAACCACTGGAAAACAAATATGTCACCCCGCTCCTCCACCTACCCATGTGAACAATTATGGATTTTAGAGTATTTTGAAATTTGGCATTCCAAACAAGGAAGGGTCTATCTGTATTCATCTCTTAGAAATTTTTAGCAGATAGGTAATTGCATTGCTTTTGTGTACTGAATCACTGAGGGCCCTTCCAGACAGGCCCAAAAGTGCAGGGCGTGTTGCGCTTTTACCAGATCCAAACAACGCCTCTGGTAAAAGTGAATTAATTCAGAAGAACCATGGTTATTCCGAATTAATTAAATACCCCATTATATCATCCAAAACTTAGCAAAATTGCCTGCCCCCCCCCCCCCAAAAACCCATCTTTTGGCGTGTCATTTCGATGTCCCAGGAGGACTCACAGAGGAGCTTAATGGGGTGGCCCGATAAGTTTTTATTTTATTTTAAGTCTTGCTTTGGTTTTTTTGGGGGTGGCTGGATGCTATCCTAGGATGACATCTAGACACACCCCCCCCCAGGAAAACCCGGGTTTTGAGGGAGTGTGGATTTGAATGCTGTCTGGAAGCTCCATGAATTATGGAATAGTTGTATCAGGTTTTGTTTACGGTCTTATTCCATTTCCCCTCCTCTTAATTTAGCAAATAACTAATGAGACACAGTAACACAGATATTTATTTACTGCTACAATACATTTTGATTCTAAGATTAGCATCCCTTCATTCCATATCAGAGAAAGTTGTTATTTTATGACAACAACTCCCTGAATTCCCCAGGCAGCATGCTCGTTGCCTGTGCTGGCTAAGGGATTCTGGAAGTTATTATCTGAAAAGGTAGCTTTCCCAACTTCTATTCCAGCTCCATGAAATATTCAAAGTGCAATTTGTGTTCAGTAATTTACTACATGCAATGTTGAAGCTGCGGCTCCCCGCATTCCATTAAATCTAGTAACATTTATTTTCTTCTTCCCCATTCCATGCAACTCACAAGTGTGCAAGGCCTGCCTTCCGGACTGCTGAAGAGATGGCCTTGATGGCAGTGAGAACAGAGTTCAGGAGCTGAGTGAGTTCTCCAGTAGCCCCTTTAACCCGTCGTCCCTTCTCCATGACAAACCGATTCAGGGTTATCATATCTGTTTCAAAGGGGCTTCTGTCCGACATCTTGACTAGCAAATGAGTCTATTTTCTTAGCTAAAATCGAGTACTGTAGTTCCTTTCTCCTCGGTGCTATTGCTGCTCAGTGACAGTTTTATTTTAAGAAGAGGTTGGCTTGCATGCTGGGGATGGTTAAGTAAAAGGTTCCTGACTCCATGTGACTAAAATACTTGGAACAGACCTGCAATACAATTCCTCTGGTCTTCAAAGATTCAAGACAGCAGCTTATATACCACTGAATAAACACTGTTATTATTACACCAATACTAAAATGAAACAAAACAAAAAACTTATTGAGTGGAACAAATGGTCTGCCCATGCAGTTCCATATCCTCCTTCTGTACCATCAGCTGTCAAGCTCCAAAAGCAGCTATTGCTGCAGCTGTTTACCATGTTAAGGCTAGATTTATTTATTTATCATATCAGGAGGGAGCCAAGGTTACAGTTTTACTGTATTTAAAAAAACAACAACACAAAGTTTTAAAAACTTGGCATTATATTAAATGTCCTTTGACCAATAGCTGGCCACTTGGAGTGCATCTGGTGTTGCAGTCTGGGAGTGATCCTGGACTCATCGCTGAGCCTGGAATCCCAGGTCTCAGCGGTCGCCAGGAGAGCTTTTGCACAGTTAAAACTTGTGCGCCAGCTGCGCCCATACCTTGGGAAGTCTGACTTGGCCACGGTGGTCCACGCTCTGGTTACATCCCGAATAGACTACTGCAACGCTCTCTACATGGGGTTGCCTTTGAAGACTGCCTGGAAGCTGCAATTTGTTCAACGCTCAGCAGCCAGGTTACTAACGGGAGCAGGGCACAGGGACGCACAACGCTCTTGTTACACCAGCTCCACTGGCTGCCGATTAGCTTCCGAGTACAGTTCAAAGTGCTGGTTTTAACCTATAAACCCCTATACAGTTTATGAAATTCATGTCATCAACGTGAGTCAACAGACAACTTGAAGGCACACACACAGAGAACTCACTGATTTGCCCAGTTAGTAAAGGGGTTAGTAACTGACTTCTCTTATGTCAGACCGCCAACCCCTCTCACATGTCTTGAGGGTAGTTACATTGGCAAGTGGATGGAGGATGGTCTTTTTTTTGCAGTTGTTCCACACATCTGGAATCCATCATTACAAAGCCTTAGAAAATTGCTAGTGCTTAAAAATATATTTAAATGGACTATTCTTAGTATTTAACTTTGAGAGTATATTAAATGTTAGTACTGTCTAGGCTGGATATTTGCTGTAATTGTTGGTGATATTTTGTTTTAGATTCCCCCCACCCCACCCTGTTTAAATGTTATATGGGATTTTACTATGTCAGGTACCTCAAGCCAGAATGCTGAAGGAATTAATAATGGTAGGATTAAATTGTGTGTATTTAAAGTAATTAATTAAAATTAAATCCTGATAGAAACACATGGCAATGGAGGTTTCAGCAGCAGTATAAAACAGCAGGATATAATAGAATATAATAGAATTGGTTAAAATCAATGTATGCAAGGATAAATCTAGAGCTCCTCTAAAACTGCCTATTGCTAGGGCTCCATAAAACACAATCTCCTCGTACAGTTGAGACTATTTCCAAGAATAGCAAGAACTTCATTAACAGAGCAAATCTATTCATTAATGAAACTCATTAACAGAGCAAATCTATTCACATGTATTCCGAAGTAAGCCTCATTGAATTCAGTTGGACTTACCGTAATTCCAGATAAGTAAATACAACATACTTTCTAAAAGTCCCAAGTTTATGACGTTAGAAATTGCCCCTTTTATAAACATGGAGCCATTGCTGAGACCAACTCACAGCAGATGCTTCACTTTTTCCATGGCAATTTCTCAGGGCTACTTCAGCAGGTGTACTGTGTTTATCAAAGGGCAAATGGAGAACTTTTTTTGCACTTGAGACTGGCCCAAAGCAATCCTAAATTTAGCACAGCACCAGGAAAGCTAACCTGTTCTTATATTGTGATGTCTAAAAGTACCCAAGGGCATTCATTCCCTTTGGTGATCCTTTTGTTTCATTATAGTTTCTATCAATGCTATATTGAGGCCCATTGTAAAAAAAATAAATAGAGGATTACTGTTGAATGGGAAACATAGGCTTCTGTTTCTATATTGGCTCCAACCTGAATTCCTTTTTTTCCTTTCCTTTTTCTCCTTTTCTGTTATTTCCAGTAATTACAGTGTTGTACATTCACCTTGAACTTAATGGTGAAAAGTATTCAAAAACATCCACTAAAGTTTACTAAGCAAGTTCTTTAACTAAGTGGAAACTTGTTTCAGTGGCTGGGAAAATGTAAATGTAACTAACCAATAAAGAAGGAATGGTTTTTAGTTTAAGATGCATAGAAAAATGCTATTTATGTTACAAAACAGTTTAATCATTGATTATCACTTATTCTGCCTCTTATATGTATTTAAGAAGTAAATACCATTTGTTTCTCTACATAGTATAAGATCTGCCATGTAGTATGCAACCAAATGATGGTTACATCAACCACACACATTTTTCCAAATATTATCTCATTATAATCTACGGAAGTATGTAAACATTTTGGGAAAGAACATTCATAAACTTTTGGAAATATATCTTTTGGAGTTAATGACTTTTAGAAAAGCATGACCTTTCAGAGAAGAGCCAAAAACCCTTTAGAGTAGAATCTTCTCTTGTGGTGTACAGCCAGATATAACGATGCAAAGCAATGGCTTCAGTTGTTAGATTGAATAGCCTGTTATCCCTGATCTATTAGGAAAACAGAGTTTTGACAGTGCATAAAACAGCAGAGCTTTAGAAGTGTTTTTTCAGTTCCCAAAATATATATACTTTCCCATAAAAAAACTTATTTCATATCATGCACTCAAGAAACAAAAATGAAGTAGACTTCTCAGAAACCATAGGGTAAAGGACGCTGCATGCCAGAATATACATACAGGAAACAGTAAGCAACAGAATCATAGATAAACATTACTAGAGAAGGCTTGAAGAAGGTTGTCATTTCCAACAAAAATAAACTAAGTGTTTCAGGCTAAACCTGTTTGTACCACTACATCAACCAAATGATTGTGAAACATTGATGGAGTCTGTCATGAAAACTTGTGGGCTGACCATCAATGCACTTTTCTGTGGCCTTCTCAAACTCGCTTTGACAGAAATGTCATAGCATTTCATTGCATAAAAAGAAATTATGGCATTGCTTCAATGTAGTGGAATTTCCTTGCACAACTAGTATCAATGTAGCACAATGTATGTGGGTGTTCAAGGCATATGACTGATAAACCATTGTGGAAGTACAATGCAATAAACAGGAGCAATCAGCATTTATACTTTGCTCTATGTACTTTAATGTGTAATGGTCCCAAATGCACAACTCTACTTATGCCACTAGCAGGATAAAAGTATTGTACAATGGCAAATGTATAACTTGTTTCAGTGAATGTTACTAACAGGATGCCACACTATTTGGCCCTACTTGTCTATTCAGTAGATGTCAATGTTTAGACAAACAATGTATACATTTCAATGAGTGCGGAAGCCCTGGTGCCCCAATGGGTTAAACCCTTGTGCCAGCAGGACTGAAGGCTGACAAGTCAGAGGTTCGAATCCAGGGAGAGAGCAGATGAGCTCCCTCTGTCAGTTCCAGCTCCCCATGTGGGGACATGAGGGAAGCTTCCCACAAGGATGGTAAAACATGAAAACATCCGGGCATCCTCTGGGCAACATCCTTGCAGATGGCCAATTCTCTCCTACCAGAAGCATCTTAGTTTCCCAAGTTGTTCTTGACGCACACACACGCGCGCACGCGCACACAGAGTGCCAAGTGATCATCTTGTCAACTTTAGCTGCAGTTGAAAGTTGGCAAGACATGCAGACATAATGTGAAACTAGTCTCTTCCTTGGAAGAAACCAAGTTCTGAATGTAAGTTTTTGTTGCGAAGAGCGGGATTCTATTTTCTATCTGTATTATCTTTTAAGATATGGTAAATAGATTAAGAAGAATTAATACAGAAGAATTCTGCAAATTGTTTGAATCTGATTTCTAGTAACCCTCTCTTAAAACAGTGTTCCCAGAACAGAAACCTTGTTCTATTGCATGCATCAGTACTTCATCTCATTGAAATCCAGTTTTTTTTTCCATTATTGGTCTCCTGGTGGTGCAGTGGGTTAAACTGCAGAGCTGCTAAACTTGTTGACTGAAAGGTCGCAGGTTCAAATCCAGGGAGCAGTGTGAGTTTCCACTGTCAGCCCCAGCTTGTGTCAACCTAGCAGTTTGAAAACAGGCAAATGTGAATAGATTAATAGGTACCGCTCCGGCGGGAAGGTAACGGTGCTCCATGACCTTGGAGGTGTCTATGGACAACGCCAGCTCTTTGGCTTAGAAACTGAGATGAGCACCAACCCCCAGAGTCAGACACAATGGACTTAATGTCAGGGGATGTTCATGCCTCATTTCAACAAATTTCCACAAATTATGTTAGTTGAAGCACCGATGAGAAAATTCTGTGCCACTGGAAGTTTTTGACAACTACTACAATACTATATCAGCGATTGTTCTGGATGGAATCGATGGTAGATATAGGTTAAACATGTATTCTGAGGTTTGTAGTTTAGGGAGGAGCCTTTAACAGCCTCACTAAGCGACAAACCCCAGAATTCTGCAGGAGGTAGAAACCGGATTTAAAATGGATTCATTCTCTAGTGTGATGAGGTAGGGAAGTGAAGATTTCACCTTTGATTAAAGATGACTTGATGAGAGAAAACCAATACATTTCAAAACCAAAAGAGTGCTTTAAATTGATTTCCTCACATCTACTCTGGCCTTGCACGGGAAGAAAAAGAACTTGTACGGTTAGTGCTGTCATGTTGTATAAAAGGCTCTGTGCATCTTCCTAAATGGTTTGGATAACACACATATGGAATACAAGCAATTAGTTAGTAGTTTCCATTGCCCTGCAAACTGAAGCAGTTCCAGTCAGATGACACTTTCTTCAAACTCACCTTAAATGCTGGCAGTCTGTGCTACTGACACCATCTGTAACTGGAGCCAGTGACCTTTCACCAAATGCCAAAGCACTTTAGTTGCTCAGTAGAACAGTAACTGCAATAGTAAAGGCTGCTCTTGATGAGAACTGTGTTTCTTTTGGGTCTTAGAGAATAAAGATCTCAACTTCCCCTCTGCTGATGCTGGCTATAAAATGCCTCAACACCCATGTTTCCTAAATACTGGCTTATGGGGTAAGCTGATTCACCACCATACAATCTCAAAATTCAATATAAACTGATATAATTCACATTTGGAGAAATTACTGGTGGCTCCCCATCCACATAGAGCTAAAAACAATCCAACACTAGGTTCGATGGACCAATGGTCTGGCTCAGTATAAGCCTAAACGCCCTACATTCCTACTTTAGTTGTCTGTGCTTTGACCTACTTTGGCTTAATTTACACTGGCACTCATTAAGTAGGTAATGACTTATTAAATTAATTAGTGATTGCTACCAATAGAATCCTGTGTGCCCATAGCATACTATGTAGCACCATCACTATAGTGATGCATAATGGATTTCAGCCAGATCTACATAGACACACAAAACCCAACTCCTGGGATCAAGAACTGGGTGCCTGACATTTCCATTCCCTCTCATGAACAATCTTTAGGGAAACAGGAGAAAAATGATCCTGATCACAAATCCTCATGATCCCACATATCACTCATGTATGTATAGGGATAAGCTAACGGTCAGGGATTGTAGGTGTTGTATTTTTAAATAAATGACACTAGAATGCCTACCCTGATCCAGATAACAGGCAACACAATGTATATGTATTATTTAATATCCAGTGCAATAACCTATTGTGTTTTGTTTTAACCCTATTTAGCTGCTTTCTTTGCTCCCCCAAATCCATCCACATAGTGATAGTTTAGGGGACAAGAGGGAGGCTGAAACATCCTCTTTTGTGAATGACCACAAATGACACCCAATTCACCCAATGTGGATTACTTATGACTGTGATATAAGATTCAACCAATAGGATTCCATGCAGGAAATTTCCCCCTATTTTGGAGTAAGCCATCATATCCCAAACAAGCAGAACAAAGAAGGCCACAACCCACTGCTTCTTAAATTGTGGGTCCCAAAATCAAAAGGGGTCCCCTTAGCTCAATGTTGGGGGGTCACAAAAAATTGGAAACAATAAAATGGTTGTTTTAGATATTGAACAGATTTGTTAGCAACTATAGTAGAGTCTCTTATCCAACCTTCGCTCATCCAACATTCTGCATTATCCAATGCAGTCTGCCTCCCGCCCGGATCCACAGCTGTTTCAATACATTGCAATGTTTTGGTGCTAAATTCATAAATTTAGTAATTACTACATACGTTACTGTGTATTGAACTGCTTTTCTGTCACTTTGTTGTAAAACATGTTTTGGTGTTTAATTTGTAAAATCATAACATAATTTGACGTTTAATAGGCTTTTCCTTAACCCCTCCTTATTATCCAACATTTTCGCTTATCCAACATTCTGCTGGCCCATTTATGTTGGATAAGCGAGACTCCACTGTATGTGCAATGTTTACAAAAATGCTTCAGCTGTACTTCCTAAAAAAGAAAAACCAGCCTGTTTAGCAAGCACTGCAAATACTGTTTTATTATCATTAAATGTTTGACTTTATACCTATTTTATATGTCTATATAGCCAGGCACATGTAAACATTTCTCACGTGGGCAAGGTCACAAGAGGAAAAAGTTTAAGAAGCCCTGTCGTAGTCTGCACAGAAAGAATGAGTAACATAGTGGATGTTATATACCAATTGCACTGGCTCCCGAGTGAGCACCGGATCACTTTCAAAGTGTTAGTTTTGACTTTTAAGGCCTTATATGGTCTAGGGCCAGTGTACCTGAAGGATTGCCTTACCCTATATAAGCCCCAGAGACCACTACGATTGGAAGACCAAGACCTCTTAGCGATCCCTAGTGTAAAGACTTTCCATCTGACAGCACAAGACGCAGGGCCTTCTCGGTTATTGCACCAACATTGTGGAATGCTCTTCCCCTGGGGGTCCGGGCCCTGCAGGATCTGATGGCCTTTCGTAGGGCCTGCAAGACCCACTTATTACAGCAAGTTTTTATGTTATAATTTTAAATTGTTATTATGGTGTCTATTATGTTATGCTGTGTACACTGCCCCGAGCCGTTCTGGGAGTGGTGGTTTATAAATCGAATTTAAAAAAATGTTGTGGGATTGGTGGTCTTAGCACTTCTCAATTCCCCAGAAGAGACAGGTGATCATCACCATTGCCATAACTTAAAGTTAGGGCTGGTGGGAACTGCAATTAAGCAACACTTCAAGAGCTGCACAATCCCCACCCTGATGTTAAATCAGCAACGAGCCATGATACAACTTCCAGATTGTATCGAATATGTTACTGAAATGGCATGTGAAACAAAAAATTCTACTAGTTAACGCAAGTTGTGTAATTTTTAAAAAAATAACACAATTTTCTTCAATTTACTTTTAATGGCACAGTGAAAACAGGCATCAATCACACTTTTTGTATACAGTGACATTATGGCTCTTTTGCAACAACTCCATCTATGGCTTCAAAGTCAGAACTGCTGCAGTGTGGTCTTTGGTCCGAGAGTAAGGCACTTGTCGGAGATGCAACAGCTGCTTTCTCCACTTCATTTGGCAGAATGCTTCTTGACCACGGCTAGGTATTCCTGCACATCGTCAGTAGAACCCAAGACAATGGGCACACGCTGGTGAATGTTCTCAGGCACAATGTCCAGGACTGCCTCCTTGCCTGTTGTCGCCAGCCCTCCAGCCTTCTCAATGATGAAAGCCATGGGGTTGCATTCGTATAGGAGCCTCAGCTGGAACCACACAGTTTGAAAATAAAGAGAGAACTGTCAGCTAGAACTGCACAAGCAAGAAAGCGCTTAATGTTAGAGTTGGCACACAAAAGCACAGTGGTTGTATCCTGCTCCTTGTGTACCACCAATTCTCTGTACCCACAGATTCTGCATCCATGGATTCAACGATCCAGGACTTAAAAATATTTTAAGACACCAAAAAGCAGAGACACAAATTGCATGATGTTGCCATTAATAAAGGACATTGTCACTGTATATAATGAGACTTGAGCATCCACAGATCTTGGGGTCCATGGCGTGTCCTGCAATCAAACCCCAATAGAAAGGCAAGAGTTTGCTGTTTTTCAAAATGTGAAGCTATGTTTATTCCAAAATAACTTCCAGTGCAGTCAAAGATTTTTAAAATATCAGTGTATTTCAGATTGCAGCCTGTCCCACAAAGTTGTTAGGAATATAAAAAATGGAATTAGAAAAGGACATATGCAACCTTGAATAGACTGGAGATAGGTGACACATGCAGTTTATCAATGAAATTATAAAGAGCCCCCGATGGCACAGTGGGTTGGATTTGGGACCAGGCGTTCGCATAGTAGCACAGGACAGCACTTTAGACTAGTTTTTAATGGAAAGCTGGTGAATAGGGCTCAATGCTTTTACGGACAGAACACTGTTTTACATAGGTGAATACATAGGCTGTATGAATGTAATTGTATTTTAATGTATTTTAGTGTCAATGTTTGAGGGCTTTTATACTGTTTTTATACTGTGTTGTTATGAGGGCATCGAATTGTGCCTTTTGAAGTCGCTTTGAGTCCCCTCCGGGGTTGAGAAGAGCAGGGTAAACTGCCGAAAATAAATAAATTAATAAATTAAACAGCTGAGCTGCTGAACTTGCTGACCAAAAGGTTGGTGGTTCAAATCCAAGGAGCGGGGTGAGCTCCTGCTGTTAGCCCCAGCTTCTGCCAACCTAGCAGTTTGAAAACATGCAAATGTGAGTAGATCAATAGGTACCGCTTGTGTGGGAAGGTAACAGCACTCCATTCAGTCATGCTGGCCACATGCTCTTGGAGACAATGCTGGCTCTTCGGCTTAGAAATGGAGATGAGCACCACCCCACAGAGTCGGACATGAGTAGACTTAATGTCAGGGAAAACCTTTATGTTTACCTAATGATAAAAGGTTTTGTTTGTGACATTCTGTGTAAATAAGTAACTGCTTATCTACAAACTGAACTAAATACTGATAGAGTTTCAAAAATCAGATTAAAGCTATTTGCTGGGTAATAACAGCCCTTCTCCATCCAACTATGAGCTGGGAGTTTGCCAAAAAGAAATCATGCCAGCAGCCTTTTTTATTAATTGAAACTGGAGCGTACACTTTACTGCCATTTGAAAAGGTCCGCTAGTGAAAAGTGATTGCATTTTTATAGGTAAGAAGTGTAGCTCTTTAGCAGCACAGAACACTTTGCCTTCTTAAAATATTCCAGTTATCAAAACTGGTACTAAACAATGATAGTTTAATTAATATTCATGGCTCCTATGTTTAAATTATGCAGACTTTTCCTAGAATTCTAGATGTGGTCTATACAAGTGTTGTTGTCCTGAAAGGTAGAAGGGCTCTGCCATTTTAGTTTACAGGTGGCAAATGCCATGTTGATAGCTCCACCAAGTTTCCCACAAAGATTATAAAAATACACATCATGACAAATCAATTAATTCCAGCCCACTGTCTTCTCAGCTAGTTTTCCAAGTGTATCTGATCTTAATTTGGAATGCAGAAAGGCAGTTAAAATGTGATTCTTGCCTATATGCCTGAAATCATATAGGCATAGGAAATCATATAGGCATGATGGTTACATCAACCTCACACATTTTTCCAAATATGATCTCATTATAATCTATGGAAGTATGCAAACATTTTGGAAAATGGCATTTATAACCTTTTGGAAAAACACCTTTTGGAGTTAATAACTTTTAGAAAAGCATGACCTTTTGGAGAAGAGCCAAAAACCCTTTAGAGTAAAATCTTCTCTTGTGATACAAAATCAGATATCATTATGCTAGGCAATGGTTCCAGTTGTTAGACTGAATAACCTGTTACCTCTGATGTGTTAGGAAAACAGAGATTTGTCAGTGCATAAAAAACAACAGAGCTTCAGAAGAGCCGAAAAACCTCCGTTTACAAAATCTTTTTTGCACACACCCCTTATCTCCTAGTCCACCATCTAGCTAGAAGAAAGCATCAATGGATTTAGAAGGATGGTGAAAAAAGGGATGGAGAAACCAATTTTCTGTATCGGATTAAAGCAGATTCTCTGCAATAAACACTGCAATAAAATATGAGCTGGAAAAAATGGGATTGTTCTCCTGCCAGCCTTACTGCTGCTGTATGTATATTATCTACAACAGAAAAGATAAACAACAGCTGTCTCTAGAATCCCTTAAACAACATGTTCAGAGAGAGGGAAGGGGCAGATTAATATGCTTTACCAACTATTTATTTATTTATTTATTTTCTGTATTTCTATACCGCCATCCTCAGCCCGGGGGCGACAAATTGCAGTTTACCAAGCGGCACAATTAGATGCCCATAACAACATAACATAACTAAAACATTTAAACATAAGTAAAGAATTCAATTAGATAATAAAATCAATAAAAGGTATTAAAATCATAAATCCTCTGCAATCATTACCAAATCATTGTCCTGTCGCATTGTTGAGCCATTCCGAGATCAGAGTTTATCAGCTACACTGCATTTGGAAAAGCCTACTCAAATAACCAGGTCTTTACTCTTTTACGAAATGTTAAAAGGGTGGGGGCTGATCTAAAGTCCCTGGGGAGGGCATTCCACAGCCAAGGGGCTACTGCTGAGAAGGCCTTGTCTCTCGTCCCCGCCACTACCCTTAGTACATTAAAAAGCATGAATGTATAAATCTGACAATCAAAATGGAACGCAAAGGGAAAGTACAAGTAGCAAAAGAAAATAGTCCCTGGATGCATTTTTGGTCTCTAAGCAGGTCAAAATGTTTATTTATGCAAAGCTTACCTGGTTATTTTACTCACATGCACATATTGTTAGTTCTGGATAAAAACCTTTCCTTAATTCTGTTGAACTGCTCTACCTTTTTATTGTTTATATGTTTGAGAAAGAGATCCCTGTGCTTTCCATGTCATGTAGCCTCTGGTACTAAATATTTGGTAAAAGAATTCATGCCCAAAAACATTTCTGCTTTATTAACCAAAGTATAGTAGTACAGTCTATTCTACAGCTTCTATTAGGGGGATCAGCAAAGCACCATAATGAATCTGAATTCACCAGAAAGAAAAGAAATCTACCTGGTGATCATAAAAGAATACTACAGCCTAAAGCAGCAAGGGTCAAACTTCAAGACACTAGGATTATAGGCAGTCCCCGACTTACACACATTTGACTTATAAATGACTCATTAGGGTTGTGTGTGAGAGAGACAACAGGAAGTGAGAGAAATCTATCTCTAAGAACAGAAAATCACTTTTGGAAGAGTTATCATGGGGAAAAGGTATCTCAACTGCAGCTTTACCTCCAATCCTTGTTTTCACAACAAGACATGTTTTTCAAAATCCAATTAACACAGGAACAGAAAGCGAGGTGAAATCTTTTGAACAGGGGCACAGATAGCAAATAAGACTCCACAAGAGTCTTAACTTCCATATGCTATGGAAAGCACAAATATGTGTGTGCGTGTGTGCTTGGAGTTAAAAATGCACCGGTTTTGATTCACATACAAATTCTACAAACACGCAGAACTTATCTTGTTTGTAACTTGGGGGCTGCCTGTATTGGGATTAATTATTCACTGAAATGTAAAATTTGGCACACAAATCAAGTGGGGGGAAAAGGACAGAGTCACCTCTTGGTCCAATTGTCCAGTCAAGGGAAAGTTAAATTCAGACTGGGAGCCAATGCTTAGAAAATAGTTCTGCTTCCTTATGGTTTATCTATGGCAACACTGAATTTATGAAGGTTTGCTGTAGCCCAGGAAATGAGAGCATGATGCTACGGTGAGAAACATCTATTTGGCTTCAACTAGGGCTGGATCAACACTGCCATATAATCCAGATTATCTTGTTCATAACTTGGGGACTGAGTGTACTTAGTTTTTGTCTAGCCAAACATTTAGAATAAGTTCAGGAATTTGTGTCGAGTACCAGAACCAACTGGTGTTCATAGTCCATAGTTACTGCACTTCTAGCTTTTAGAAACAATCAGTATAGTGTTTCCTCGCTACTTCACGGTTCACTTATTGCAGACTCGCTGTTTTGCGGATTTCAAAAAAATATTAATTTAAAATATATATCATAGTATTTTCACTGTTTTGCGGCATTTTTGCCGCCACTGCCCTCTGAGGTGCTTTCCCTCCTCAGTCCTCCCTCTCTCCAGTCTTGAAGGGCCTTTCCTTCCTCCCCTTCCCTTTATTTTAAGTTTATAAAGACTTAAAATAGTGTATAACTACTAAAATAATGTATAAATATTAAAATAGAGCATCCATAAATTGCGGTTTTTCACTTATTGTGGGAGGTCCTGGAACCTAACCCCAGCAATAAGTGAGGGAACTCTGTATTTAAGGGCATGGGAGAGCTATGTTGATGTACTGTAACTATTGTTAAAACTTAGAAAGTTTAGTGTATCATCTTTGGTAATTTCTTTTTCCTAGAGTAAAATATTCCAATTTACCCCCTTTTTTACCCACTTTCCACACCTATAGCGAATATAATCTGTATCAGGAACAAGACAAATGTTCCCCCCAGGATTTTCATAACTTCACACTGTATGTAGTTCTTGCTCACAATAGCATGACAAAAAAACCCCCCATTTGCACAGAAGGAGGTCCAAGCTTAGACTGTGGAGGCAACAATCACATCACATATGAAAGGAGGCATGTTTATGTTACCTTTCCCTTGGGACTCTTTGAATTGGCCGGATACAGAAAGATTCCTCCATACACCAGTGTACGATGCACATCAGCAACCATGGAACCTATGTATCGGCTTCCGTAAGGGGAGCTACCATCCTAGGACAGGAATTGGACAAAATGATGCATTAGAATAAATAACCCTAAAGATTTCCCCAACGAGGCGACTTTCAGACAAGCTGGATTTCAGTTTCATCAGCCTAAATGAGCACAGCCAAAGGTCAAATATCAGAGCAGCAGATTTGGGAATCCTATAGTATCTCCTGAATGTGTTGTGAGTTGATAGCAGTTATCTCCCATTTCAGGACCAGCCCAGAAAACAGTTGGAATTTATGGATACCCTAACATCCCATCAGAATAGGACAACTATGGACAACACCAGGGCAACTGTCAGGGGTTAGGGCGCTGTGTTGATCCCCAGAAGATAGCAAAGGGCTGATCCCATCCCATTGCACTCAATTTCGAAAAACCAGTGCCATCAAATCACTCCTAACACCCTCATTTTGCCATGCTTAGGGGCCCATGAGATATTGTAGGTCCAGGAGAACCCATTTATCACAAAAGTTAACCCCTTTGAGCTTTGAAAAAAACCTCTCTATGGACTAAATAGGGAGAATGTGTCAAATGGGTGTTTAGGACATTTTGGGGGTAATTATTTTAACCTGTGAGTTCTGGGGGGTCATAAAAAACAAAACAGTGGACCATGGTTTTTGAATGAAAGAACCACTTCTGAAGGAAAAGGACGAAAGGCAACCCAAGGGACAGAAGGAGCACAATCCAGCAGACTACCCTCATTTCACTATAAAGAAGTTCCTCATGCACACCTTACAATCGTAACTGTTAACCAAATGAAAAGACAAAGCAGCAGGAAAGAGGACGAGAAGCTGATACACTGGAATATTATATTTAGGGAAAACTCCTAAAATTGAAAAGATCTCTAAATGACAGGAAAAGCATTTAAATCAATTGGTTCAATTTTTAATCTCTGGAGCAGCAGAAACAAGGGTTGCTCCAAAGACTGGACAGAGGATTGGACGCAATCCACTGCATTAGAGTCATATGCATAGATAGAGACAATTAATATCATATCATATTTCAACCCACGGGTGACTTCCTGTGTATCTTGATACCAAATCTATTAGCAGAAATTACCTGAGGAAATTTCTTCTGCTTAAGGTATTCCGTGACAGCAGGATCAAAGTATGCCGCATATCCCTCATTGAGGCTGAAGATGTTTCCTTTTTTCTTTATTTTTACGTCTCTGTTGACCAAAATGAATTCCCCAATTGCCTAGTATTAGAAAAGGCAAGCAAATCATTTTGCATTCTTGTCGCAAGCCTTCACAGCCAAGCACATTTCATATATAATTCAACAACAGCAACAAAAATACAGAGTGATGTCGAAACATGTAACTATTGGCATAATATAGCATTTTTATAAATATGGGCATGTTAGACAATGCACACCATCACTTCAAATACATTTGTATTTTGTAATTCCCATGAGAACTTTAGAAGCAATTAGGAATACCTGTGGCAATAACAGAGGACTATTTACTAGCACAGTAACTATTTGGAACAGTCATATAAATCTTATCCATATTAAACCTAAGTGATGCTTATGTGTTTGTGGTTATTTAACAAAGTTGCTACTACATACATAAAGCATAAAACTCTAATAGCTAAATGGAACAAACAAAGAACAAGTTTCATGCAGCTATTTCAGACGCACAGTAAGTTCTGCCATAAAGCAATAGCTGTGTTCCTTTTAAAACTGTGTGTGTTATAGTAATTAATGCTCTTCAAAAGGACTTATGGGGGAATCAGGGTTAGGTGCAGATCTCATACATATGTGTCTTTAGTGACATCTTCTGAAGCCTCTAGAAATAATGCTGGTGCCATTCATTATGTTAAAACCCTTCCAAAATCACACTTAGCATGTCGCCTTCTGTGATTTATAGGTTGT
Organism: Anolis apletophallus; assembly: GCA_030556195.1. Taxonomy (NCBI): domain Eukaryota; kingdom Metazoa; phylum Chordata; class Lepidosauria; order Squamata; family Anolidae; genus Anolis; species Anolis apletophallus. The sequence goes on along the minus strand of JARBWK010000006.1, from coordinate 85,580,674 downwards.
AGTAACTCAGCAATTGTAGGGGATAATTTGAGTGCACTTTCCTAAAACATGAGAATTTAAAAAACCCACATTTCTCTTACAGTACCTTCAAAACTATTAAGCAATCTGGAAAATGGTCCTTTCATCTGTCCTTTCCTACCTGATCTAGAATGTACACCTAAAACTGACTTTAAGTACTCTTTTAAAGCATGTGTAGTTCAGAGTAAACAAGCACAGGACTTAACTTCAAATCACTGCTTGCATCCGAACCAAGCAATACAGTCTTTTGCTGCTTTGAATCAAGTGTTGTGGGCTTTACTCTCAGAAACATATTTTCTAGATGGTAGATACTTCCAGTATAACCCTGTTTAATCAACATTAAAAAATCTGATCCAAGTTGTAGCCTTCTTCTTCAGTTAATTTATTTAATAGAAAAGGGGATCTCTCTGTGCCTTCTTCATTAGCACTTGCAGCTTCATCAAACAACTGAACATTATGAAAGCCTCTCACACAACAACAAACCAACTACTGGTAGATCTAAATGATGGTACATCAGTAGGATTTTTTAAACTTTTCTCTTTAGGTACTTTTGCTTTTATTAATAGAATAGCTGTCCCCTGCCACGCGTTGCTGTGGCCCAGTCTAGTGATCTTGAAAATAAAGTAATGAGACAGTGTTGGTTTCTAATATAGCCTATGTAATTTCTTTATGCTTGTGGGTAAACAGTATTTCTCATTGTTTCTTTGTCAGTGTTGATGTAGAGATTGTCTGGCTTGCCTACTCTGGAACATGCAACATGTAATTGTCCTTCTTTAGGGGTCCCTTTCAAATCTATGATACCATAGGGTCTGCGGTGGCTCGCGGGGTCCCGGGTAACAAGGAGCGACCACGAGTTCCGTTTGTGTTGGTTGATCCGCAGCACATTTCGCAGCCTCTTTTCCGCGGCGCTCACATGATCAGAGCCTCTCACGTGTCGCCAGTCAGGGTTGGGGGCTCCCTCCCAGTGCCTCCCTCGGATATAAACAAGCCTTCCCTTTGGAGGGAGGGAGGGTGAGCTATCTATCTCCAAAGGGCAGCAGTAGCAGAAGCACCCGCCTTCCCTTTCTGGAGCGCTGGTGGCTTTGGCAGCGCGGGGCCAAAATAATGGTTTGGGGGGGGGGGCAAAATAATGTTCGCTTACCATTTAAAATTACCTTAGACTGCCCCTGTGTGGACCCAGTTCAAAGCAGATATTGTAGGATTTTCTGCCTTGATATTCTGAGTTATATGGCTGTGTGGAAGGGCCCTCAGTTCAAAGCAAATAATCTGGAATTTATATGGCAATTTAGGGCCCTTCCACAGCACCATATCCCAGATTATCAAGGCAGAAAATCCCACAATATCTTCTTTGAACTGGGTTATCTGTCCACACTCAGATAATGTGAGATTTCCTGCCTTGATATTCTGAGAAATAGAGCTGTGTGGAAGGGCCCATAGAGGGGATCTTAGTCCCTGCAAGACAACTTTGCTTATAATGCACAACATGGATTCATTTCATTTCACTTGTTCACATCAAGCTTCTCTTCTGGTGGTATTGCATATCTTTTGTGACCACCACAGACATTTTTATCGCTGGGTTGTTTCTTTCATGCACTCTTATCTATGAAACACAGAAATGTTTTAGAAGGGTATTGTGAAAAAGCACTCCTGAACACCTTCTCAAACTCACACAGTTAACAAACTGAATGCCTAAGGCCTCATATACACTGCCATATAAAGTCCATATTATCTGCTTTGAACAAGATTAGATGGCAGTGGAAACGCATATAATCCAAAGCAGACCATATGGATTATCTGCTTTGATAATCTGGATGATATGACAGTGTAGATCCACCCAAATATGAGGGGAGGCAATATTGCTATTTAATGGCTAGGATGCGCCAATTTTGCCAATTTTGAATGCTCAAGATGGAACTGCACAATCAGCAAATAATTATTTATTTATTTTATTATTTATTGCGATTTCTGCGCCGCCGACTCCCAGGGGCTCGCGGCGGCTCACATGCTACTGGCTCAGCGCCAGAGGAACAGCACAAAACATAGAGCACAAGTAATACAATTTAAAAGCAAGTAATACAATTAAAACAGCTAAAACAGGTTAAAAGTGGCAGATTAAAAACAGCAGCGGTGCAGGGGCCTACTCCCCAAAGGCCTGCCTAAACAGATAAGTTTTGCAGGCCCGTCTGAAGGGAGTAAGTCCCTCAGGGCTCTGGCCTCAGCCGGGAGGGCGTTCCATAGCGTAGGAGCTATCACTGAGAACGCCCTCCGGCGAGTAGATGTTAAACGGGCTAATTTGGCGGATGGAACTGCCAACAAGTTGGCCTCTTCAGACCGCAGTGATCTCGGTGGGCAATATAGGGCGAGACGGTCCCCTCAGGTACGCTGGCCCCAGGCCGTGGATGGCCTTAAAGGTAAGAACCAGCACTTTGAAGGCGACCGGTGCTCAATAGGCAGCCAGTGCAGATCCCGCAAGATTGGAGTTATTTGGCAACCTGCTGGAGCCCCAGACAGGAGCCGGGCGGCGGTATTCTGCACCAGCTTGAGCTTCCGGATCGCGTGAGAGGCAGGCCAACGTAGAGCGCGTTACAGTAGTCCAGCAGCCTCGAGATGACCGTGGCTTGGATCACCGTGGCCAGGTCGTTCCGGGAGAGATAGGGGGCCAACCTCCTCGCCTGGCGGAGGTGGAAAAAGGCAGCCTTGCTGGCCATGGAGACCTGGGCCTCCATGGTCAGCTGGGAGTCCAGATGGACGCCAAGGCTTTTCACTGACGGCGCTGGTTGTAGTGCCGCACCGTCCAGGGTCGGAAGCCGGGCACCCATCCGCCCGGGTGGCCCAGCCACAAGATTTCCGTCTTCGCCGGAGTCACCCTCAACCTACTGGCTCGCAGCCATCCAGGCACGGCCTCAAGGCAATGTTGGAATTTATCGGGGACGGACTCCGGCCTGCCCTCCATCCTCAGAATGAGCTGAGTGTCATCGGCATATTGGTGACAGGTCAGCCCATAACTCCGCACCAGCTGTGCAAGCGGCTGCATGTAGATGTTAAATAACAGAGGGGAGAGGATGGCCCCCTGAGGGACCCCGCAAATAAGTGGGAGCCCCGGAGACCACCCCACCTCTCCTCACACGCTGAGACCGCTGGCGGAGAAAGGAGGCCAGCCATTTAAGGGCTGTCCCCTCACTCCAGCCATGGCCAGGCGGTGGATCAAAAGATTGTGGTCGACCGTGTCAAACGCTGCCGTGAGGTCCAATAACACGAGCAGCGCAGACCCGCCTTGGTCGAGCTGGCAGCGGAGTTGATCTGTGATGGAGACCAGGACCGTCTCCGTCCCATGCCCCGAACGGAAGCCGGACTGGAAGGGGTCAAGCCATGTTGCATCATCCAAGAAGGACTGCAACTGCTCCATTACTGCCCTCTCAACCACCTTGCCCAGGTACGAAAGATTCGACACCGGGCGGTAGTTGGAGGGAACCGCAGGGTCCAATGATGGTTTCTTCAGTAATGGAGCCACCACCGCCTCTTTCAAGCACTCTGGAAAAACCCCTTGCTCAAGGGAGCTATTAATGATCTTCAACAGAGGCCCACGTAGCCCCTCCAGGCAAGCTCTAACAAGCCAGGAGGGGCACGGGTCGAGGGAGCAGGTGGTAGGGCGAGCTGCAGTCACTATCTTGTCAACAGCATCTGCGTCCAGTGGCCGAAACCGGTCGAGGGTGGGCCCGGCGGAGGGCCACGGAGTCTCGAGCTCTCTCTGTATCAACTGTGGCAGGGAGGTCCGGCGGAGGCTCAGTATCTTGTCTGCAAAAAAGCTCTGGAAAGCACCGGCAGTGAGGGCCTGGTCACTATTTTTTGGGACAGTAGGGACCGTCGTCAAAGACCGAATCACCTTAAACAATTGGGCCGGGCGTGAGCCTGCAGACGCTATCAAGGCAGAGAAGTATTCATTTTTGGTTGCCTTGACAGCATGCTCATAAGTCTCTTTTAATAGCTTATAAGCTGATGCTGAGGCTTCGTCACGGAGCTTCCGCCACTCGCGCTCAAGCCGTCTCCTTTCCCGCTTCATGGTCCTGAGGTCCCCTGTATACCAGGGGGGACCGATGATTGCGGGTCGGAGAGGCGCCTAGAGCAATCTCGTCGAGGGCTCTGGCTAGTGAGGTGTTCCAAGCCTGGACAAGCTCCTCGACTGAGACGCTGGTAGACTCCAGATCCCTTAGAGCATTCAGGAACCTATCAAGTTCCATAAGTCTCCGGGCGAACAAAAATCCGTTCGGCGCCCTTGCATGGGGGGGGGGCGGTTGCTCAACCCGGATCCTTAGAGCACAGTGGTCCGACCATGGAACCTCTATTACGGAGGCTAGGTCCACTTGAACCCCAGCACTGAACACCAAATCGAGGGTGTGTCCGGCCGAGTGTGTGGGTCCCGAGTTACACAGGGAGAGGCCCAATGTCGCCATGGTCGATATTAGGTCCGCGGCTGCAGATGGAATGGAGGCTGCATCGGCGTGGACATTGAAGTCCCCAGAACAATAAGCCTGGGGAACCTCAATGCCCACTCCGACACAGTCTCCAGCAGCCGCGCCAGGCTCTCCGCCGGTGCGCTAGGCGCACGGTACACCAGCAAGATCGCCAGGCTCTCCGGGGACTCCCACACTAGGCCGACACTCTCCAGCCCCGAGGTGACAAGTGCAGGGATCGCTCTAAGGTGTAATCCATCTCGGGAGAGTATTGCCACCCCCCCCGTCCCTGGGGGACCACTTCTTGGAGGCAGATGGAGTCGCTCTCCTGCAGCCAGGTCTCGGTAATACAGAACAGGTCCGCTTTAAGATCTTCACAGAACTCCCTGACCGTGGCGGTCTTGTTTCGGACAGAGCGTGCGTTAACCAGCACCAGAGTGGAAGGTGGGAAAACTGGATGTCTACCAACAGCGTGTCTGGGGATAGGACGCAGGTCAGAACCGGGTCGAGTCCGTCTGCGACTCGGGCCGGTTCTCGCCGTGGCGTTAGCATTGGGCCTGCGCCTACCGTACTCACCCTGCCCCGAGATCACTGGGATACTTAACGGACCTGCTTGACAAAAACTGACTTGGGGTTCAGCTTCCGGCACACCCCGTGAAAAGGGGAAGCCTGCGAGGGGTCTCGGGCATTCGTCACCAGTTGTGTTGGCAACTCCCTGGCCTCCGACCCCCCATTCCCAACACAGGAAACTGATGCCCGATCCTTAGCCCGATACCCATGCCCCTGGTGAGGCCCAGCAGATTGCTTGCCCATTCGGCCATTGGGGTGACCCTGCAGGCCCAGTGATGAAGTTAGAGGCTGGTCGGCCCGGTCCAGTTCATGGATCTGAGCTAAACGGTTCTCCTTCCGAGAATAACCAGCCCCCCAGAAGGTCCGTGCTCGAAAGGGTCTTTCCCGAGTCGTGCTAACCCTCGCTCTTCTGCGGGGGGGCTGATCTGGTTCTCGGCTGGCTGATAAGTTCGGGACCGGCTCAGCGCTGTCCTGAGCTGTAGCTGGAAGCAGAGGGGCAGTCTGCTGCTGGGACCCTGGGTCGCAATTGGGGCCCCCAGAGCTGCTGGCTGTCGTCAGGTCCGAGTTAGCAACAGCTACAGTCGTAGCGGGCTGAGTAGGTGAAGTCAAAGAGGGCCGACGCAGGCGACTACCAGCTCGTCTGCGTCTCTTCCTCAGCCGTCGGCGTCTTGCCTGCCCCAGCCGGCTTTTCGATGGATTCTTCCGACTGTTGCCCAGCAACACAGGGCACTGGGCGGTAAGTTAATGTTCCTATATTAATGGTGATACTGCCAATTTGCATTGTAAACACATACATTATGACAGAACTTACTGCTTAGACAATGGAGAATCCAGGATCTAGTAACAGAACCTAAAATTCTTCAAACTCCAGCTTCTCAGATATGAACAGATAACGTGGCATTTAAGGAAGCCTATGCTTCTCCTAACCAAAAAGTAGTATTCATTAAAGCTATGAAAACTATGCACTACATGCACATTGCTGCAGACGTTAAAGGGTGAAGGGTTTTCGGGGTGTTTAAGGTGTCACACACACATAGCGTCACCACACTTACTCTTTTTAAGACATCAAGGTTGCAATCTGAAAGTGCACAAGAACATCTGTTAACATAATTTTGGTTGGATATAAAATTAAAAGATGACTCCCTTGTTTAAAAACAGTTGTGGAGTAAAGAGAGCCAACCTGATATATTGTTTTGAGTACTGGATTTGGCCTCCCGAAGAAAAGTGTTTGAATTCTCATTCAGCTATGGGAACCCCATAGGTGACTTTGGGTAAGGCACAGTCTCTCGTTCAAAGAGGAAGACAATTGCAAACCCTCTTTTAGCAACAAAAAAAAACCACTTGAAAAGTTTAAATTCTAAAGTTCATTAAAGCTATATGTTCTTGAAGCATGAAAACAACACTTTATCATAAATAGTTTGCTGCTCAGTGTGTTTGAATATTTTTTTTAAAAAAACAAAGGACTGTTTGCCTCCAGTTCATATGAATGTCCCACAGTATCTATTTGCATAAAAAGACACCCCCGATTTGTTTCAATTGAAGCTTTTTTCCTATGCCAAGAGAAGATACCATTCTTATAGATAGGAGCCGCATTGTGCCGGCTGAGCTACCGACCTGAAAGTTGGCAGTTTGAATCCGCAAGATGGGGTGACATGTTCCCAATCCATACTGGTTGCTCATGTTTATTTTTGAGCACAAAAATGAGAATAGGTCTTCCCTGTGTTGTAAAGGTAATGGATGATTTGGCCTAAATGCTGGAATTGAAGGGAAGCTGTGGGAGATTGGAGATGACACCAGGACTGGTTGAATGGCTCTGGGGGATAATTATAGTTCATAGTATCCTGCAAAACCAAGGCTATGCAAGTCTTTGAATGTTGGAGCCAAAGTCAATAAGCTATTTAGTGTTTGACATACAAATTCAGTTGATTCCCTTCAAATGCTACTTTGTTAGCATAAATGACAATTTGTAAGAAGAATCACCTTTGTTTCCTTTTGGAAAATCCAACTGGTTCTTTTAATAAATGATAACAATCTTGCTTGGGATTTTGTCATAGCATTAAAAAAAACCACACTTTTTCACAGAACATTATTTAAATGGCTTACCGGATCCAGCATAAAGCAGTTGACGCCACATTCCAGAGCCAAGACAACCATGGTGGCGCTGCCATAGAGGGCATAGCCAGAGGCTACAAGATTGCGCCCAGGCTGCAGAGCATCTTTCTCAGAAGGTGGACCAGGAGAAACCTGGAGGAAGAGAGGAAAGAAACTTTCAAATCTGGAAGTCAAGAGTTTTCGGGTTTTACCTTAAGACAAAGTTTTGTAAAGTGTCCTCCTCCAGATGTTTTGTACTTCAGCTCCCACAATTCCTAACAGCTGGGAAACTGGCTGGGATTTCTGGGAGATTAATTCCAAAACACCCGGAGGAGCACAGTTTGAGAAACACTGCCTTAAGGTATTCTTGAGAGATTTACTTTTTCTAAAATATCACTTAAGAAAGAGACCCCATTTCTGTCTAGTGCAGCATTTCCAGCAGTAGCTCTGAGAATTTTAGCTCTGTTTCCCCTGACATTAAGTCTAGCCATGTCCGATGCTAGCGGGTGGTGCTCATCTCAATTTCCAAGTCAAAGAGCCGGCGTTGTCTGTAGACGCCTCCAAGGTCATGTGGCCAGCATGACTGCATGGAGCGCCGTTACCTTCCCACAGAAGTGGTACCTGTTGATCTACTCACATTTGCCTGTTTTTGTACTGGGCCTAACAGCGGGAGCTCACCCCTCTCCCTAGATTTGAACCGCCAACCTTTTGGTCAGCAAGTTCAACAACTCTGCGACCTAAACTGCTGTGCCACCAGGGGATCCATATATATAAGAAAAGTTCATGTTCAGTTTTCCACAATCACAATTAAGAGATGGGCGAAATTTGGATGGAGACTAAAACTCAAGGGTGGTGGGATAGAACTGCTAAGGCTGCTGAAAACCCCTTAACAACCTAAGGTGTCAAAGCCAAGATAAGTGACAGGTTGTGATGTAATTATTCTTAAAAGCAACAATGATGACCATGTGCATCTTCTTTTAATCTATGAATCTTAAACTCATGTCATTTCTTTGATGTCTGTTTTGTGTATTTTAATTTGTATTTTATAGAAATGCAATTTGATTGTGGTTCTTTTATAGAAATATGTATATTTGTATATTTTTGAAATGTTCATGTTTTGTAATTGTGTTGTAACCCATCTTGAGATGCAGAGAGAGGCAGGTAAGAAATTAATAATAATAATAATAATCTTTAAACATTTGAATATGATTTGATAGCAGATTAGCTTACAAATTCAGTTGTTCCTTCCCTGAAATTAAGCTAAAAATGTCAGTTTTCATGAGGGATTCCACCTTTGTTGGAGAGAAAAGGCTATTGCTATTGAAATCTAAGCTAATGTAAGGGTTGGGGGACAACGACTAGGCATTAAACCTCCCTGCCCTGCAAGAGCTATCTCAATAAAGATCAGTATAGTATTTGGCAGCTGAGCCTGTCAACTTTACACTCACTGACTTTATGATACCCCTTGATTTGTAGTTTGGGCAATGCTAACTGGCAGATCTCCAGAGTGTCTACGTCCTATATGCTACACACCAAACGCTAGAACCTGGATAAGAAAAATAAATAGCAAGGTGTGTATTTAATTTTTGTAAACATGTTAAACCAGAATTTCAGGTCTTCTCCAAGCAGGGCACCTGCCTGTTATAAGCTGGCCATCTTCCAACTATTTGTGCAAGTATGGTCCCCATTGAAATTAATTACTTAACGTCTCAAGTGGTTTGAAGATTGCACTGTGAGTTTGTAGTTAGTTTGCAAACGACTTCCTCCCTTCTAAGAAGTCAAATAGCAACAAGTTTTTATGCCATGGAACTTCCTGTCATCTTATTGAAAGTTGCAGGAAACCATTCTGATTTGGTTCAGTCCAACCATGTTGACAATTCTTGTCAGTTAACTCTTGAGAAAGTTCACATTAGCCCTCAAAGCTGTATATTTCTAAAGACTTGTTCATATTAGATCACAATTTGGACAAGCAAGTATTAACAATGACATGCCTGTCAGAGATATTGCAGCAGAGCCAGGGCTGAACCACAAGTTCATTTTATTTGTAAAGAAAATGAAGTATATTACAGAGCCTTTCTCTCAGCGTGGCACACAGCACATAAATCATGGCAAACTGAAGTGGGTCCTTATCTACAAATGTTTACATTCCAAAGGTTGAATATCCGGGCCCTTTGCTTCCGTCACAGACATGAACTTTCCTTCTCCAGTTAACTCTATAATGGCCTAACTAAATTATACAGATCGGAAAATAGACACATTTAACAGAAAACATTTTAAACTCATTTTGTCAATCATTCTTGCACTGACAATTACCTACCTTTCTATAGATAGCAAAAATGGTTCCAATAGAAACAAGGCAGTCAATGTTAGAAGAGCCATCAAGAGGATCCATGCAGACTATGTATTTGCCCTATAAACAGAAAGAAGTTGAATACAATTATAGCAGATACAATTGTGCAATTGTGTATAGCAGATACAGTTGCTTTATTACTATGTTACTATAATATTCCCACCTATTGATGTGATTTCAAATAACTTGTCCTATAATGCATTTTTTGTGTGTCAGGAGCAACTTGAGAAACTAGAAATCACTTTTGGTATATGAGAATTGGCCGTCTGCAAGGACATTGCCCAGGGGATGTCCGGATGTTTTACTATCCTAAGGGAGGCTTCTCTCATGTCCCTGCATGAGAAGCTGGAGCTGACAGATGGGAGCTCACCCTGCTCCCCGGATTTGAACTGCCGATCATTCGGTCAACAGTCCTGCCGACACAAGAGTTTAACTCATTGCACCACCAGAGGCGCTGACAAAGCTGGTGATAAACTTTTAAATAGCTTTTGTGCAGATACACAGCCTTGAAGATATCACAATAATGTTTTTTATTTTTTTATTTATTTATTATTTGGTTTTGTATTCCGCTCCTCCCTGCAGGCTCGGGGCGGGTCACAACATATAAAACCGGCGGCATGTAGTGGCCATGCAGCCGTACAATTAAAACAGTAAAATATTAAAACAATAAAACAACAATACGAATCACAACCCGAAGTGTTGAGAAACGCATACATTTCCAAAGGCCCGAGACACCAGTGTATTAGACAGCTGTAAGTCAGTCGCCCAGTCCGGTTGTCAAGTCAAAGGCTAATTTGAACAGCGTGGTCTTAACCGCCCTTCGAAAGGGAATTAGGTCTTGTATGGTCCGGATGTTGTATCATTTGCATACGGTATGCATTTTTAAAAGAGAAAACTCTTGTTCCAAGTTTTGCACACTTAATATAATTTTGTGAAATTTTAGTTAAAAGAATTTGGAAATGAAAGCTAGTCATGCAAAGAAACTGTAGAGAGTGATAGAATGTGAAGAAATAATTAGCTAAAATTTCACCAAACCACAGAAAGTTAAGGTGGGCGACTGGGCAGGGGGTGCAATTTTTTTTGCTTGATACCTTCCCAACCCCTTGGCTGCACACAAGTGTACTAAATGTGATGTTATGCCACTTGCACCTGCCATTTGGGAGTTGTATATGGCTGGTGTTTCGGGAATGGGGAATTCTAGGGATGGCAGCTAACAAGTTTCCCCCCATTTTTGTATGTTTCATCATGCTTTAGAAGTGAGGGGAATCAGACTTCTGCTGCAGTTTACACTAAAAACATTGCATGTTTTGCTTCCTAACTAGAAAGCACACCTGGAAATTATATTCATCTTCAAAATAAAATGATTGCTCCTCTCATATCCAGCTTTACAGATAAACAGCAAAGATTCACCTGTCCAGTCAAGAAAAAGTGAAGTTTAGACCGGGAGCCAATACTTAGTAGAAAATAGTTCTGCTTCCACATGGTTTACCCATACCTTCCTTAGATAACACTGAATGTATGAAGGTTTGCTGCAGCCCAGGAAATGGGAACACAAGGTGACAGTGAAAAACGAAGGCTTCAACTAAGGCTGGATCTACACTACCATATAATTCAGTTTATCAAAGCATATGATCCAGATTATCTGCTTTGAGCTGGATTATATGAGTCTACACTTTTTTCGTGCCAGGAACGACTTGGGAAACTTCAAGTTGCTTCTGGTGTGAGAAAATTGGCCGTCTGCAAGGACGTTGCCCAGGGGATGCCCAGATGTTTCATGTTTTACTATCCTTGTGAGAGGCTTCTCCTAGAGCTAGAGTTGACAGAGGAAGCTCAACCCACTCTCCCTGGATTCAAATCGCTGGCCTCTCAGTCAGTTGGATCAAGGGTTTAACCCATTGTGCTGGGGGGGGGGGAGGGCTCAGAGTCTACATTGCTCATAATACAGTTCAAAGCACATATGGGTTTTATATAGGAGTGTAGTTGTCCGAGATATCCCAGCAACAAGCGATCCCAACCCAAAGTAATGGAGAACAAAGTCAGATAATGGAAATGGGGCTTAATATAGTCAGCACTTTCAAGCTTTCACTTGCAAATCATTCCTTGAGGCAGTTTTCCTCTAGTCCGATTTACTTTCAGTTTTGACAAATAGAATTAAGAGTTTTTAAAAAATAGCACGGAGGCACAGAAAGTGGAGCATCAATAATGACAGAAGTAATTAAATATTTTATCCTGACCAATTATTCTTCACTTGAAAAACCGTTCCAGCTCTTGAATCACCATTATGGCAGAAATGTAGGAAAAGGTTCCCTATATTTTTCTTGTAATGTCTGTGACTACTGTCAACAGAACTGAACTCAGCGTCATGGATTGAAAAGGCAGTTGCCCTTTGTTCTCTGGAGTTTGTATCTTAGGTTAATTTTTACATGTTTAAAAGATAGCTGTTGCTCAATGCTGCTTTGAAGGTAAGCAAAAGGCACTGACTTGTTTGTCTTCTTCCACTATGATCGCATTCGGGTTTTCTTCTGACACAATTACACAAGTTGTGAAAGATGACTTGAGCATGTTGATCACCATGTCATTGGAAAGGACATCTAATTTCTTTACTTGATCTCCTGTCACATTAGTAGAACCAGCCATTCCATAACTGAAGAAAGATAAGAAGAACAGAAGCAAAATCAAGCACTTTTGTTTTAAAAAGGGATATGTCTCGACCACACTTTTATCAAGCAGGAATTAGCACACTGCTCTGACTCCCAAGCCTAAGTAGTCCACATGAGGACTTTGGGCATTCATCTTTGAAATCATGCATGTTTGTGAATCCTACCCACCCCACTAAATTAAATTGTGTCTTGGTTACTTTTTTAAAGCCCTTGTTACGCGCCTCGCCATCAACCTTAAAACAAATTACTCTCGCGAGCAGGCGCCAGGGGCGCCTATTATTAATTATTAAGTTTGCCTTGGGTTTTGGATCCAACAATTCCTCACACGGCGTCTTCTACTCGTCATCCAGTGCTGCCCACCGTCGGACCGGACCTGCACCCAGCAGGGCCTGATGACAGACGTCGACACTGCCATGAGTACATTGGGGCTGCCTGGCGCCTTGTTTGCCTATACTGTATCTGCTATATGTATGGCTCCGAACCTTCTTAACTCACCAATAGAGTGCTATTTTCATAATTGTTGGGGTTGTGTTATTCCTTACTTGCATTGGTGTATACAGTCTATTACCATCTGGTAATCACACACTGTTGTTCTGTGCCTGTTGTTATCAGCCTGGTTTATCTTGTAACCTCTAATCCAATGGTTCTCAACCTGTGGGTCCCCAGGTGTTTTTGGCCTACAACTCCCAGAAATCCCAGCCAGTTTACCAGCTGTTAGGATTTCTGGGAGTTGAAGGCCAACACATCTGGGGACCCACAGGTTGAGAACCACTGCATCTAATCCAATGGTTCCTAAGCTTTTTTTGACCAGAGACCACTTGACCAGGGACCACTTTGATGAGGAAATACTCTCCGACATTAGTACCAAAAGGGTTACAAATTACAGTAGTTTTGGTCAATTTTAGATTCGGTTTTATTATTTGGGGTGCTAATTCAGAAAAGTGTATTGGCTCTAGTTTCTGATACAGAACATATGTAATCCAGTAGTCGCCATCTGCTCGCCCAAAGAAAACCATATTGAATAAGCCTCGGCACTATAAGAGGATTTCGCAAGAACAGTCACTCTCGTTGCAACAGTGTGGTGACAGTGAGGCCACATATCATATTTTAGTTCTTGTGAACCACTGGTGGTCCACGGACCACAGGTTGGGAACACCTGCTATAAACTAAGGTGTATGTTTTTGAATTCTTCATAACCAGACTGGAGAATGAGAAAAAATACCTGAAATCAGGGACCAATTGAAAATAAAATATATACCCACAAAACAGCGTTTAGATCTTTGGCATTTCAGATGTTACTGAATTTCCATTCTCACCGGCTGTAACCATCCTGGAAGTGTGTGATATATCAGTGTAATATTAAATCATCCGCATCTAGAAGACTGAAAAGTCCCTGCTCTTGTTTAGATTAACAGGGAATGTAAGACGGCCCTCTTCAGATTGGCGTTCGGGTAACCTCAAACCCAATCGGGTCTATCCCGCCTCAGTAAGGAACCGTAGACTATACCATCAGTGCTACGTATAATTGTTTTACTGTATGTTTTATGATATGTTTTATGATGTGTTTTACTGTTGTGCTATGTTTTATTGTATGCTCGCATTTTGTGATCCGCCCCGAGCCTGCTGGGAGGGGCGGAATATAAAACCGAATAAATAAATAAATAAATAAACATCTGGACACAAACAAGTATATGACATCAGTCACAAACCTGTATTAAAATTTCTTTTGTAACCTCACTCGTTCCGTCTTACTTTTCATTTTAAATCTTACAGACTTAAGACACTCCCAGAAGTATTTTGTTAAATCCTAGCAAATATATTCACAAACTGCTAAGAATTGCAATTGTTTCAGCAATAAAAAGGGATAATATTTTGATAGGATTTTTTCTCTACAATAACTTGTAACAGATGTAGAAAAAAAATTATTTATTTATTTACTTCGGGCAACCTCCGCAGAGGGACTCAGGGCGGCTGACAACAAAACCATAAATATACGTCTTAGATAAAAACAGTATAAAACATTATAAAAACAGTAAAACATTAAAACAATCACCAGAATTAAATCGTGTTACTGCCATTCTCTAAAAAGCTAAGAACATGCTTAGCTTTCCAACTGAAATCAATAGGATTTGGGGGGAAAAAATCAATATTCTGCCACAGTTAAAAAAGTTAAATCATTTTAAGTCCAATTGATTTCAGCAGGAAAGCTAAGGGGACAAATTATGGGTTTTGCCTATCTTCAGCCTTCAGGAGCCATTCCATTGTTGAATTTAGTTGGAAAGTTCACATGTGAATAACAAAGATATACGGATGCTACATGAAATGCACCTTGAACTGTAAATACTACCTATCTCTAAGGCAACAATGCTGGGCAAAGGCTAAAGCCTTCGTGTGGATTCCTCTGAAATCTCTTCACAGTAAATGCAACTTGTCCCCCTTCGAGTACAATCAGGCAGTCCCCGAATTACAAACATCGGACTTACAAATGACTCATAGTTAAGAACTGGGGTGAGACAACAAGAAGTGAGAGAAATCTACCTCTAGGAAGGGAAATTCACTTCTGGATTATCATGGGGAGAAGGCGTCTCCACTGAAACTTTCTAACCAATCCTTGTTTCCACAACAAGCCAATTTTTTCAAAATCCAGTTATCACAGGAAAATGAGGTGAAATCTTCTGAACTGGGACATAGACAGCAAAGGAAACACCACGGGAGTGTTAACCTTTCCCTATGCTATCTCTCTCTCACACTCTCTCCCCCCCTCTCTATACATACATACACACACATATGTATACACTCACACATATATATACACAAACAAACACACACACACGGCTGGAGTTACACTTTAAAAAGTACCTGTTCTGATGTACAAACAAATTCAACTTAAGAGCAAACCTGCAGAACCTTTATTGTTCATAATTTGGGGACTGGCTGTATTTAGAATATTTCAGTATCCTAATTTATCCTAATTTTGATTAATCCCTACAAAAATCAAAATATAGAGTCCTAGTGAAGTGATGTGAATATGATAAAGGAACGCATTTTTTAAAAAATCTTAAAGTCTGAAATGTCTCAATAACACATTTATCCAATCTTAAACTGGGTTGCTGTGAGTTTTCCAGGCTGTGTGGCCATATTCCAGAAGCATTCTCTCCTGACGTTCCTGGAACAGAAATGCTTCTGGAACAGTCCTGGGCAAACTTCGCCCCTCCAGGTGTTTTGGACTACAACTCCCACAATTCCTAACAGCCGGTAGGCTGTTAGGAATTGTGGGAGTTGTAGTCCAAAACACCTGGAGGGCCGAAGTTTGCCCAGGCCTGTTCTGGAACATGGCCATACAGTCTAAAAAACTCACAGCAACCCAGTAATTCCAGCCATGAAAGCCTTCGACAACACAATCTTAAACTGATAAGTGGGCCATAGTATATCAACAGTAGTCAAACTGCTACTGTGTTGGCTCAGCTTTGTTTTAAATGAGCTACATTGGCACACGGAGGGGAAGGGCCAACATAACTGAATGAGTAAGAGTGGTAAAGAACTATGTCCAAACAATACAGATGAAGAATGGTGTCGACACTGGTTTCTTCATGCTATTACTACAGAGATTGAGTTATAAACGGTTATGTTTGCATCATAACTTGCTCGTGAGAGAGGAAGCACACTTAAGCGGTTGTTGGCATATAATATTTCTTGGTGTTATGTGCATTACAAAAGAGATTTTGTTCTATTTAAGAAGACAGAAGAAAACACATGCTTCCAGCACCATATCCTAAAAGAGGAAGCATTACCATATGAAAAATTACCCGCTTCTGTTCCTTTTGCTGTGTTGTTCTGAAATACTAAAAACCACCTTCTCTATTTAGCCTTAAAGATATTTTGAGCCAACTACGCAATGCTTCCTAGCTAGAAATCGAAAAATATATATTGGACAAGATGGAGGCCCCTTCTACACTGCCACATAACCCAGATTTTCAAAGCAGATAATCCACATTATCTGCTTTGAACCGAATTATATGAGTCTACACTGCCATATAATCCAGTTCAAAGCAGATAATTTGGATTTTGTATGGCAGCGTAGAAAGGGCCCAAGATTGGACTTTTATTGGGTTGTTATAGGTTTTTCGGGCTAAATTGCCATGTTCTAGAAGCATTCTCTCCTGACGTTTCGCCTGCATCTATGGCATGCATCCTCACACTGCTACAAACCTGTCTTCAGAATCCCCCCCTATACTTACTGGTCTGTTTGTCTTGCTCTGAATAAAGCAATCCTCACTTTCCAATATTATTAATTTATATTCAATGTGTTTAATGCTCTTGGCCATTCTGTTTAAAGTACACCAACAAGGCCCAAAGGCTTTTAATAAATAGTCATGTTTTATTGTGGCACCTACATAAAAGCAGTATTGCTGACAATTGGAGGCCCAATGGGAGGACATTCCAAAATGGGAGAGTCACAGCTGAAAAGACTAGGCCTTCACTCCATATATTGCTCTCACTGGTGGGAAATTTATTTATTATTTATTTATATCCGCCTTTCTCTACCCCAAAGGGGACTCAAAGCAGCTTACAGTCGCACGTCCACGGTGCCTTAAAACATACAACATCAGTTTAAAAACGAGTTAAAAATTTAAACATAATAAGCATTAAAAATCCATTTCAATCAATCACGTCATCCAGAGTCGTAATCTAAAGGCCAATCCATAGTCAAATTGCATATATTCCATACTAACATTCCTGCACTGCTCTACTTTTCAAACTCCTACTCCCAGAGACAGGTTTCGACATTCTTTCTAAACACTAGGAGGGAGGGGGCTGCCCTGATATCACTAGGGAGGGAGTTCCACAACCGAGGGGCCACCACTGAGAAGGCTCTGTCTCTCGTCCCCACCAGCCGCGCTTGCGAAGAAGGCGGGACCGAGAGCAGGGCCTCCCTAGATGATCTTAATCTCCGAGATGGTTCATAGGGGGAGATACATTCAGAAAACCTCATATTGAGATTGGTACCTACAGAACTGTGCGTCCCAACAAGTATCAAGTTCCTAAGCCAAATGGTGCCAGTGCAATGACAATGAAAAGGGGACTCAATTGATTAACTACACCTCCATTAAAATCTTTTGGGTATGTCCCAAATGAAATACAGGCTGAGCATCCCTTTTTCCTCCGAATTTTGAAATACTCTACAATATGAAATTGTCCACACTCGTGGCTAAGAATGACGTATTTATTTATTTACAGCATTTTACCCCGCCCTTCTCAACCCCCCCCCTCCGGGGGGGACGACTCAGAGCGGTTAACATAGGCAGCAATTCGATGCCACAAATCAATAACATAGTATAAAACCATAAATGCATACAAAGTTAAAAACAGAACAGACTTCTCTACCTTCCAATGTACACTGAGTACAAGCATTGCTTCACGCACAAAACTATTAAAATATTGTGTAAAATTCCCCTTAGGCTATGTGTATGAGGTGCATAGAAAACAAAAATCAATTTCATGTTTAGCCTTGGGTCTCATCTCCAAGATATCTTAATATGTATATATATGCAAATAAAGGTATTCCAAAAGAAAACACTTTTGGTGCCAAGCATTTCATACGAGGGTAATCCAGCTGAGCTCGTGTTCAGTCTGTACTCAGCTGTTGAATGCTGAGGTAACACATAGTCAAATCTAGTGGATCCAATGGTTCTACTCTAATTATGATAGCCAACAGGATTTCTTAATGTCTCCCAATGGGTTCCACTGCTGAATTCTGTACTCATCCATTTAAGTAGGAGCCAAATATGTTGGGATGTCCTCTCACTTCCTGTTATCTCACCCCCCATTTGTAACCAGGATTTTAGTGTAAGTCAGATGTTTCTAACTCGGGAACTGCCTGTAGATGGGTGATAATGACTGATTGAGAAATTGAGAGATTGTCCCTTTTGCCTCTTTCCAGTACTTATCTCAAAACTCATTGGGCCCAATCTCTATGAGGAATGGCAATTCCTAAGGGAAGCCTGACTTGGCCACAGTAGTCCAATGCTCTGGTTTCATCCCAAATAGACTACTGCAACATGCTCTACATGGGGCTGCCTTTGAAGACTGTTTGGAAGCTCCAAATGGTCCAATGGGCGGCAGCTTATCGGAGCAGCATTCAGGGAGCATACCACTCCTCTGTTACACCAGCTCCACTGGCTGCCAGTCTGCTACCGAGCACAATTCAGAGTGCTGGTTTTAGCCTATAATGCCCTAAATGGTTCCGGCCCAGCTTACCTGTCCAAACATATCTCCTTCTATGGAGAACGAATAACCTTCTAGGAGGTTAAGAGTGTCCCTGCTCTTGGTCCCCCCTCCTTCACAAGCACAACTGGTGGGGACTAGAGACTCGGACTTCTCTGTGATAGCCCCTCACCTGTGGAATTCCCTCCCTACTCAAATTGAATCAGCCATTTATTGGGAGTGCTTTCATTGTATTTCCCTGCATGGGAGGGAGTTGGGCTAGATGTCCTTTGGGAGGGAGGGGTAGATTCCCACTCTATGATTCTAGAATTACAACATCCTAGCTACATGTCTCAGGCAGGATCACCAACCATCAAGGATGCGACGATCATCCGGAGAGGCCCTGCTCTCAGTCCCGCCACCTTCGCAAACGCATCTGGTGGGAACGAGAGACAGGGCCTTCTCTGTGGTGGCCCCTCGGCTATCTAACTCTCTCCTGAGCAAGATCAGATCTGCCCCCTCCCTCTTGTCCTTCAGGAGGCTAGTGAAATCCTGGCTGTGGAACGAAGCATTCCCAGAATAATGGCTGAGACTGGTTATTAATCAAAGTGAGCGACCACATATGCAGGTGACTTGATTTGATTTTGGCGACTTGGCTTATATGTATTTTGCCCATTTGTAGTTTAATTTTGTATTGTTGTAGGATGTTTTTAAATTGTATTAGTAGCATTGAATCCTTGCTGTAAGCCGGTCTGAGTCCCTCTACGGAGGTGAGAAGATTGGGATATAAAAGGTTTAAATAAATAAATAAACCTGAGGATGCCTACCATAGATGCAGGTGAAACATCAGGAGAGAATGCTTCTAGAACATGGCCATACAGCCCAAAAAACCTACAACCCAATGATGTCAGCCATGAGAGCCTTCGACAATACATCCCCAACACTGTTTGTGTGGGTGCACCAGGCATAGGCAAACTTTGGCTGAGGGGGAAAGGAAAGGGCCTGAGGCTATCAGGAATTGTAGGAGTTGAAGTCCAAAACACCCAGAAAGGCCGAAATTTGCCCCTGCCTGCTTTAAGGTGAAGTTTATTTATTTAATTTATTTATTTCATTTCTAACCCGCCCTTCTCTGCCGCTGAAGGGGGACTCAGGGCGGCTAACGAAAGGCAATAATTCAATTCCGCATACAAGAACAGAACAACAACATATCAAAAAATACAACAAAGCAGATTAAAAACAGTTACATATCAAAATCCCCCATAATCCCCGTTCCATATTCATAGGCTGTCAGCCAATCCGCAGTCCGCCAACACAACCCTATCCTACTCAAATTGTCTGTCCCCTGCTCCACATCAACTAAACGCCCAGTCCCGCAGCCACGTCTTTAGCTTTTTTTCTAAAGGAAAGGAGGGAAGAAATTGATCAAATGTGGCGCAGCTGACTGGGTGTCAGCTGCATACGATCTCTGACCAGAAGGTCCTGAGTTCGAGGCCTGCCCGTGTTGGGGTGAGCTCTCCACCAATTTGTGTAGCTTGTTGTCGACCTTTGCAACCCGAAAGACAGTTGCACCTGTCAAGTAGGAAATTTAGGAACTTTGTGGGGAGGCTAAATTTAACTGATTTCTGGAATGTTAAATTGCCTCTATGTCTGTCTATATATGTTGTATGTCAATGTCATTGAATGTTTGCCTGTGCATTGTGATCCGCCCTGAGTCCCCTGCGGGGTGAGAAGGGCGGAATATAAATGACGTAAATAAATAAATAAATAAATAATTTTGCTGGGGAGCGAGTTCCACAGGCGAAGGGCCACTACCGAGAAGGCCCCGTCTCTCGTCCCCACCAAACGTATTTGCGACAAAGGTGGGATCGAGAGCAGGGCCTCCCCGGAAGATCGTAAACTTTGAGGTGGGACATAAGGGGAGATACGTTCGGACAAGTAAGCAGAGGCAGAACCGTAAAGGGCTTTAAAGGTCAAAACCAGCACTTTGAATTGTGCTCGGAATTGGACCGGCAGCCAGTGGAGCTGACACAACAGAGGAGTGGTATGCTCCCTGTATGTCGCACCTGGCTGCTGTTGGACTAGTTGAAGTTCCCGAACAGTCTTCAAAGGCAGCCCCACGTAGAGTGCATTGTAGTAATCTATTCGCTCCCACTGACTTGGCCAGGGATGGTAGAAGATGGAGTGTAGGTACACCAGGAGAGGCCAAGGTTGGCAAAGACTGGGGGAGGGGAAGGGAAGGGGTTCTGGGAGAGAAGAGCTTCTCCTTCTCTCTCTCGCTCACTCACTCACTCACTCACTCACAGGTTGGCGATGCCCGCCTTGCGCACGGCGGTGGAGATGGCCTTGAGGGCGGTGCAGAGGGAGTTGAGCAGCTGGGTCAGCTCCCCGGTGCCCTTGGCCTTGCGCCCTTCCTCCATCACGAAGCGGGTCAGCGTGGTCACGTTGGTGTCGAAGGTGGAGCGGTCGGTCATGGTGGCCGAGGAGTGGGAGCGGATCGCGGCCCGAGAAGAACTTGCCCAGCAGCCCGGCCAGCCCACGGAGCGAGGAGATCCGGCTGCCCCAAGACGCCCTCCCTCCCTTTAAAGACCCGGAACTCCGGCCACGAGGAGGAGGGGCGGCACCCGTGGGCCAATCCGGACCCCGCGCTTGGGGAGCCGCCCACTTTGCGGGCCGATTGGCGCTCCTTCTCCCTCTACAAATGGAGCCGGACTCCGTTTGAACTGCCTGGCGCAATGCTAGGCCACCAGGTGAGTCGTCCTTTGCCGAGGCACCTGTGGCATCCAAAGCTAAAGACCTTGGAAAACTACTCCTCCCATGATTCTATAGCCAGTGAGCGACAACAGGTAAAATAGTGTCGAACCGCATATAATAAATCTACATACTGTAGGTGCGATTTCCTTCTACGGGTCAACTTGGGCCCTTCCTCCAGGTGTTTTGGACTCCAACTCCCACACTTCCCAACAGCCTCAGGCCCATTCTTAAGCGGCTAAGCGGGAAAGGAAAGGGCCTGAGGCTGTTGGGAAGGGTGGGAGTTGGAGTCCAAAACACCTGGAGGAAGGGCCCAAGTTGACCCAGGCCTGTTCTGCACAAACACACTCACTCAAAGGTGACTTTGTGAGCACATTCAAATTTTGCCCATTGTGTAGTGGCCCATTTGAAAACTAGGTGGTCATCTTCACAGCTTCAGTAGCTACACCACACAGAAAATGTAAGCAGCCAAGTCCATCCTTATTTTATTAATAAAGTTGCTCTTGTCACATCCCGAATAGATTACTGCAACACACTCTACGTGGGGCTGCCTTTGAAGACTGTTCGGAAACTTCAACTAGTCCAACAAGCGGCAGCCAGGTTACTTACTGGAGCGACATACAGGGAGCATACCACCCCCCTGTTATGTCAACTCCAATGGCTGCCTGTCCAATTCCTAGCACAATTCAAAGTGCTGGTTTTGACCTATACGGGTCTGGCCCAGCTTACTTGTCCGAACGTATCTCCCCTTATGTCCCACCTCGAAATTTACAATCTTCCGGGGAGGCCCTGCTCCCGATCCCACCTTTGTCGCAAATACGTTTGGTGGGGACAAGAGACAGGGCTTTCTCGGTGGTGGCCCCTTGCCCGTGGAACTGGCTCCTCAGCGAAATTAGGTCAACTTCTTCCCTCCTTTCCTTTAGGAAAATGTTGAAGACGTGGCTATGGGACCAGGCATTTGGTTAGACATTTGGGTAGCAGGCAGACAATAACATGATGGCAATGCTATGGAAAACGGACTGTGGACTGGCTTCGGATTAAGTTGTCATTGTAGAACTCGGACTATTTGTACTTTTTAAAATGGTTTAAATCTGATTAATGTGTTATTTATTATGTAACTGTTGTTTTTATTAATTGTATATGTGGGGCATTGAATCGCTGTCAGATGTAAGCCACCCCGAGTTCCCCTTCGGGGGTAGAGAAGGGTGAGGTACAAATATTTGAAATAAATAAATAATGTTAATAGTTTGCTTTTGTTTTTTAAAAAAAATCAAAAAGTAAACCTTGATTTTGCCATTTTATACGAGGGGCTGCTGATAAGTCTTTGGCTTTACCCAGAAAGAAACAAGCTAGGAAGATGAAGCTTTACATTTATTCCACATCCTCTCCACTGATATCAACACACTTCCTACATTGGGATTCCAAGTTCTGTAAGCCTTGCAAAGAGAAGGACTTTGGTTGTGCCTCAAACCAGTCATCTGTAGCAGCCATGGCATCAGAAATGGTGTGAAATGTGGTACCCTTGAGGTGTTTCATCAGGTTTGGAAACAGGGATAGTCAGAGGGATTATAAAGTGGGTGGACAACCCACTGGAAGCCTAGCTCCACCAGTTTTGCCATGGTCACTTGTGCAATGTAAGCGGAGGTGTTGTCTTGCAAGAACAAGATTCCTTTGGACAGCTTGCAGCACCTTTTGGCCTTCAGAACTGCCTTCAATTGGTCCAAAGGTTCAGTGTAATGCCTTGCATTGATGGTGGAGCCTTTTTGAAGGTAGTCCACTAGCAGCACGCCCTCCTTATCCCAGAACACAGACGGCATCAGCTCAGTGGCTGATTATTGCACCCTGAACTTCTTTGGATGAAGAGAACCACTGTGCCTCCACTCTTTCGACTGCTCCTTGGTTTCAGGGTCATACAAATAAATCCAGATCTCATCCATTGTGACCAGTTGATCCATGAAGTTCTTATCAGTCCAGAAACCCTGAGAAATGGACCTGGAAGTTTTCACTTGCATGCTTTTCTGATCTGTTGTCAAACATTTGAGGACCCACTTTGCAGAGAGCTTCTTCATGTTCAAATGTTCGTGGATAATGACACAAACACGTTCACAAGAAATCCCCATTATGTCTGCTATTCCTTTAGATCAGTGGTTCCCAAACGTTTTTGGCCTACCGCCCCCTTTCCAGAAAAAAATTTACTCACCGGCCCCTAGAAATTAATTTTTAAAAATTTAATAGCAATTAGACAGAAAGATATATGTATTAATGCAGCGGTTCTCAACGTTTCTAATGCCGTGACCCCTAAATAAGGTTCCTCATGTTGTAGTGACCCCCAACCATATTTTCGTTGCTACTTCATAAATAATTTTGCTACTCCTACGAATTCTAATGCAAATATCTAATATGCAGGATGTATTTTCATTGTTACAAATTGAACATAATTAAAGCATAGTGATTAATCACAAAAACAATATGTTTGGGGGAGTATGGACAATGGATGATGGGATTTGCAGTACCTTCAATCAATTAAGCTCTGACTTCTTTTACCCGCCTCAGCTCTCAACTGGCGAGAGGAGACTGGAGGCCAGCTGCACCCTCCACTCTGCTCTCTCCAGCTGACAACCAAACAGGGGTTAAAGATAACCTCTGTTTGGTTGTCAGCTGGCGAGACGGGAGTGGAAGGCATGCACACCATCCCTCCTCGGCAGCTGAGAATCAACCCGCGTTAGAGATATCACGGGTTGAGTCTGAGCTGGCGAGGGTGCTTGGAGGTGGGCATCCCCTGCGCGTGGCAGCAATAACGAAATAATAACAAATTTCGTTATTGATTACCTTAGAATTTCAATTTTTTTACAATATTTTTCGGAACACTTTCTATTTTGAAACAACAGCGGCAATCCCCCCAACGAGTTTAGAAAAAATTTTATGGATCAACCACCCCTAGGTGTTACTATTGATTCCACGAATCTGTTCTATTTGGAGTAAACAAATGTAGGTTCCAAATGGAATTTCCTTTCAGCCCATTTGGACATTTTCACAAACTCAGGCCCCTTCTATGCTGTTATATAATTGAAATTATCAAAGCAGATAATCCACATCATCTACTTTAAACTGGATTATATGAGTTTACACTGCCACATAATCCAATTGAAAGCAGATAATCTAGATTTTATATAGGAGTGTAGATGGGGCCCCAGTAGCCTGTTATAGTAATAGAGGGCAGGATGGCATTCTTTGGTAAGGTTTTGTTTGATGCTACTGTTATGTGTCTCAAGGCACTGCTGACTCACGGTGATCCGAAGGAAAGCATGTCAAAGTTTTCTTAGCAAGATTTGTCAAGAGGAGTATGCTGCTGCCTTTTTTTGGGGTTGAGTCACCCAGTGGATGAGTCACTCTGCAGGTTTCCATAGCTCAGGGCCCTTCCAGACAGACCCTATAGCCCAGGATCTGATCCCATGTTTTTTTATTTATTCCAGATTATCTGGCAGTGGGGACTCATATAATCCAGTTTAAAACAGAACACCTGGGATCAGATCCAGGGATATAGGGTCACCTGGAAGGGCCTTCAGTGGAGATTCAAACCTTTTCTCCAGAGTCCTAGTCCAACACCAAGGAAAATCTTCCAGAAGAATACAAGAAAATGCTATAAGTGTATATTGAATTTCTGACTTGGATATATTAAAATTCCCCCTGTTTATTTAATGTAAATTAACATATTGCAATGTTTTATGACTAGATATTAAACCACTGGGAGAGGTCACCCAGAATTTTGGAGTTTGGTGCCACCTATATGCAGATGACACCCAACTCTACTACTCCTTTCCACCTAAAGCCAAGGAAGCTGTCCTTAAACCAGTGCCTGTCATCTGTAATGGACTGGATGGGGGCAAACAAATTGAAACTTAATCCAGACAAGACAGAGATACTCCTGGTCAGTTAAAAGGCAGACCAGGGAATAGGGATCTAGCCTGTGCTGGATGGGGTCACGTTCCCCCTGAAGACACCGATTATCATATTTGTCCTCTTGGCATTGAATTTGGAGGACCAGGTATCTGTGGTGGCCAGGAGGGCTTTCGCACAATTAAAACTTGTTTGCCAACTGTGCCTGTTCCTTGAGAAGTCAGATCTGGCTATGGTATGGCATCCCGTCTGGATTACTGTAATGTGTTCTACGTGGAGCTGCCTCTGAAGAGTGCTCCGAAACTTCAGCTGGTCCAAAGAGCTGCAGCCAGGCTCAGCAGAGGCCCTTCTCTCAGTCCCACCTCCATCTCAAGCTCGGTTGGTGGGAACGAGAGCGGGGGGGACTTCCTTCTTGGCTGCTGCCTCTTGACTCTGGAACTCCCTTCTTCCCAGGGATGCCAGAAAGGTTCCCTCCTTGCTGTCCTTCTGGTAGCAAGCTAAAATCTTTTTATTCAGACAGGCTTTGAAAAATGAAGGTTTTAAAGATCAAGTTAGGAAGTGCTGTGGTTTTTAACTTGAATATGCATTGAATATGCCGAATGGTTTTAAACTGTAAATGTATAAGACTGTTTATATTGAAATCAGTTTTAATGTTTGTATATTTGTATGTTTTAATTTGTGTACTAATGCTTTTATGTTAAGCCGCTTTGAGTCCCCTTCAGGAGAGATAAAGTAGAATCTAATAAATAATAATAATAATAATAAAGGCCACCTTACTTGGATCTGCGCACATCATTTGAAAATACATCACACAGTCCTAAACATTGGAAATCTCCGACTTGTGTTTTTGTGATATGAAATCCAGCACATATACGTACCTGTATCTCGTTTTTTGTGTCATACTGTTTTTTTGTGTCAGTACAATAATAATAATATATCCATGAATTGACAAAATCACAATCTGTCAACTGCAAAAGACCACCATATTTGGATCTGCGCGCATCATTCAAAAATATATCACACAGTCCTAAACACTTGGGAAGTGTTTGACTTTTGATTTTGTGATATGAAATCCAGCATATATATCTAAGTTTCTGTGTCATATTCTGTTTTTGTGTCAGAATAATAATAATAATAATAATAGAAAGTCCAGCTTCCTTTTTCCCAGCAGCATAACAGAGCAGTATATTGACCTTCTTACCAGGCAATTATACAGGCAATTATACCAGGCACATTAGGGCATTATCACATCATGCTATTATACCATCATTGTTGCACTGTGAGGTCACTGAAAACCCAGCAAACAATCCATTAATGATCTTCTTTCCCAGAAACAATTCTAGCTGGATCTACACTGCCCTATATATTCCAGGAAATGATTCTGGATTACTTGATTTGAACTGGATTATATGGGGCTTCACTGCCAGATAATCTGAGATAAGCAGATAATTGGGATCAGATCCTGGGATATAGGACAGTGTAGATCCAGCCTCAGTAACCAGATGCTGATAGCTCATGGTACTTTATCTGTGAATGATCCATTAGTGGTTTGAGTGTCACTAGGTTATACTTCTGTCAAGGATTCCCTAGGAAATCTGCCCAGTTACTTCTGGCACTCAGGCAGGGAAGATAGCTTTTCTTGTATTTTTCATCTCGTCTAACACCCTCTTCCAAATTCAGATTGGTTTTTGAGTGTGTGTGTGTGTTTGCTGTTTTGCAATAACGTTATAGCACACCCTATCATCATAGCGATGTTCTATCATAACACTATTAATTCTTTAAAAAATTAGACATGAAGAGTATATGGCAGTGGTAATGATGCCGTTCATGCAGATGACAAATACATGCACTGTAGCTCCAGCAAGGGTGAGATCCAGAGCATCAACAATGAGTGACTTTCATAAGACTGGTTGGAGCTGATTACCAACAGAATAATATGTCATAAAAGAGTGGTGTGATAAGTCCCTAAGGCAAATACAGTAGCATAGATAATGCAGTAGCCTAAATAGCCAACTACCATTGTTATTAGGATTAGAGTGTAAATGCATTGGAACCTGACCAAAAAATATTAAACTTCACAGATAGTGTACTGTCCGTCCGTCCGTCCCTCCTCCCCCATCCCCCAAAGAGCTAACTGGAGCAGTATTATTTGTATACCACCGAAATGTTACAATGATTCAAACATTGTAGAAATACGAATTTAAATTTTAAACAAAGAAAATAATCAGAATTGGTTGCAAATCACCTATTCACCCAAACTATCCTCACAAAAGCACACCATATGAGCATGTGAGGAAGTGAGGAAAAGTTCCATCTTCAATACAGCTCTCCATCACAACTATGGCTGGATCTACATAAAGGTAAGGGGTAACATTACATTAAGTCCAATTGTGTCCGACTTTGGGAATTGGTACTTCTTCTGTCTTCCAGGCCAAAAAGGGCTTAAAAAGGGATGGACATGCAAGCTCGGGCCCTTGAGACAGAGAATAAGGCCTTCCCACATGAAGGAGACCTGGAAATAGCTATAATCAATGAGTTCAGGACTCAGAAGAGGGTGAACTCAAACAATGGTTTATTGGCTTACAAATAGTAAAAACTGATGGTCCAAAAGCTTGAAGTAGGTTGCAAGAAAAGTCCTTAAACAAAGGGTTTCATCCACTTGCCAGTGCAAAGCGAAGGTTCCTCTCTTAAAAGTTCCAGGTGTCCTGCCTTTTCTCTGGCTTTTGTAGACCCACGAAGTTCTGAAAAAGCCCCAATCTATGGTGAGAAGGGTTCTCCTTTGTACTGCAGCTTGGTTGAGAGAGCAGGTAGGCCAGTAGGTGAACTTAAATTGCTTTGTCCTCAGCAAGCTTTAAATTCCTGCCTTGCTATGCCCATGGAATCTCTAGAATGAGGCCAGAGAGGAAATGCTGCCTCCCATGTGACCTCTGGAAGAGGAGGAGTTAAAGGTGATGACCTCAGGTATGGAGCCAAAACATGACTCCATCCCTAAGTGGCCGCATGGCCAAGACAATAGAACAAAGACCTTACAGGTAGGGCAGCAAAATACAAATGCAGATATAATTTCAGCCCCATGGGGGCGTCACAGTACTAATCTCAATTTCTAAGCTGAAGAGCTGGCGTTGCGTGGCCGGTATGACTGTGTGGAGTGCTGTAATCTTCCCGCCGGAGCAGTACCTATTAATCTACTCACATTCGCATGTTTTCAAACTGTTAGGTTGACAGAAGCTGGGGCTGACAGCGGAAGCTCACGCCGTTCCCTGGATTCGAACCTGCAACCTTTCGGTCAACAAGTTTAGCAGCTCAGCGGTTTAACTCACTGTATCACCGGGGGGTCCACTGACCATGTAAATGTATGTGATATTAAATGTATGTGATTCCATCAATTCTTTCCATAGTCATTGATTTGCATCCT
Organism: Anolis apletophallus; assembly: GCA_030556195.1. Taxonomy (NCBI): domain Eukaryota; kingdom Metazoa; phylum Chordata; class Lepidosauria; order Squamata; family Anolidae; genus Anolis; species Anolis apletophallus. Next base: position 85,552,270 of record JARBWK010000006.1, on the reverse strand, counting down.
ATTGCAGCTCCAGCTAGAGTGTTGTTGCCGTGTGCTTTCAAGTAATTTTTGATATAACGTGACTCTAATCAAGAGGTTTTCTGAGATTGAGAGTGTGTGACTTCTCCAGGGTTTCCCGGTGGGTTTCTATGGCCAAGCAAGGAATTAAACCCTAATCTCCAGTCATAGTCCAACACTCAAAGCACTGCACTACTCTGGCTCCCTAATAGAGTATATCCATTAAATGAATGGCATTTACTATCTATTAATTTATAATTCAACATGATTTGGGCCATTGTAATTAACTTCATAATCCGGCTTTTGGGCCGCACAATAGCCCTGTGAAGCCGTTTCAGAAATTAAGCCGAGAGGTTGCAAAACCTGCTGAAAGTCAATAGTGAAACTACAGCTTATACGAAAATAGCTAATTACTGTATAATTGTATTTTAATTGATTTTTAAAATATAATACAAAGAAAGGGGGAAGCAATAACAAGCAGGAAATTATATATAAGATAGGAGCCTAAGCTAGGCAAATATTAATATTAAGTGGACCATATATTGAAAAAAAAAATTCTTGAAGTTGGTGCCAATGAAATGCATGTTCCAGTTAAACCTTTCATGAAAACATGTTCTTCTGCAGAAGGGAAAGAGATCAAATCTTGTTATTTAAATATTGCTCAACAAGGTCCAGATCCTCATGGTGGACTACAAGGAGCCACAGTACTGAAACCATGAGAGCCATTTGGGGTCACACAGCACACACACAAAGGGCAGAACACTATTGATTAAAGTGTGCCTTTTGTGACTAATGGGGCCCCAGAGAGCAACGATGACGCAAATTCAAATTAGTCAGTCACAGTGCCGTTCTCAACTATTTCATGATGGATTCCACTCATGCAGTTATGAACTACTGTACTGTAGTGTTCTCAAGTCTGGCTTGTTGACATCTTCTGAATTTGATAGCAAAATATGTACGACATTTGAGCACAGTTTTGTATTTTAGCCATTTTTCCACATCACATTTTCATGGGTCAAATTAAAAAAAACAAAACAGAGAATGTTGCCACTGTGGAAGATTCTGGTGTGAGCTTCCTTTTTGGACAGGCAGCTCCTGGGATTCAAGCTTTGACCATGATCTGTAAATATCCCTTGATAGGATCTCCTACAAAAGATGTTCAACTACAGTTCAATCATCACTGGTGATAGGAGCTGATGGAGCCCGCATTACACTGGTAATGGTTCTGACATTACCTCGCTGCTAGAGCAGAAAGAAAATATATGAATACTAGGGTTGGGCTTTCGGATGAAGAAATTAAATTAGTTCGTATTAGATCTGTTCAAATGCTAATTTTGAGCTTTTCCGCACCTCCCCCGCGAACCCGGAAGTAGACTTTGATTTACGCTCCTTGAGGCCGGCAATTTGCGTAATTGTTGTAATTAATTCTTAATTATTGTACTCACACACCTTCTCCCTGTCTTCTCCCCTTCGGTTCCTTCCCGCCTTCATTCATTTTCTTGCCCTGTTTCTTTTTCCCGCATTTTATGGGGAATTGGAAGTGACGCTGCCGCTAGGCATTCTGGGAAGTGTAGTCCTCCATGCTTCTCCCTCCCCCCCTCTCTCTCCTTCTCTCTGCCGTCGCTGCCGCTGTTGCCTGGCTCGAGGGAAGAGAGGCAGAGGCAGCCGAGGCACGGAGGGGCTGGGAAGGGCAGGCCCCGCCCCCAAGGAGACCTAAACTTCCTGGTGGACAGAGCTGCGCTGAGGCGAGCGCGGGAGAATTGCAGGAAGAGAGAGAGAGAGGAGGGGAGAATTGAAGGAAGAGGAGGGGGAGAGAAAGAGAGAAGAAGATGGAGAGGAAAGGAGGAAGGAAGGAAAGGGTGGGAGAGGAGGAGGGAAGGCAGAGAGAAAGAAGGGAGGAGGGAGGGAGGAAGGGAGAGGAGGGGAGAGAGAAAAAGATGCCCACGAGCCGAGAGAGAAGAAAATAAACGTGTATGGGGCGAGGAAGAAGGAGGGAATGCTTTGCAGGCAGCAAGAGCAGAGGAAAGAAGAGTAAAGCACAGCTGGGTTGCTGTGTGGGAGGGTCCAGCGGAGAAGGAAAGCCTCCGCTTCTGCAAACGCCCCTGAGTCCTGGGAGATGGCCATGGCATGAAGGAAAATCCCAGCAGCTCCCAATTTCAAAGGTCTGCCCCCCCCAAGAGGCCCCCAGTATTCTCTATTGCTCATGACAGTTCTCTGTGCCAACTTTGGCTCAATTCCATTGTTGGTGGAGTTCAAAGTGCTCTTTGATTGTAGGTGAACTATAAACCCCAGCAGCTACAACTCCCAAATGACAAAATCAACCCCCCACAACTCCAACAGTGTTCAACTTTGGGTATATTAAGTATTTGTGCCAAATTTGGTCCAGATCCAGGATTGTTTGGGTTCAGAGTGCTTTCCAAATGTAGGTGAACTATATCTCCCCTAAATCACTGTCAATTCCTCCCAAAGCCCTCCAGTATTTTCAGTTGGTCATGCGTGTTCTGTGTGCGAATTTTGGTTCAATTCAATCACTGGTGGAGTTCACAATGCTCTTTGATTGTAAGTGAACTATAAATCCCAGCAACTACAACTCCCAAATGTCAAGGTCTATTTTCCCTAAACTCCATCTGTGTTGTTCACATTTGGGCATATTGGGTATTCATGCAAAGTTTGGTCCTCTCCTGATCCAACATTGTTTGAGTCCAGACTGCTCTCTGGATGTAGGTGAACTACAACTCCAACACTCAAGGTCAATGCCCACCAAACCCTTCCAGTATTGCCACAAATACACATATTAAAATGTATTTCCATAAAAGTTACATATTAAAATGTATTTCTATTATTATTATTTGAAACACAACAAGATGCATTTCTATATGCTATAAATCTTTAGCTCCAGTGAATTGCACTCCAAGGTGAAGGGAAATGTTGCCCCTTGATTTCCCTGTGCTTAAAACAGTGTCAGTCCTGTTTCCCTGCTTTGGACAATTTAGAACCAATTACAAAATTTTGTAAGTAATAACATATCAATTAAGAATTTTTTGAATTTTTTTTGTAATTCATTACGTTAAGCATAACCCCCCCCCCCCAATTTGTTTTTAGAACCATGATTTTTGGGTTCTAAACCAACCCTAATGAATACCTCTAGCTTGGCAGCCCAATTGCCCAAGCATCCCTCTCCCATTTGCTCAGGGAAGAGGAAGACCCAGGACCCTTCCACATAACCATATAACCCAGAATATCAAGGCAGATAATCCATAATATCTGCTTTGAACTGGGTTATCTGAGTCCACACTTTCATATAATCCAGTTCAATGTGGATTTTATACCACTGTTTGGATGGGGCCCTAGTTAGTCTCAAAGGTGCTACGATAGCCCTTTGCATCCAAAATACTAAAATATTCATACTGTAAAAGTCAAAGACTTTGGAAAGCCACGGATGTATTTTTTTAATTTAATAAAAGGATTTAGTTGTGGTTTTTTTTAAATCCTCATTTTCATATATTTACATTGTTTTAATTTGCATTGTGTCATTTATTGTTAGTCGCTTTGAGTCTTTATATTTCTAGAAGGATGGGATTAAACATAAATCAAACAAATACATATTTCTCACTCCTATCCTGTTTTACATATTTTACAAGCTCCCTCTCCCTCTCTGTTGGCGCCCCCTTGTTGTGGGGGAGAGGCCTTGTGTACCCTAATGAAGTTGTGAGCTATGCTGGCGGTGGCATAATAGCCCGGTAGGGCCTCCCATGCCAGAGAGGTCACAACCGAAGGGTCTGACAAAGAGCGTCAAAGGGCAGGATGGGCTCTCTAGCCTTTTGGCAACCATCCTAGGAGAAGGAAAACTCTGATTTCAAACCCGGGCAGATCGTGCTCGTCTAACACTGTAAGGTCAACCATCTAAGAGAAGGAAACTCGAACCAAACCTACGACCTGAGGACCTCTCTGCCACTGTCCAAGCTTGCTAGGCCCCGGCAGACGAACCTTTGGTTTAAAGGGTGAAGCCATTTCTGTGCACGCTGCACTCCACCAGGAAAACCCATTGCACAGACTCGAAGGACACATCCAACCTCCGAATCATCAACGTGCTCGTGGAAGGCATGGGATGAGTCCTTCCTGAATCTTTGTTCGTGAAGAAAAGCCAAGACATGCAAAAAATAAAAGGTTAGATACAAAATTGCTATTGCAGTGTTAATAGCAGTGCAGCAGAGGGAGTAGTTGTGTAGCAACACATGCAAAAACAACTTCACAAGAATGAAAGGGGCACGCACAACGAAATGTCAGAATAATCACATTTCTATCTTCTTTTACTACTAACATCATTGCTAGTTTGCTACTATTGTCACTCAAACGGAAAATTGGATATAAATATCCAATCTGGGTTGCTGTGAGTTTTCCTACTGCATGGCCATGTTCCAGAAGCAAGGCTTTCTGTATATATTTCAGATTTCAATATTAATGTCAAAAATACATAGTATGATTTTGCATAGGAATTGTGCTACATTAGAACAGTAAAGACAAATATCACTTAAGTAAAATAAACATTAAATAGTAAATAACCAGAAAAATAAAATAAGTTGTAAACACTAAAGTAATCTGGGAATCTGCTATTGCAATACGTCCAATGAAGTGGTTTAAAACCAGTATATAAAAAAAGATTAGGACTAAGTATGTTCCAGTCTACTTGGAATATACGAAGCTCATTCCAGAAGTGTGTTTAAGAATTGGTTTAAGAGTCCGGAAGAGCCTTGACTCTTCTGGACATGATCCCACTTTCTTTGCTAGTTAACTTGTACCCAGTATGCTTTATTATGCTAATTGTTTGCTTTAGACCAGGGGTGCGCGAGCTACTTACAATAAAACCAAGTCAGAAAGATCTACCTACCTCCTCAAGGCTGGAGAGGGGAGGGTGGGGGTGGGGCTTGGCACGGCCTGGCTCCGTCCCCTCTGGCTTCAGCTCTACCAGTAGCTTCTCCAGGCTTGAGGATGGCAATGCCAAGCCAGCCTTGTGCTGGCTATGCCACCACTGGCTTGGCATTGCCATCCTCAAGCCTGGAGAAGCTGCTGGTAGAGCTGAAGCCAGAGAGGGGGGGGTGGGCGGAGCCAGGCCGCACCAAGCCCTTCCCCCTCCCCTCTGGCTTTGGAGCTCCCAGCAGTTTCTCCAGGCTTGAGGATGGCAATGCCAAGCCAGTGGTGGCATAGCTAGCACAATGCTGGCTTGGCACTGCCGTCCTCAAGCCTGGAGAAGCTGCTGGGAGTGCCAAAGCCGGGGAGGGGGCAGGGCGTGGTGCGGCCTGGCTCCTCCCCCCTCTGAGAAGCGCCCCATCCAACTGGGATCGACCTCCTTTGGTTCTGGGATCGACTGGTCGATTGCAATCGACTTCCTGGGCAGCTCTGCTTTAGAAGTTTCACTTGCATCTATAGGAGCCCCCAGTGGCGCAATGGGTTAAACCCTTGTGCCGGCAGGACTGAAGACTGACAGGTCAGAGGTTCGAATCCGGAGAGAGCACGGATTATCTCCCCATGCGGAGACATGAGAGAAGCCTCCTACAAGGATGGTAAACCATCAAAACATCTGGGCAGCATCCTTCACACCAGTTCTCTCACACCAGAAGCGACTTGTAGTTTCTCAAGTCGCTCCTGACATGAAATAAAAACCCTGCATCTATGGCAGGCATCCTCAGAGGTTGTGAGGTCACAACCTCTGAGGCTGCTTGCCATAGATGCAGGTGACACATCAGGAGAGAATGCTTTTGGAACATGGCCACACAGCCCGGAAAACTCACAACAACTCAGTGATTCTGGCAATAAAAACCTTTGACAATACATTTACAATCTTTTAAACAGATATCTAATTTTCTAGTAAATCTCCACCGGAGCAGTATTTTATGTTGGTGACACTTTTTAGACATGTATTGCTCAACACAGTAATTCAGTCTTACTAGCAAACCAGAGCTTAAACCAACTCTTTGTAAGAGATACTGACACATACATTGTAATAACAAAATGTATGGGATCACAACTTATCTCTTCAAAATCTTTTCATTTACATTTAAAAAATATATATGATGTCTTGTTTATTTCACATAGACTCAGAGGTGCCTCATTATGTTCACGTGACACACCTACACACTGCAGCCGACATGAACGTCTCACGACACACAGTTTAGAAAGCTCTGCTCTATGGCCTTTAAACCCAGGCCCACATAGCTCACATTTGCATTTGCTTTGTCCCATTCAGGACCATAGTCTTGCCTGTATTACACACGATTAGCAGCAGGGGGCAATGAATTTTTATTGCATAAACCACAAAGCCTGGACACCCACAGTTGTTTTCCTGGCATTGCAAAAGCCGCTTTGAGCAACCCCTTGTCAAGGGAGTTATTAGGCCCAGTGGGTTGGAGGCTCTGGGTGCGCAACGGGCACAGCAAAAGGAACATAAGATGCATATGCTTTTGAAAGGTTAGCTCCTCTATGTGTATTTCATTACGGTAAGAGGCTGGAACAGCTTTCCTTGCCTAATAGTGACACCAAATGGTATGTAAAAGATTTCTTCACTGTCTTGCTAATGTGAAAGCATTACACACAGGTTGCTGGAGTGTTTGATAAATGCAAGTGGGAGGAAAGGAAAGGCTAAGCTAAACAGGTTCAGAGACAAGAACAGAATGTATTTCTGAGATTTAAAAAGAATGATATGCAAAAATAACCGCCGCTCTCCTTGGCAGATTTTACAGCAAAACTCATTTTTGCCGTTGATGTTATACCGAAAATAACACTTTTCATGTTTTCTATCCAATACAGCAGTTTTTAGAAAGAATTTTTTTTAAAAAAAAACCGACCTCAAAATGAAAGTCAAATTTTCCAGAAGTTATTGTTCTGAAGTAAGCCTTGAAAATCAGGATTTTGGAGCCTCTTTCTTTCTTTTTTGTGTCAGGAGAGACTTGAGAAACTGCAAGTCACTTCTGGTGTGAGAGAATTGGCCGTCTTCAAGGACGTTGCCCACAGGACGCCTGGATGTTTTGATATTTTACCATCCTTGTAGGAAGCCTCTCTCATGTCCCCGCATGGAGAGCTGGAGCTGACAGAGGGAGCTCATCCACGCTCTCCCCGGATTTGAATCTCCAACCTGTCCTGCCAGCACAAGGGTTTAACCCACTGTGCAACCGGGGGCCTCTAAAAATCTATAATTAAAACCACATTGAATATCCAGGCAGCAGTTGTGATTTTTTGATAAGTACAAAAAATGTCAAGAGCTTCTTTCAGTGGTGTTCCTTCTACACAGCTGTAAAAAAATCCACATTGAACTGGATTGTATGGCAGTGTAGACTCAGATAACCCAGTTCAAAGCAAGGCCCTGCATGGTCTAGGGCCAGTGTACCTGAGGGACCGCCTCACCCCATATGTCCTCCCAAGATCACTACGCTCGGAAGAGGGAAACCTCTTAATGTTACCATCAATTCGCTCCTGCCATCTCTCCACAACAAGGCAACGTGCCTTCTCAGCTGCGACACCGGCATTATGGAACACACTGCCGGATGATGTCCGGGCCATTACAGAGCTCATCCCATTTCGGAGGGCCTGTAAAACCACACTCTTTAGGCTTGCTTTCAGCTGAAGCCTTCAGATGTTGAAATTCGCCGACTGCTCTCAGTCTTTACTTATATTGCTTATATTCCATTGCTTTCATGTATTTTATTGTTTTTATGAATTTGTATGTTCTATTGCTGTACCAATTGTTTTAACCTGGCTGTATGTAAACTGCACAAAAAAACTACAAAGGCAATAGATATATAATCACAATATACCTTTAGGTAAATAGAACAGGGTTCACTGGGTGAGAACCACTTCAAAAGGCATCAAATATCACTAAGAAGTTACATAGAAATTACATATAAAATACATAGCATGTCATACATTCCATACAGGGTGAATACAATTCCAATAGCCACTGGTTCATGAATACATATCAATACATTACAATGGAGAAGGTCTAAAAGGACGCTGTTGGGCTCCGTTTTCTCAAACTGTATATAGTATGGAAGCGGGAGCCTTTTTGAGGAGGAGCATTCCTGGAGGCTAAATAGCCCCAACTGGAACCCGTGTTCGGGTAATGTGACGAAAATAATGAAGGGGTCTCGCTCGAGGCGCTAAGCCTCTTCCTGATTCAGGTGCAGACTCCGCCACCCTCTGCAGAGTCGCAAAGGGTGGCGGGAGTGGTAGTCCACTGTAGCGTCTGCTGAGCTGAGATGCCCAGGCTCAGCTGTTGTGAGCGCGCGCGGGGGGGGGGGGAATTCAGGCCCCGGCACAGGCGTCTACGAAGGACAAGTAGTGCGGGGACCAAGCCTGATGGCGGAGAGCTTGATTCTAAGCCGGCGGCGGGGCGTTTCGTCCTTTACAAACTAGGACTTCCTCAGAGGCAGCGTTATCTGTATATGACGTCCTCTCATGTGTTACATCTAAATCATAATAATAATGGTTATGAAGATTAATGGGGACCTAAGTAAACAGTGCCAATGGGAAACATAGAACATATCATATATAAATAGCATATTTACCATCAGGAGTATGGTAAGGAAGGAGCGGTATATAAGATTGATGAAATAAATAAAATAAATAAATATTGTGGAATTATCTACCTTGCTATTCTGGGTTATATGGCTGTGTGGAAGGGCCTTCAGTTAAATCAATATGGCTTCAGAACAAGTAGGTGTGGAGCTGATGGCAACAAATAGGACTGTGATGAAACATGAAATCTCTTTTCAGTGGCTGAATTACTGCCATAATAACAACTTAATTTTTGTACTCCACCTCCATCTCCTCGAAGGGAATAAGGGCGGCTTATATATGACACAAGGTGCCTAAAAACAACACATAAAATAAACGCACAGTACAATACAAATAAGTAAAGACTTTGTCATCTATCTGCAGCAGGACAGTGGTAGTACTGGTTGATGTAACAATATCGGTATCATGAGATATGTTGTTCCCCGTGCATTTTGTTATTGCAATTTATGTATATGTTCATGTCTCTTATAAGGGGTTGGTTTAACCTCTGATTTGCAAGAAAAAAGTACAATACTGTGTTGCAAAATGATTCATAGGGGCCGCGGTGGTGCAGCAGGTTAAACTGCTGAGCTGTGGAACTTGCTGCCCAAAAGGTCATAGTGGGGTGAACTCTTGTCATTAGCCCCAGCTTCTGCCAACTTAGCAGTTTGAAAACATGCAAATGTAAGTAGATCAATAGGTACCGCTCCAGCAGGAAGGTAACAGCGCTCCATGCAGTCATGCCGGCCACATGGCCTGAGATATGTCTATGGACAGTGCTGGCTCTTCAGCTTAGAAATGGAGATGAGCACCACTCCTCAGAGACAGACAACTAGATTTAATGTCAAGCGGAAACCTTTAGCTTTACTAAAACAATGCATGCCTTTAAAATGAATCACTAACATGAAATGATCGGAAGGCTCTGGTTTAAGCCATATATTGTACCACTAAAGCTATTATTATTATTATTATTTAAAGGCCTTATCTTGCTCAGTTCAGTTTTATTTCTACTTGATTTTTCTCCTGTTCCTATTGTGTCAGATTCCTTTTCAGGCTGGACCGCTGAGCAAGCAAGCCAGAAGCAAACCATAGTTTCAAGTTCATATGTTCTGACAAGACACAGTTTAAACAAGCCAGAGTTCACAAGCCGCTGTCATGGGTTAAGACTGTGGCCTATAACTGATTACAAGCCATATCTTGTTCACTGTGGGGAGTCATGCATCACATCAAGCCAGATTTGTCATTGTTATAACATACGAAACAGTACATGAAGTGCCTTGAACAACTGAACATTGTATAAAAGCATTATTGTTACCTATGTAGGCTTAGCTTCATTCTTGGAGTTAATGTTCATGTATGATTTAGAACCAATTGATTCATCAGATATAAGTATACCTTTTTAGTCCATTTACGTTGGCTGAGAAAGAGCGCTGTAAAATTGAATCTTTAAAATAAATCTAGTTAACCCAGTACTCACAGAAGACAAGCAAGATCTTAAAACTAAAAGCACAGAGGAATAAATAGAACAAATGGCTGATAAAACATCTTGGCCTCCTAATATTCCCCCTAGGGACTGGAACTGGGAAGACAAAAAACCCAAACAAACAAGAAGGGGGGAAAAGGGGGTGGGGATGAAAACTCTACTGAGTGCTTTTTTGGCCATCTGCCATCCCCTCCCTGCCTAGTAATATTCACAAAACAAAACAAAGCAAAATACCAGTCTCATTTGGAGCTGCATCTCTTTCTTTTTCTTTCTTTCTAAAATCAATCTGCTTTTGTTTACAAACAATTGAGAAATGTGTGTTTTGGAAACAAGAAAAATCCCCCCTTGGATAAAAAAGAAAGAAAGAAGAATCCGTCCAATATCCTTGTCTGAAGTTTAGCAACCATGAAAATCCCTTTAACTATTAACAGCAACCTCAGTGAATATCACTATAGCGTAAAAGGCAGGCCGAATTAGCACAGAAATCTGTCATGGGTGTGGTCTGTGACTCTGCTTCTCCAGTGGATTTGACTGTGGTATCTTTGGATTATATGCAATGTTTGGAAAGGAACTGACTTGTCAGCAGAATTGGGTGTCTTGACACTCCATGCATCACCCAAATTCTTCCTGATCTACACCAGTGATTTTCAACCTTTTTTGAGCCGCGGCACATTTTTTTACATTTACAAAATCCTGGGGCACACCACCAACCAAAATGACACAAAATGACACTCTAACACAGTAATGCATATAGTTAATACGTTTTTAAATGTATTTATACACTCACTTAATGTGAAACCTGTGCCTGTTTCGATGAACACAAAATAGATATCCTATCAGGAATGGTAGAAAGACACACACGAAGCTCTTGCTCAACAGCTGTCAGTCTCTCTCTGTGATCCCAAATTGCCACTGTCACTTCACATGCAGCTGCATTACTAACTCTAACTTTGTTTACTTAGCCACGTCTGAGCGAATCAAAGATGGCGCGACCATAGCACTCTCACATCACTTCTTAGGTGACACGAGAGTGCTATGGTTCCATTTCTTAAAAGGGACAGATGAGCCTTATAGTTTATGTATGAATGAAGTTCGAAAATAATTTCTCACGGCACACCTGATGATCTCTCATGGCACACTAGTGTTCCGCGGCACACTGATTGAAAATCACTGATCTACACTGTATAGACAAGTCACAATTTGTTGTTCCAATTTTAAACATCTCTTAAGAAATAGAGTCATTGAATCATTGTGTTGGAAGAGACCTTGTGGGCCATCTAGGCCAAGCTCCTACCAAGATGCAGGAAAATCACATTCAAAGCACCTCCAACAGATGTCCCACCCATCCTCTGCTTAAAAGCCTCCAAAGAAGGAGCCTCCACCACACAGAGAGTTCCACTGCTGAACACCTCTCACAGTGAGGAAGTTTTTTCTAATGTTCAGATAGAATCTCTTTTCCTGTAGTTTGAAGAGTCTTAATGTCCAGGGCAGCAGAAAACAGGCTTGCTCCCTTCTCCCTATGACTTTCCCCTCACATATTTAGACATGAGCATTATATTTCCTCTCAGCCTTCTCTTCTGCAGGCTAAACATGCCTAGCTCTTTAAGTCACTCCTCATAGATCTTGTTCTCCAGACCTTGATCAAATAGATAGAGGATGGCAGATAGATTGAAAATATCTTAATGATTTGTATAGGTCTCTCAGCAGTTTAGATAGGTGAGAGAATGTGGAAAATAAAGTAGGAAAACCAGAGTGTTTTGGGGTTTGAGTGGTAGTGTCCTTTGCCTCAGGTGGAAAGCAAGAGCAGTGTTGGTGTTACTAGAAAATAGGGATGTTCTGCCTCTTTTTGGAAGGACACTAAGAAGCTTAAATCTTACTTTTATTCAGAGGAAAGTGTCTCTCTTGATTGCTGGGTGGGGGGCAGTCTGAGGAAGGTGAAGAAAATGGAATATTGGAGTGCATTTCCTCCGTAGAATTTAATTTAGTTTGATACCACTTTAACTGCAATGTCTCAATGTTCTGGAATCATGGGAGCTGTAGTTTGGGGATCTACCAGGACTCCTTGGCAGAAAAGACAAAAGATTTTGTAAAATTACATCTCCCATGATTCCATAACATTGAGTCATAGCAGTTGTGTCAAAGTTAATTATGACCTCAACAGATGGGGTACTTTTTGGTGACATGTGCCAGTTTCTCTATAGTTTTATGGCAGAGCCCACTTTCTCCCATCCCATGATATAGTACCAATTCCTGCTAGACTCTGTCATAAATCTATGGAGGAATCAGTGCATGCCACCGTGTTCAATTGGAGTCAACGGGGGAAGGGGGGCAACAGACACTTCCCCTCGTGGGATGAGGTAGGGGGGAAGCCAGACGATGCAGAGCATGGGGCAATGAGTTCCCCCCACTGGGCACCACCGGATTCACCATGACATGTGATGATTCCGGCAGCCCATGTGTGCCTGCTCCTGCTCCATCAGAATGTAACCCTGTCCCTTTCTGCAATAATTCCCTATGGAACTTGCATTCTCAATTTACATTGAAAGCCCTCACACAAATTGAGACCCATCAGTGGCCTCTTCTACACAAGCACTTTCTTTTTCATGTCAGGAGCGACTTGAGAAACTGCAACTTGCTTCTGATTTGAGAGAATTGGCCATCTGCAAGAATGTTGCCCAGGGAATGCCCGGATGTTTTACCATCTTGTGGGCGGCTTTTCTCATGTCCCTGCATGATAAGCTGGAGCTAACAGATGGAAGCTCACCCCACTCCCCGGATTCAAACCAGCAGTTCTGCAGCAGAAGGGTTTAATCCATTGCGCCACCTAAAATCCACTGTGAGGCCTGTTCAGGGTCGGGGTATTTACAAAATGTGCACCCCTAATGTGTGCTGCAACACGCATCCAGCTGAAAACAGCATATTAAAAAAACTCACCAGAAATTCCAGATCAAGCAATCAAATCAGCATGCTTATAATGCAGAGCAGGAACCCAAATAACAGAGTAGTTATGAGGACAGTGCTAGCGCTGAAACTTGTGGGGGAAGAAACCGGATACACAGCTCAGCTGAAAGGTGAACAAACGCCTCCCCCATGGAGAGGAAACCACAGTGTTCCTATGGAAACACCCACTTTCACTTTTACACTTTGCTTTTCTTGCATCCAGCACTGATTCTCGTTGGTCACACTTTCATATCACTTCATCTTGCCAGATAAGGCAGGACAACATTCCTTGGATCAGATAAATTCGTAATCAGCAACTTTTTGTGACCACCATCTCAGTTTAGAACTGGTTCATGGGGTTGCACTCTGCAACAAGCAGGTTCTTTTTAATTCACATTCTGATGAGGATTAAATAGCTGTATAGAAGGGGTTCCAATCACTTTTGTTTATATTATTTTTAGTTATACTGTGTAAGGACCAGCAATATAATTTTCGGTTTCTCGGATGCAAAGAAAAGGTGGGAAATAGTTATAGGTATTGTCAAAGGCTTTCATGGCCAGAATTACTGGGTTGTTGTAGGTTTTTCAGGCTGTATGTTCTAGAAGCATTCTCTCCCGATGTTTCGCCTGCATCTGTGGCAAGCATCCTCAGAGGTTGTGAGGTTTGTTGGAAACTAGTAAAAATAGGTTTATATATCTGTGGAAGATCCAGAGTGGGAGAAATAACTCTTGTTTGTTGGAGCTACATGCAAATATTTCAATTGGCCATCAAGTGCTAATCGCAGATGCAGGCGAAACATCAGGAGAGTATGCTTCTAGAACATGGCCATACACCCCGAAAAACCTACAACAACCCAATAGCTATAGGCATATAGTTTTCCTAAACTGTAATAATTTCTGTGATAGAACTGCCCCTTTGTCTAAAACCTTAAATTCTAGGAATTGTAGCAAAATGCTCATTATGGCAAGCAGTCTCTGTATATGTTTACAGCGGAAAAGGTTTCTGTATATTACAAGGATTCCTGGTGTGTGTGTGTGTGTGTGTGTTCCTCCTTTCTGCAATGTGGGCGGTGTTCCCTTGCCTTTACACAAGGTTTAAACTAGATGAGATGGTGGCATGTGTATTAATGTGGGCAACTGGCTGCTGAGAAAGGAACTTTCAAAGGGTGAATGTTACACTTTTTTAACTCACGTATTTTCAAATAACTTTTTTATTCGACCGTGTTAGCATTCTGAAAATGGAGTTTAATGATATTTGTTAGTGACTGGCAAATCTGATGTCATTAATCAGATCAGAAAAAGGTGTTGATCAGATCTATTCCCTCCTGTGCTGGCATACAATAGAAGTTCCACTTTTTCTGCCGTTGTACACAGTGATGAAGGAAGGCAGATAAAATCTGCTGTCTCTAGAGATGTCAGGCTGTCAGATTTCAGGATCAAAATCTGGTACCTGGGGAGGACTATATGTGTTATTACAAGGGGAAGCCCCTGGTGAGGTTATCAAGATTGATACAGTAAGCATCAAGCAAAATTTCGCAGAGTATGTCATTTGGATAAAAAAAAACTACTAGTTCAAACAAATGAAGAAAATATAGTTAACCCTCCACATTCACGGGACTTAGGATCACAGGACACCTGTCAAAGTGAAAAACCATGAATTAAAAATGCTAGTTTTCAATCTGACAAAACACCTCTATCGGAATCTCTAGGTTCTCCAGCACAGCTCTGTGGACAATGTCCACCAGAAGTTGACCTACTACAGTGAAGCGCTCTCTCGTGATCTAAAAATGTTCTAGAATCCATGTGTTTTATGCGGCTTTTGGAAATTAGATGCTGAAGGATGTTTTTCTGCTCCTTATTTTTAATCAACGGGGGCTGTAATTTGTGCTTATATCATTCTGTTTTATTTATGTTTACATGCTCTTCTTAAAAATTGGGTCCTTAAGCTGTCTGGTGTGGCATTTCCTCCCACAGTTTGCCAGGAATCAGTACCATATTTATGCCCTCTGGCTTTTTTATTTATTTTGTATCAAAAAGCATTGCATAAATAAGTATAAAATTGATAAAAATAGAAGGAGCACAAGCAGCTAAGTATTTTAGACCAAAAACAAGCAATAGTGACAGCATTGTTTGTAGCTTTGTTCTAAGTAGTGCCATTTTGCCAGATTGTCTGCTCACTCCACTTCTGAGTCTGTTCAGGGACTTCCAAGTTGCCGTTCTTGGATTGCCCACAGGCTACAACCATTTTTTAATTTAATGCAAACTCGCCAGGAACCAACAGCTGCTGATTAATGGTCTGGCAGACATCCATGGCCCACGGAAGGATTAATCACTAAAAAGTTTTAGGAATCTGGCAGGATAACTTAGATAGGTAGGGAAAATACGGAATTAGTACATATACTGAATGAACTGAGCAAGTCTTATTTTTGGGAAGTGTTTTCCAAGTTCAGCATTGCAGATATGCACAAATTGTCCCGTCAGCATTACTCCCTTGACCATTTGTACCCCCCTTACATGGATTAACATAAATTAGCCCCTTAGTTACCTAAGAGAAATTCATTTCAAAAAGCATAATTGCTCTTTTCAATTGCTGCACATATTTGTGTCTTATATTAAACAGGTAATGCAAAAAAAAAGGTGCATCGGAAGAAGAATAAACTGGAGAAGCAAATAATCTTCCTTTCATGAGGAAAAGGGAATGGACGCTTGATGTCACCAGTGACTTCCCTCTCATCCATGTAACGGTTTTGGCCAGCCTCCAATTCCATCCTAGCTCAGTCCATTAGGGAAAAGTTAACTTTCTTAATTTCACCCTTGCTATTAACATGCCACAAATGTGTGTGGTGATTAAAGAGCTGTGCAGCTAAACCGACCAGGTGATTTTGAAATGGTTTGTAATTGAATCATGGCTGTATTTGATTTTGTCATCTGTCCCGTCAAATGTGTGCTATGAAAATGGTGACAGCTCCGGCTTAGCTTGGGAGAAGTAAGTCAGAATGGATTTTATTGCCTTAGCAAGTGCAGTAACATTAAATAAAGACCTGTAGATGAAATTGAAGCTCGGTTTCAAATGATGTGGGAGAGTTTGAGGGAGCAGAAAGAATTTTTCCAGTTCAGACTCTGCAAGGTGATATAAAAAGCTGTCCCTGGATACATTTTGGAAGCAGCCTTCAAGCATTTATTAGATTTAATATGTTTTGTTTTGTTTTTTGCCTACATATGCATCTTGTTTTGGATAAAAAGTTTGCTGAAACATATTGAATTGATTCTCCTTCTTTGTGGGATAGGACCATATCCATATTCTTTCCATGTTATTTCTGTCTCTGGTCCCATGTTTTCTGCTAAGAAGTAATGCTCCAGGAATGCATTTACTTTGTCAACTTAGGCATATTTGTATAAATCTGTATCCAGTATAATAAGATAATACACAGCACTAGTATGAAGCACGAGGAGGCTTCTAACCAAGGTGAAAGAAGAAAGTGCAAAAGCTGGGTTGCAGTTAAACATCAAACAAACCAAGATGATGGCAACCACACTGATTGATAACTGGCAAATAGAGGGAGAAAACGTGGAGGCAGTGACAGACTTTCTATCTCTAGGCACAAAGATTACTGCAGACACCGACTGCAGCAAGAAATCAGAAGACCTTTACTTCTCTGGAGGAGAGCAATGACCAATCTTGATAAAATAATTAAGAGTAGAGACATCACTCTGGCAACAAAGGTCTGCACAGTTAAAGCAATGATATTCCCCATAGTAACCTATGGATGCGAGAGCTGGACCATAAGGAAGTCTGAGCGAAAGAAGAAAGATGCTTTTGAATGGTGGTGTTGGAGGAAAATTCTGAGAGTGCTTTGGACTGTGAGAAGATCAAGTCAGTCCATACTCCAGAAAATAAAGCCCAACTGATCACTGGAGGGAAGGATATTAAAGGCAAAGATATAGTACTTTGGCCACATAATGAGAAGACAGGAAAGCTTGGAAAAGATAATGATGCTGGAGAAAATGGAATGAAAAAGAAAGACCAAGGGCAAGATGGATGGAAGTTATCCTTGAAGTGACTGGCTTGACCTTGAAGGAGCTGGGGGTGGTGATGGCTGACAAGGAGCGCTGAGTGGGCAGGTTCATGAGGTCAAGAAGAGTCAGAAGCGACTGGATGAATAAACAACAGTATGAAGCAACCTTCCTCCTTCATTAATCTAGATCTCTCTGTATAATTTTTTCCAACAAATATCTGCATAAATAATGTATCCATGTTAAGGTTTATTTGTTTAATTAAAGCATTTCTGTTTTGCTTCCCAGACTAAAAGAATGCCCGAGGTGATGAACACATAAAAACCAAATAAAACAAGACCAAGATAAAATATAAGCAGTATAGCTAGGTAGTATATATTAAACTCAGTGCCTGCCTCAGAGACTGAGGAATTAACACATTTGCTTCATTTCACAAGGGTCCATTTATATATTGGATTGCCTGCAAAATGTGGACGCTTATTAGGTAGACCCTTATTGATGCTGCAGCCCACATAGTTGTTATTGCTGATGTTATTTATCTGCTCTCTTGAAGTCTCAAGGCAAAGGACAACATAGTTAAAATACATAATTAAAACACAAAATCGTTTAAAACACATAGATTAAAATATATGGATTTAATACTATAACATATAAAAATAATTCAATAATTTAAAATTATAACACAAAAAATAATCATGGTCATAAAATGCCAATTGAAAATTGACTGGTCAGGTATGCTGGAAGAGAGAAGTCTTTAATACTGTTTTAGGACCTCATCAGAGGGCTGCTAGGCTCAGTTTCCATGTGTTTAGGTTTCCCACGGAGGCCATCATATGACGTGAGGACACTTCTGGTGGGAATTCATGTGTTTTCATTTCCTAAACGCATGGAAACAGGCTCTGAAGCCCTCTATCAGGAGTTGGGTATCAATCGACTCCTGATAGAGAAAGATGGGGTGAAGTGAAGATGGGGGAAGGCGTAGGAAGCCTGTGGGATGGCTGGCAATTCCTGAAGATGGTGAAATATGGGAGGGAGTGGGTTAAGACGGTTCCCTCCATTTTCCCCTGTTTCGTCTGAGGAGGTCCTTAGATTCTGACCACTCATTAAGCTGTTGAGGCTCTTCTGGCAGGTCATTCTACAGTCTAGGGGCAGCCAATTAAAAAGTCTTCTGAGTAAAGGTTGGTTAGTACATGGATGGGAGGTCACAAAGAAATACCAGGAATTGACAAAAAAAACCCCCAACCTCTTATGTATTCCTTGCCTAAGAAAACACTATGAAATTATTAGTAGTATCATTATTATCATTATTTAATTCCACAAATGGGACTCAAAGTGACTTGACATAAAAGCATTAGTATACAATTTAAAATATAAAAATATGCAACTATTAAAGCAGAATTGAACACAAACAGCACAAAGTTAAAATCTATCAAAACATATTCAGAGTTAAAAGCCACAGTACCCCCTGACTAAATCTTAAACACCTAAAAATTCAGAGTATTGACAGAAGAATTGAAGACACATAATTACACAGACTTCCAAAGGCTAAGTGACATTGGTGTGCCAATGCATATACATTCAATCTAGCATATGCAATAGCATTTACAAGAAAACTGTGGCCCTATGAATATTGCTCTTTAGTTCCCATTAGTTCTAGCCATCATCTCCAGTAGTCCGATATGGCAGAAGCTGTAATTAATTGAATCTGAAAAGACATGTATTCCTTGCTCCTACAATAGAGGAATTAAACCTTACTTTCTCCTGCATGGATTAAGAATATGAAGTTGTTGTTTGAACACACACATCAGCTTTAAATGTGAACTGGTCTGCAATTGCTATAAAAATTTAGAGACTCAGTTGCTTTGCAGAGAAGCATCTCTCTGCAAAGCAATTGTGCATCTGTTTCTGGGTTGAATGCAATTATGGGAGAGTTAACCCACATTGCTTAAAAACTAACAATGTTTGTGTGTTTGCTGCTTCATAAACTTGTTTAAATTCCTATTTCCAAATTAAGTCAGCAAGTTGGTGCAAAAATACATGGGCCTGTATGCAAAGAACCAAGTGAGTGTTTCCTTTTAACAAAACAGATTTATTTTTATTGACAACATCTTAAAACAGAACATCAAGAATGACAGTTTGTAGGTATATACGGTAAATGGTTGACACATCCATACAAAAATGTACTGTTAAGATTCTGCCAAAGTCTCCAGATGGCCAGGAGTATCTTTAAAGGTCTTGTCATATGGTCTAGTGCAATTGCGTTATTAGTACGTCTTTCCAAAATTTCTGGTGATGTAATGGGACTGTCCAAAGTCTGTTGTTGTTCAATACATTAAAACCATTTTTAAACAAACTTGTTCTCACTGGTTTCTTCTTTGATGAGCCTTATGTTCATGGTTGGGTTCTCATATATTGCAAAGTCCAAAACCCTTTGGAACCATGTGTGAATGTTCAAATCATCTGCTTATTTCCAATTTAAGGCAATTTGCTTATGCACAATAACAGCAGCTGTGAAATGAAGTATTGTTGTGAAACAATGCATTATTATCCAGATAAAATAAAACAAGTACAAATTGTTTCTTTTTATCTTTTTTTTCTTTTGCATTATCTTCAAAAGTCAAATGCCCCAGAACCTGG
This sequence comes from Anolis apletophallus, assembly GCA_030556195.1. NCBI lineage: Eukaryota > Metazoa > Chordata > Lepidosauria > Squamata > Anolidae > Anolis > Anolis apletophallus. The sequence goes on along the minus strand of JARBWK010000006.1, from coordinate 85,532,653 downwards.
CTGGTATTTTTACATAGTAGAACCTGAGAATTAAGTTTTTGGACTACATCTCCCAGAATTCTTGTTGGATAAGGAATTCTGAGAGTTATAGTTCAAAGAAGTAACCTGCCTAAGTTCTGCCCCAAATTTTTTGCACTTCTATCCCTTAGGCAATTGCCACCAAAAAGCAAATCCTTCTGATGAAAGGAGACCACCAAAAACTGTTTGGGATTTGGCATGAGCTGTTGGCTGTTCAAGAAAATCCAATTAAATATGCCAAAATGGTGTTTCTCAAACATTGATCCTCCAGATGTTTTGAACTTCATTTCCCAGAATTCCTGATTGTTGAGCAAACCAGCTAAGGCCTCTGGGTGCTAAGGTTCAAAACTGGCAGAGGACCAAAAATTGGAAATGGCAGATCTAAAGTATGGTCAACCCTTCATATCCACGGATTCTGGATCCACAGAGTTCACCATCTGCAACTTGAAAATATTCCAGGAAGGGAGGGAGGAACGGAGAAGGAAATCTCCAAAGGCAATTATGCACAATAGCATAATTCAGTACCTTGACTGGAATTGGATTGACAAATTGACAGATTAGGATATGGCTACTGTTTACTAATCTGGGTTTGTGGATGGAATACTGTTTTAATTTAATTGACTGTTGATTATGTGTTTTAATTTAACTTACTATTTTAATTCTGTATGTTTTTTATGGTTTTATATTGTATACTGTGGCATCGAATTGCTGCCTTTGTCAGCCGCTCTGAGTCCGTCCCCCCCCCCCCTCGGGGGGTTGAGAAGGGCGGGGTAAAAATACTGTAAATAAATAAATCAATCTTTGTTTTCTCCCTTGGATTGACTGGGCACAATTTTGCTATACCATTATGTATAATAGTACTTGAACATTCATGGATTGGGGTATTGATGGAATCAAACCCTAGTGGACACCACAAAGGCCTACTATAATTTTTTGACATTATTAATCCCTGGAAAAACTGCCTTGAACACCTAATAGCTAAGAATAGTAGAAAATATGCAATGGAATAATGCAAGACTGCATACTATTATGGCCCCAGTGATCAGGTTTCCAGATGGAAGACAGTCCCGAAAAGGGTTCGCTTGATGTGCTTTCCTCTTGACATATTTCTGCCTTTCGCTCTTCATTTATGCCACTTTGAATTCCACTGTGGTGTTGGTAAAAGCTCACCTCCAGTTAGAATGCTCAAGCGCCAGGGTTTCCCAGTTCTTGGTGTCTATGCCACAGTTTTTAAGGTTAGCTTTAAGTCTATCTTTGAATCTCTTGTGCTATCCACCAACACTCTGTTTTCCATTCTTGAGTTGAGAGTAGAGTAATGAAAGCAGACAGTGAGAGATGGTGATTGGGCCTTTGGACAATGTGACAAGTCCACATTTGTAGATGGTCCATGTAACAGGGTGTAACAGGGTTGAGAGGATAATAGCTTTATAAACAAGCATCCCTACAAATGTCCTATCCTCAAACACTCTCTGCTTCATTAAAATGCTGCACTCACAGAGCTCAGACAGTATTGTATTTTGATGTCAATGTGGACTTTTGTGAAGAGGTGGCTGCCAAGGTAGCAGAAATTATCAGCATTTTCTAATGTTACAACATTAAACTATTTTTTAGCATTTATTTATTTATTTATTTATTTATTTATTATTGAGGCTTCTATGCCGCCGACTCCCGGGGGCTCGCGGCGGCTCACAAGAGCCAGGGGCATAAAAACAAAGATTAAAAACATAAAACAATTGAACAATTAGAGCAATAGCAGAACAGGCAATAAAACAAATGGAGCAGCATCAGGAGCCACAACACAGGGATTGGTTGATGCCTACTGATAGAGCACTTTGGTTTTCTCAATGTTCAGCGAGAAGCCAAGCTTTTTGTATACTTCTGGAAAGATATTTAGAGTGGCTTGTAGATCTTCTACATTATCATCATCATATTGCAGTTCTGTAACAGATGTTGTTGTGACCTTGGTTTTGGCTTTCAGATTGCTGAGGTTAAATAGCTTGCTATCTTTCTGACAGATGATTTCCATGCCGATGGGAAGCTTCCCATCAACAAGGTGCAGTATCAAAGCCATGCAGATGGAGAATAAGGTTGAGGCAATAACACATCACTGTTTGATAAATGATTCCACCTTAAATGGATCACTTTGGGAGCCACTGCTGTCCAAGACTGTTGCCATCATGTCATCATGGAGGAGCCGCAGAATGTTCACAAATTTGTCAGGGCATCCAATTTTTTGGAGGATGGTCCAGAGCACATTGAGATTCACTGTGTTGAAGATTTCCATGATATGACAAAATATGATATTTCTGATTTGATGGGCTTAGGATTTCCAGGGAGAAATTTATTGTACAGAGGGATGGAAAGATGGCATTCTCACAGGCTATTTTACCAAAGGCTAGAGATGTACTCTTGTTCATACTTCTGAGTCCTTGAGAGGTGATGAGGAGTTGGCTGTGAGGTCAGTTATGAGTTATTCTCCTTGGTCTTTTGGACTCAGAGAGGTACCTTTCTGTCAGTCCCAGGCCCCAGTATTTTGGGGGTCCCTCTTTTAGGGCAACACAAGGCTCCTGATACAAAACCCCAGCTGATATCAAAAGGACACAGATAGGAGCTATATGCACCTCTGCAGGCTGTATACTCCTGAAATAATACTGCAAGATTTCTGGAGTTCCTTATCAGGAGGTAACAACAACAACAACTTTATTCTTGTACCCAGCCTCCATCTCCCTGAAGGGACTCGGGTGGCTTACATATGGCACAAAGTACCTAAAACAGAGCATAAAATAAGCACACAGTACAATGCAATAAAGTAAAACATATAACATACAAAACAACAATTTAAAACTCAGAACAAGGTCCAGTAACCTATGGTGACAACTATTGTAAGACATGGGCAGACTGTAAATAAGAACAAGAGAATGGGATAGAACAAATTATTGTCAAGGAACAAGGGCATGGGATAAAAGTTGAAGGGGGTAAACGATTTCTTTATTATATGTAATAAAGAGTATTATTATTATTATCATTATTATAAAAGTGCAGTGCTGTGTCATTGATTGCAGACCATTGGGGCTAGGTAATCCATTTCTTCTTCTTTCTTTTTTTACTTTTCTTTATGTTACCCATCCTTTAATAGCACCAGCCAGAAAGATAAAGTGGTGGTAAAATGCTCTATGGAACACCAATGTCTATACAAGGAGGTGGGAAATCCATAGGCTACCGCAAGACTGACTGCAGAGTACATTTCTGAGTAGCCAATTTTGCATTCATCTTTCACAGTAAGAATAAAAATGATAAATAAGCAAGACATCAATTAGGTAAAACATGTCCATCTACGATACAAGTGCAGGCCCCTCAGTTTTCATCTTGCACCATTATGATGGGGAAAGGTCAGGATATTAAATGCCAAAAACATCCCCCACATCTGATGTGTGTTCATCTTGGGACTACATCTTTGAGTCTGCATAGGCAGTCATAAAATTTTAAAGAGCTACGGTAAATCTCTTTGCAAATATTGACTTCATTTTTACAGTAAAAGCAGCTGATGAAACACAGGAGGCTTTCATTGCTTATTGTTTACAGTCTGAGTTAACCCATAGCATAGCATCATATTTTATCCTGCTCCTGTTCCTTTCTGAAATCCACTTTGTAGGAGAAAAAGGAACAACAAGGGTTAAGATTGGATCATGGGCCATTAGCCAAATTTAGTTCCCATCACCACTGATGAGTAATTGAATTGTTCTCCCGTCAAAACATTTATCTGCAGCCCTCTGGTTGTAGCTGTCTAACATGCTGGTTTGACATTGTTCAGTTGTCTTTCCAAGACTCGATTCCATTCATGCGGCAATTGATCAGAAATTATAATCGCACGGCAAGCAGGAAATGTAGCTGCTCTCAGTAATGGAGCCAGATAACTGGAAGATGGGGAATATTAATTTGTCATCCTGTTTCTGTTTGGATTTGAACTGGCAGTCAGAGAGTCCTCCTTCAAACTTCAACAACTTCATGTACAGAAATGAGTTTCAAGGTCAGCCCAGACCATTTTGTCAAGACTCAATATCTGGTCAGAGCTTAGAAAGTTACTATTTTGGACTACAAGTCCCAGAATCCCCTGGTCAACACTGCCACTGGCTGTGCTATCGGGTGAATTCTGGGAGATATATTCCAGCAAAGTCATTTTCATAAGCTCCAGGTTTGATGGTAAAATCATAGACAGAATAGCTCCACAAAGTGGGATCTCAAAATAAGTTACTTTTTCTATTGCTAATGGAACTGAAATTTTATTGCTTCCATTTTATGGCCTTTGGGTGCATCTGTAATGCATCTATACTTTAGAAATAATGCAGTTTGATAACCCTGTAACTGCTATGGCTCAATTCTGTGGAATCCTGGGATATGTAATTTGATGAGGCACCAGGGGCGGTCCTACAAGATAGGCCAAGTAGGCGGCCGCCTAGGGTGCCATCTGGGAAGGGGGCGCCATCCTGGCCGCATGGGGCGCCATCCTGGCCCTGCCGATGTTCCTCAGACAGTGCTGCAGCTGCCTGCTTTTTGACCCCGGCCTTGTGCACTCCGACGCCGCTTCTGGGCACGCGCGGAGGTTTTCACGCAGGCACAGTTGCTCCGGAGCTGAAGTTGAGCACAGGAGCAACTGCACATGCGCGAAAACCTCAGCGCATGCCCAGTAGCTCCCTTGCGCAGAAGCCTGTAAGCAAAGCACTCCCTATCGGGCAGGCAGGGATTGCTTCCCCTCTCCCTTTGCCTCCGCTGCGCGCGCGCGTTTGCAGGGAAGGAGAAAAGAATCAGTGAAGGAAGTGTAAGTGAAGGAATGAATGAAGGGCTTTCCTCCTCCTCCTCTGTGACCTCTTCTCTCCCTCCTTCCTTTCTTCGGCTCTATTTCTGTCTAGACCTGAGGGGCCTGAGGCTATGAGGAGTTCTGGGAGTTGGAGGCCAAAACACTTAGAAGGAGGGAGGGCGGGCCCAAGTTTGCCCAGGCCGCGCTGCCTGTATTCGACCTCATTTGAACATTTTGGCTGTTTTTCTATTTACATTTTACATTGGGATCCTAATTTTGGACTTATGGGAGACTCCTATGAATTATCGGGTGATAGGTAATATATTCTGATTTTGATGCATTTACATTGCATTTCTTGTTGATTATTATACAGTTCTGCTTAATATTGCCATACAATATAATACAAATACAATATAACAATAGAATAATGATATATTTTATATTACATGTAATATTACAAACAATATTGCAGTATAGTGGTATTGTACAAAATAGTAGTATATAATATTTTATTTTACTTTATTTTGGGTTATTTGAGTTTTATAGGAGTAATGAAAATATTTAGTAGAGGATAATTTTATTTAAATAAATAATTTTATTATTTTATAATAATAATATAATAGAATGTTACATTATATTATAATGTCAATATATTATAATATAATTATATTGTAATGTAGTATAATATAATTATGATATAATATAGTATGAGTATGGTATAATATATTGTATATACATTGATACAATATAATACTACTAATGGTATTGTGATATTATAATTGTATTTTTGTTTTACATGGGGGGCGGCAAAATAATGTTGGGGGGGCACCAAAATAATGTTCGCCTACCATTTAAAATTACCTTAGACCGCCCCTGTGAGGCACCATCATTCTTTGACAGAGAAAGCTTAAGACCTTCTAAAACTACAACTTCCATGAGTCTGTAGCATTGAGTCATGACACTTATCCAGCCCCCATGAGTACTGAAATCTGTGGATAATAGGATATGTAGTTTCATGAGGCACCAGCCCTCTTTGGCAAAGAAGGCTAAAGATCATTCAAAACGACAACCTCATTCTTCCATAGCATTGATTTGTGGCAGTTAATGTGTTATCAAACTGCATTAATTCTGCAGTGTAAATGAACCCTTAGAGATGTTCTATTCATAATGTTGCTGTATATCAAAGCTGACTCGAAAGTAACAGTAACACGAATTGAAGCAATGGTAGAACACCAACAATTATTTTAAAAATATCTATTTGGGGTGTGGATAGGACCGATTTAGAATAAGGAGAGACAGGGCCGTAGCCAGGCTTTTGATTCGGGGGGGGGGGCTGAGTTTGGTTCGGGGCTGAGACTGGGTGGAAGAGGGTCTACCCCAGCAAACCTTTTATATAGTTATCCCAATAACCCCATTAATGTGGGATATAATGAGCATGGTGATCAGATCATGATATGAATAAACATAACAGTTTAAATAATGTGCCAGTAAGGCCTTTTCACGGACCACCCTGAGAATTGGGGGGGGGGCTGAAGCCCCCTTAGCCCCCCCCCCTGGCTACATGTCTGAGGAGAGAACACATTTTTACATGTTACTTTAAAAATTGCAGAGGAGGTGGTGTTGTACATGTTCCTTTTGTTCCCATTAATACCATATCTGGCTTTTTACACACACACACACACAGATACCTTGACTTACAAATTTAATTAATTCTGTGACCAGCTATTAACTCAAAATGCTCTTATCTCAAAGTGAATTTCCCATTGAAATGCATTCAAATTCTAGGTACTGTTCCATTATCAGTGAAGAGGCCACCAGGGGGTGCTAGAGAGAGAGAGAGAGAGGAGGATAGTCTATTTCATTTGGGGGGGGGGGATTTGAAGGAGGAAAACTACTGCAGTGGGGGAAATAACAGGAAAACAGGGGGGAATGGTTTACCCCCTTCAACCCACCCCCCACCTCATAAGATGGACTATCTTTCTATCTCTAGCACCTCCTGGTGGCCTCCGCTCGGATAATGGAACAGTATTAAATGTAATCAGTCCCTCACAAGCCCTAAAATCCTGTACTCTGGCACTAGCTCTTAACTCAAAACACTACTCTATGTTAAAAGTGAAACCTGGGCTGACCAACCATTCTTAGCACAAAACACTCTTAAGTTGGGACACTTTTAAGTAGAGGTTCCACAGTGTGTGTGTGCACGCTTGCGCGTGTATATGTGTGTGCGTGCGCATAGATAGATAGAATAGAGATGATATAGAATGGGAAAATTACAAGAAAAACATCAGGAGGTTCAAGTGAATCACATTATTGTCTGCCAATTACAGTACATTACCTTGTGATATAAGTGGAAACATAAGACAATTCAAATGTATTGTTAGAACACATGAATAACACTAAATGATGATTTTCTAAAGTACCTTCTAGTTTCAGTGAAATAGTTACAACTATGATTCACTTTAATCCTGTAAATTGGGACTGGAAGATGAACGGCAGCCAATGGAGCTCCTTAAACAGGGGTATTGACTGCTGCCTGTAAGACGCTCCAGTTAATAATCTGGCTGCCGCCCGTTGGACCAATTGAAACTTCCGGGTCGTCTTCAAGGGCAGCCCCACATAGAGTGCATTACAGTAGTTCAATCTGGAGGTAGATAGATTGATCAGGAAGACTGCTGGGAGTTGCAGTCCAAGAATATTTATTTATTTATTTATTTGCACCCCCCCCCCCCCTGGTGGCTCGGGGCGGCTCACAACAGATCAATCAATACATAAATAGGTAGAGAAGGAAAAAAGTGGAAAAAGAGGAAGGGAAAGAAAAGGGAGAGGAAGGGAAGAGGAAGAGAAGGAAGGAAGGAGAGAAGGAAAGAAAAAAGGGAAGGAAGGAAGGAAAAGAAAGAGAGAAAGAAAGAGAAAGAAAGAAAGTGGGAGGGAAGGTTGGCCACAGCAATGTGTGGTGGGTACAGCTAGTCTCTAATAAACTATTTTTAAAACTAACGTTCAACATTGCCTCTCACCTATGTATAACAGTCCATGTAAAGGCTCAGAATTCATAACTCTTAGGTCTGATACCCAATTTTCTTTCTTTTCTTTAAAAAACAGACCATCGTTTGCATATTTGTAGTTTTCAGTCCAGGTTTGCAGTGGCTGGGTACAATTTTTCTTGTCTTTTATTTGCGAACAAAGATTCAGGAAGGACTCATCCCACGCTTTCTACAAGCACATTGATGACTAAAAAGGCCAATCCAAGATAGGCAAGCCCGATTGCAGAAAGCACAGCAGAAAGTCTCCTTGGGTGATGTTGTTTCCAGGTTGCAGTTCTTTCTGCATTGTCGTTTCTCTTCAAGACTCGTTTGGCGTGACTTCTCGAAAGAGGCCGCAACATTGTGGATAGTGAGTCTCCATGCCTTCCAATGTGAGCCAGGGGGTGGACCATTGTTGGTGATGTTGTTTCAGGGAGTCCTTATATCTATTTTTGGGGTGGGTGCCTCTCTTGTGCTGACCTGTGGCGAGTTCACCATAGAGTAGTATCTTTGGGAGGCGGTGGTCCTCCATCCTAGAAATGTGTCCTGCCCAGCGCAGCTGGGTTCTCAATAACATGTCCACAATGTTAGTGATCCCTGCTTGCTCAAGGACAGCAACATTCATCACTTAGTCAGTCCAGTGTGTATTTTGGATTGTGCGAAGACAGCGCTGATGAAACGTTCGAGGAGTCGTAGGTGTTGGCAATAGGTGACCCATGTTTCAGACCCATACAGGAGAATAGACAGTACGATAACTATGTATATAGCGTGTCATTTTTATGATATTCTTTTTTAAAAAATTAGCTAGCACAAACTTCTTTTCCCCTCTTTTGCCTTTTTATTGGCTCCTGTCTAATCCAGGGACAAGCCAGTCTCATAAATTTCAAAGCTGTTTGACTTAACTAGTTTCAAATCAGAATCAGCTCTTTTATTTGAGAATAGAATTTGTCATGTTATAATTTGTCATGGTTCACTAAATGACGCAAGGAAAAGAGTTGTAAATTTTGATGTACTGCAGCTGCACAAATGGTTATGCAAGTGTCAGTTTTTAATTGGATCGTTGAGTATTCTTTTTTCTTGATCTGGTTAGGTGTCGGGTCATATTGCAGCCTGTATGCTATTTTAAAACACAACTGTTGATGGAAATAGGTATGTACGAATTTCATATATGTATTAAATATAAAGTTATTTTTATCTGGACTATACATGAGAAAGATCAACACATTTTCATATGTAGATCTGATTGTTTCATCCAGACATCATACCAAACCATGGATAAAGAAGCTCAAATAAACTGTACTTATTGATTGATTGATTTACAATATTTATATTCTGCCCTTCTCACCCAAAAGGGACTCAGAGTGGATCACAGAACACATATACGGCAAACATTCAGTGCCATTATACACTGACAAGATAGACAACTGTACATCCATTGCAAATGCGGCTGGTGGGGACGAGAGACAGGGCCTTCTCAGCGATGGCCCCTCGCCTATGGAACGCACTCCCAAACGAAATAAGATCAACTCCATCTCTCCTCGCTTTTAGAAAAAAGCTAAAATTGTGTTTCTGGGACCAGACCTTTGGGCAGCAGATGTAAATTGTACCTTTGGATTTGACTGGATTGACACTTTGGGCTTGACTGGACTGACAATGTGTTCCGCTTGTTGGCTTTAATTAATTATTGTTGTATGTAGTGGTTTTCAATGTAAGGTTTTTAAAAATGTTTTAATGATGTTGATTATATGGTATATTTTTAAATTGTATTGTGGTGTTGCGGCCTGTAGTGCTGCAAGTGTAAGCTGTGCTGAGTCCCCCTGTGGGGGTGAGAAGCTGCGGGGTACAAATACCATAAATAATAAATAAATAATAATAATAGATAAAGGTATATATGGGCTTTTTCTCATCTTCGGCATCTTGGAGGCTTGTGCTTGGTTCTGGCCACCTAGGGGGAGGGGGTGCTGTCGCCCCATCTTCTCTGCCAAAGAGCTTTGTTTGTAAACTTCCTCCTTGATCGAATTGCCGGCATTTTTTTGCCATTTTCTTATGAGTGCCTTAAATATCACCCCACTTTAAGTGGTACCTATTTATCTACTCACATTTTGCTTTGGAACTGCTAGGTAGGCAGAAGGTGGGCTAAAGGCCAGGAGCTCACCCCGACCTGGGCTTCAAACTGTCAACTTTTCAATTGGCAAGATTTATTGCAGCTGGTGGTTAATCTGCTTTGTTGAAGCCCAGTATACACTTTTCTGTCCTTCCTTCTTATGCTTTTTCTCAAGTTTCATCCATACACTGTTCTGTCCTTCCTCCTCCTTATGCTTTTGCATGGTGACTGGACTATCTAATAATGGTTCCTGGAACATCTAATCATAGTTTGTTGTTACATCTCAGCCTGGCAAATTATGATTTGGACAAACTATAGCTTTCCAAAAAACAGGAATTTCTTGTTTGTTTGTTTTAAAGATTAGGATTTTTACAAAACTTTCCATTTCAGGAGTTTTAGAGCATCTAACAATTTTTTTAAAAGATATATACAGTAGATACTCCGTTAATCAGTTAACCAGTAACTCTGGGGATTTGCACATGGTGGATCAAAGCACAGTAGTTCGGGTTGCTTGAGAGTTACTAGTAAAATTGGCTATTGTTACACTCCATAGTATAATACTATTATACTCCACATCATAAACTCTGTATTGACTTCATATTAATGTTGAAATACAGTAATTAAAAGCAAATTAAGATGAAGGTAATATATAAGAATGTAACATTTTAATATATTATGAATACAGCATTTCTTTGATTTTTTTTTGCTGGGTACTTGAGCACTTCAGTTGCTTGAGTTTTGGTTAACTTTCTACTGTAATAACAAAAATACAATAAACATTAATACAGCAGCTACAGTAACCTGATTCAAAAAGCAATGGAAACTATTTGATTCCAAATTATAATCCAGATTGCCAAACAAACGTCCCTTTTTGAAATATTCTGAAAATGTTAATTTAGGAGACTGAAATTCCCTAAATCTGTGAGTCAACATGGTCCACACCATGTGGTCTGGGTGACTCAGGGAATCATATACACCCATACAGACATACCTTTCCAAAATCTAGTCTATAGTAATGACAGTTTTCTTGGTTTGTCAGCAATATCAAAAACCTCCCAGTTACAGTGCATAATGGAAGGGTAGGAGGCTAAATGGAAGCATGTGAGCCTAGGGATCTCATTTGGTTGATTGGGTAATACTTCATAATTGGACAGCACTAGTGTTAGGTATGAATTGACAAATCATTGCTTGCAATCAGCCAGCAAAACAGAAAAAGAATAATGTTTAAGTGTGTTTGCTAGGCAGATTTATCAAAACATAGATATTTCACCAACAGAAATCACTGTTGCTAGAGGGTAAAATATACAGAGTATTAATTTAGGGAACCAGCAGTAAATCAGAGATAATCCTGAAAATTTAGTAGCTCTTATCAAGATTGATGGTCTAAAATATGACTGAGGTTCAAAACGATAATATTGCTTGAATTGCAGTGCTACATTTAAAGTAGGAAATACACAGTGATATATTTCAAATATAATATGTATGTGATACAGTGTAGAAGTATTTATACAAGCAATTGCTACAATGTACATTAATTGTTTTCTTCCTCTAACAACAAATAATAAATCATGCCACTCCATTTTTATATCAAGTCTACATTGTAAACTATCTTTTCGGTGGCTGATTATAATGCAGGCTAAGGATAAACTGTGGTTTCTTTGATCACAATAGATGGAAGAAATAATGGGCAATATTGTATTTTATTGTAAATAATATCATATATAGTGATGGACAAGATTTACATTGAAAACATGCAATGTAATTAATCCTTTAGTGCTCAGACTACATTCCATTTGATTTCTCCTCACTTTTGTAGTAACTTCAGTATCCTAACTATACAACTATGTTTTCTCTCTTGAACAAAATGAAGTTCAACAGGAAAAAATTCAAGATACTTCACTTAGGCAGAGAAAATGAAATGCAAAAATACAGACTGGGGGATGCCTGGCTCCACAGCGATACGTGTGAAAAAGATCTTGGAGTCCTCACGGACAACAAGTTAAACACGAGCCAATAATGTCATGTGGTAGCAAAAAAAAAGCCAATGGGATTTTGGCCGGCATAGAGTATAGTGTCTAGATCCAGGGATGTCATGCTACCCCCCTCCCCCCCATTCTGCCTTGGTCAGACCACATCTGGAATACTATGTCCAATTCTGGGCACCGCAATTGAAGGGAGAGGTTAACAAGCTAGAAGGTGTCCAGAGGAGGGCGACTAAAATTATCAAGGGTCTGGGTAGCAAGTCCTATGAGGAGCAGCTTAAAGAGCTGGGCATGTTTAGCCTGAAGAAGAGAAGGCTGAGAAGAGACACAATGGCCATGTATAAATATGTGAGGGGAAGTCATAGAGAGGAGGGAGCAAACCCTGGAGACTAGGACGTGGAACAATGGCTTCAAATACAGGAAAGAAGATTCTGCCTGAACATTAGGAAGAACTTCCTAACTGTGAGAGCTGTTCAGCAGTGGTACTCTCTTCCCCGGAGTGTGGAGGCTCTTTTATTGTAGGCTTTTAAACAGAGGCTGGATGGCCATCTGTCGGGGGTGCTTTGAATGCTATTTTCCTGCTTCTTGGCAGGGGGTTGGACTGGAAGGTCCACGAGGTCTCTTCCGACTCTAGGATTCTATGAATAACAAAGCTGAATGTTATTTTTAAATTGTATCTCACAATTATGCCATGATAAATTTTAAAAGGAAAAGAAAAATAATTTGGTACTGTTCTATTATCCATGCAGAGGCCACTAGAGAGTACAAGAGAGAGAGAGAGAGAGAGAGAGAGAGAGAGAGAGAGAGAGAGAGAGAGAGAGAGAAATAGTCCATTTTATGGGGGTGGAGGGTGGATTGAAGGAGTAAAACCGTTCCCCCCTGTTTTCCTGTTATTACCTCCTCTCATGTCTCAATTGTGGACACAACCCTTGTCTATGATATAAGAAGTGAGGAGGGGGATAACCAGCAAACCAGGAGAAATTGTTTTCCTCTTTCAACTCCCCCCCCCCATAAGATGGGCTATCCTCTCTCTAGCCCCGTGGCCCCTACCCAGATGACTGAACAGTAATACTTAAAAAAAAATCTCCCCATCCAGCTACCCATAGGGGGCACATCTAGATGTAAACGTTAGCATATTTACCACCCTAGATCATTTTCAAAAATGAAATCACAATCAGTGCTAGAAAACGATGGATATTTCTTGCCTCTGTCTCATAATTTTGTAAGTCATTCTTGAATCACTCTTTCTTTCCACTTAACGCTTAAAAATGGAGGACTCTTGCTGTTTTGGCACAGGAAAATAGACAGCAGGGACCAGAAACAGGTCCGACCTTTTCCTTTAAATATTAATAACATCTCAGTGTTATGTGGCAGAGATAATTGCCAAAATGGGGAAGGCAGTTTGGAATCTTAGAACAGCAATATTCATATTTTCCTCTGGGAATAAAACAATCTTCTACGAGCCTAAAACTGCATGTATAGTTGTGAGAATTAGAATTCTTTCTTTCACAAGTCAGCAATGTGCTTATCGAGAGAAGAATTAAATATAAATCAAGAAATACTACCTATTTTTCAAAAGGGGGCACCTGGATTTGAACCAGGGACCTCTTGATCTGCAGTCAAATGCTCTTCCACTGAGCTATACCCCCTTTCCTTCTTTGCTGGTTCAACACATCTATCTTATTTGTGCTACATCCTAACTGGCATGCTGTCTGGAGAACAGCAATTAGTTTTATTTGTCTATGACATATGTCAATTGAGTACTGCATGTATTTCCTGATACAAAGTATATTTCATTTTTCACAGTACAAAATTAATTGTTTCTTTTGTCTTTTTTCAAGACATCATCTTATGTTGATACATGAGAAGGTAGACTAAAAATATGGGGAATGTTATCTGACATCAGGAAAGAATAGTGCACAGTGACGCCCCCTTTCTAAGATTTCATCACGCACCCTTTCAAGCTTATCTTTGCAAAATATTGAGCACCTGAAATTACAAGCCTGATTTTCATACTACTGACTTCAACAAAGCAATACATCTCCAACACTCTTCATATGAGCCCTCTATAGGTGTGTCTATACGGTAGAATAGATGCAGACTGACACCAGTTTCACTGCCATGGCTCAATGCTATGGAATCCTAAGAGTTTTAGTTTAGTGAGGTGAATAAGGATAAAGACCTTGTAAATCTACAACTCCAATCATCCCATAGTATTGAGCCATGGCAATTAAAATGCTTTCAAACTGCATTAGTTCTGCAGTGTAAATGTACCCTTTAAGGGATGTAGTGTGACTGTGTTATCAAGCAATTGTAAACTCACTCTCGAAAGATTTAAAGTTCACTAAGAGACCACAAATAAATATATGATTTTTCCTTTTATTAAAAACTTTTCCCGGAGACCTTGAGTTGGGCAACTTCGAAGCCTTTGAAGATTGCAAATAGACATTGCAGCAGCTGTGCCCCATGAACTATATTGTGTCTAACCCTTTTATTTATTTATTTTTATTTCTTGTATCAGGAGTGAACCAATGTATTTGAGAAAACACAAAGTTGAAGAACTTGGCATTCTATTAAATGTCGTTTGACCAATAGCTGGCCACTTGGGGTGCCTCTTGTGTTGCTATAAGAAGGTCCTCCATTGCGCATGTGCCAGGGCTCAGGTTGCATTGTAATAAGTGGTCTGTGGTTTGCTCTTCTCCACACTCACATGTTGTGGACTCCACTTTGTGGCCCCATTTCTTAAGGTTGGCCCTGCATCTCATGGTGCCAGAGCACAGTCTGTTCAGTGCCTTCCAAGTGTCCCAGTTTTCTGTGTGCCCTGGAGGGAGTCTCTCTTTTGGTATCAGCCATGGACTGAGGTGCTGGGTTTTAGCCTGCCCCTTTTGGACTCTCGCTTGCTGATGTGTTCCTGCGGGTATCTCTGTAGATCTTATAAAACTATTTCTTGATTTAAGACATTGGCGAACTGGCTGATATCCAAACAGGGGATGGCCCGGAGATTTCACTGCCTTGGACCTTTTATTGTTGGCTGCTACTTCCTGGTGGATGTCAGGTGGTGCAATATTGGCTAGACAGTGTAATTTCTCCAGTGGTGTCAGGCACAGACAGCCTATGATAATGTGGTATGTCTCATTAAGAACCACATCCACTGTTTTAGCGTGGTGAGACGTGTTCCACAATAGGTATGCTATTGTCATGCCCCAGCCTGACTCTATAGCCAAGCCAGACAGAAGCCATGTTAAACCCAAGTTACCGGCCAGGCCTGGGAGAGAACCTTTGCAGAGGCCTCCGCGTCAACCAGCGGTCAAGGCTAAACGCAGCCTTCTTTTTTCTCAACCTGATAAGAAGCGCTGGGAAAGCAAAGTCTCGTTATCCCCCGTCCCACCAGGGGCAGCCGGTAATGAGCTGACATTCTTGCCTGCTAAGAGAGCGCTGGGAAAGTCAGGCTCACATACTGCTCCTGGGAAAGTATTGCGCCGAAGTCAACGCCTTCAAGACCAAAACACTGGGGGGCCTATTTAAGTTGGTTCCCGTTGGTGCTCGGCATCTTGCGCCAACATTCAGATTTCAGCACCAAGCACCACGGAAACTCAAGTTCAGGACTAGGCCGCCGAGCCTCCACATCTCCGTACTCAAGTACGTGGTTTACTGAGGGATCCTCAAGGTCCAGGTTGCAACAGCTATGCGTATTCAGCAGCGGAGTAGCAATTAAGAAATTGTATCAATTTGATGATTTCTCTGTAACTTGTATCTTTCAAAATGTAAACTGTATCTATTTCTTATATAAAGTGTATAAACTGCTTCTTTAAAATGTATCAAAATCTAATCTAGAGACAGCAATCCCTTGTGTGACCCTGTTTAGACAATCACCTGGGAACAGAAATATTGAGCAACCCTCTCTAGCTATTTCCCAAAGGGTCCATAGGTGGCTGTGGAGCCCTATTCTTGATCTACATGTTCTCCTGCAGTGAGGACATCGCTTTCCATTTTCGAATGTCACACCATTGAGCTATATTTCTGGCATTGCAAAGGGATTGGCTGGTGACAGCTGGAAGAGCACTTTGGTTTTCTCCGTGTTCAATGAGAGGCCGAGCTTCTCCTATGTTTCTGCAAAGGTGTTTAGAGTGGCTTGTAGGTCTTCTGAATGCGCACAGACTACGTTGTCATCAGCATATTGGAATTCTATAACAGATGTTGTTGTGACTTTGGTTTTGGTTTTCAGTCTGCTGAGGTTAAATACAAGAGCGGGACAATAAGTCTGTGACTTTTTGAATTTCCCGCCTCTTAACTGAAAGGGCAACACTGCTCCTGTCAAGAGGCACCTGTCAGTTGACTCCTGTCAAAATTTGAACAAGCTGCGTCATTTAGTTTGTGTTTCACAGCCATTGATAGCAGACTACCACATGAGAAAATGGAAAAGTGATTTTTTTTATTTTTAAAAAAACTTTATTTAGAAATTCAATAGTACAAGAAAACAAACATAATAGGGCAGTACAGACATACTAGGCCATACCATGAGTGGCCTTTTACAAATGTGGAGACATGGAATAGCTTAATAGGTAAGAAACAGAAATAGTGGGAGAAGGAATAAGGGAGAGGGGAGGGGAGAAGAGAGATAGTAAGGAGTGAAGAAAAGTAGAGTTTCAGCCTAATTTGGTATTAGGCGAGAAGAAAATATAGTAAGAAGAATGGATCCATCTGATCAGAAAATCAAGACAAAAGTAGGCAAAGATATAAGTATATAGTGAGAATTAAAAAGAAATGTTGACTTCACATCTCATTACTTAAGTCAGTTTTTGTTGCAGTATCTTTGGCGGGTAATGACTTTTAAAGTCTCAAACCTTTTAAGTTTATGTTTTCTTTCTCTTTAATAAAATTAACGAAAGGAGTCCAAGTTTCTTCGTATTGTTTGTTAGTATTGTTCCTAAGCAGACAAGTGAGATTGTCCATCTCCGCTATCTCCAGAGCCTGGCGTAGGTGATTCTTGCTGCAATAATGAGATATGTTAAAAGTTTGTCAGTTGCTTTGTGTTTTAGTTGTCCCATGATGTTTAACAAATAGAGCTCGGGTTTTTTTTCCACCCAGTTTGAAATATTTTTTGAATGTTTTTATGAATCATGTTCCAGTATGAGGTGGCGGCTTTGCACGTCCACCACTGATGATAAAAGGTCCCTCTTTCTTCTTGGCATTTCCAACAAATGTCATTATTGTTTTTGTAAATTTTGGATAATTGGTGGGGCGTGATATACCATCTGTATATCATTTTATATACATTGAGAAAATGGAAAAGTGAATTTTGTGTGCTTATTAAGCATTCTTTTTTGTGGGGGGAAAACATCACTCAAATCAAAGCTAAGCTTGAGAAATACTATGGGGACTCTGCACCATCAATTTCAAGGGTAAAAAAGTGATTTAGTGAATTTTGTTGTGGCCGTACAAGCACGGAAGATGCCGAATGTTCTGGATGCCTATTTGAGGTCGCTACACCCAAAACAATTGAAAAAATTCGCAATGTGGTGTTGGCCTATCAGAGATTGAGATTGTGGAAGCCATAGGCACATGGCTCAGTGGTTTCAATTTCAAATGATCACTTGGGTAGAGAAAGTTTCCGCAAGATGGGTGCCGCGTTTGTTCACAATCGACCACAAACGCAATTGTGTGACAATTTCACAGGAGTGTTTGGTGTTGTTCAACCACAATATGGACAGGTTTTTGCGCCATTTCGTAACCGTTGACAAAACGTGGATCCACCACAACACACCAGAGACCAAACAGCAGTCAAAACAGTGGGTTTCTCAGGGTGAATCGGCGCCAAAGAAGGCCAAGGTGGGTTTGTCAGCCAATAAGTCATGGCGACCGGTTTTTGGCATGCATACAGTATAATCCACATTGACTACCTTCAAAGGGGTAAAACAATCAATGGTGACTATTATGCCAACCTATTGGGCCGATTTAATGAGGATTTGGGGGAGTCTCAGACTGCATTTGGCCAAGGAAAAGTTCTTTTGCACCAGGACAATGCCAACTTTTTGGGTCGTGTGTGCACACGTGCAGTTTCCATGGCAACAATCCATGAATTGGGATACGAATTTATTTATTTATTTATTTACTTTGCTTCTAGACCGCCTCTCTCAGCCCGAAGGCGACTCGATGCGGTGTACAAATAGCAGGAACTGCTCAAGACAAACAAATCAACAGTTATCAATACAATTTCAACATATACAATTTAACATTTAACGTTATAAACACAATATCAGCGTCTCATTATTAAGTCGATTTCCAGTTGCATCGTCGTTGTTCCTTAGGTCTCTATTTGATAATCATACTTCATTTGCAAATGCCCGGTCAAATAGCCAGGTCTTGACCTTCCTCCGAATTGCTCCCTCATCCACCCTATTCTCTGGATTTAGCCCCGAGTGACTATTTCTTGTTTCCAAACCTGAAGAAATGTCTCGGCGGAAAAAGATTTGACTCCAACGATGAAATCATCTCACAAACAAATACCTATTTTGATGACCTTGACTAATCTTATTTCTTGGAAGGAATAAAAAAAATGGAGAAACGTTGGAAAAAGTGTATAGAACTCAAAGGAAACAACGCTGAAAAATAAAATGAGGTTTTTAAATCCAAAAACCTGTGTTCCATTCAAAAAGTCAGACTTATTGACCTGCCCTCGTAGCTTGCCATCTGTCCGATAGATGATGTCCACTCCAGTAATGTATACAGTATATACATTCATATCTGTTTTGTTCTAGAAACACATTGTTGGAATCATTTTCCTGCCAGAATTTATTGAATTGCTAGCTTAAGCGGCTGAGGAGGGAAAGGAAGGGGCCTGAGGCTGTTAGGAATTGTGGGACTTGAAGTCCAAAACACCTGGAGTGCTCGAGTTTGTGCATGCCTGGTGTAGACGCACCTCTACTTGGAGGCTGTGAGTAGGGAGAGTACACCAGTTGCATCCCCAACAGGTAAAGTGAAGGTGTGAAGCATGCACAAGTGACCTTGGAGATGTATTGTCGAAGGCTTTCGTGGCCTGAATCACTGGGTTGCTGTTGCTGTACGGCCATGCTCCAGAAGCATTCTCTCCTGACCTTTCACTTCCTTAGAAGTTGTAAGGTCTGTTGGAAACTAGGAAAATAGGGTTTATGTATTTATTGAATGTCTAGGGCAGTGTTTCCCAACCTTTTTTGAGCCGCGGCACACTTTTTACATTTGCAAAATCCTGGGGCACACCACCAACCAAAATGACACAAAATGACACTCTAACACAGTGGTGCATATAGTTAATACGTTTTTAAATGTATTTATACACTCAGTGTGAAACCTGGGCCTGTTTCGATGAACACAACATATACATGACTTCCTTTCACATATTTATACATGGCTATCATGTCTCCTCTCAGCCTTCTCTTCTTCAGGCTAAACATGCCCAGCTCTTCAAGCCGCTCCTCATAGAGCTTGTTCTCCAGACCTTTGTGAAATTTCACCCTGAGTGAAACTTGCTTCCAGTTAACTATGGATGTCATGAAGCTGTTATAAACAGTTCCTTGGGGGGGGTAATTCTAAAAAAAAAATCCAGTAAAGTAGTAAAAAAACATTTCCAAGCGGAGAGACTCAATTTGTTTCTTGGAAACCTGTGAGGGGGCTGCTAGCAGGGGGGAGAGTGCCAATTTCCCACGGCACACCTGATGATCTCTCACAACACACCAGTGTGCCACGGCACACGGGTTGAGAAACACTGGTCTAGGGTGGGAGAAAGGACTCTTGCCTGTTGGAGGTAGGTGTGAATGTTTCAATTGGCCACCTTGATTTAATGGCCTAGCAGTTTCAAGGTGTGACTTCTTACTGCCTGGGAGAATCCTTTGTTGAGAGGTAATTATTAGCTGTCCCTGGTTGTTTCTTGTCTGAATTGTTTCTCCCACCCTGGGCATTCCACAGATATCTAAACCCCATTTTCCTAATTTCCAACAGACTTCACAACCTCTGAGGATGCCTGCCACAGATGCAGGCGAAACGTCAGGAGAGAATGCTTCTGGAACATGGCCCTACAGCCCGGAAAATTCACAGCAACCCAGATCTTGGAAATGCTACTTTTTGGGATCATGACGATTAGCTGTTGTTTTGCAGCCAATACATTAAATCCTTCCCTCTCTTGAACTCGGATCCACTCCTGCCTGCCTGCCTGCCTGCCTGCCTGGGACGAGCTGGAGACCAATGA
Organism: Anolis apletophallus; assembly: GCA_030556195.1. NCBI lineage: Eukaryota > Metazoa > Chordata > Lepidosauria > Squamata > Anolidae > Anolis > Anolis apletophallus. The sequence continues at coordinate 85,512,513 of JARBWK010000006.1, read as the reverse complement.
GCAAAAGGGGGCGGAGCCACGGAGTAGGAAAGGCGAGGAAAGGCACCAGGATAGCGACAACAGTGGGCGGGGCTTAGCCCGGTGACGTCACCGAACGCTGCGTCCGCTGTTGGAGCCGGTAGGAGCGTCTGACTGGTGGGAAGAAGAGGCAAACACAAGGTAAAGAAGAGGAGATGAGAGAGAGGGCGAGCGCCCGGATGTGCGCGCGAGAGAGATTGGGTGGTCCTCGCGCCGGGGTTCTGCGCGTGCCCAGCTGGCTCTGCCTGTGACCCTGCAAAGGGGAAAGGCAGGGGAGTGCTTGGGATCCTGCGATTGTTTTTCCTTGCTCCTAAGACAAACCTCCTACTAGAGACCCTAAACTCACGATGCTATTTCAAGGGATGCCTCTACACTTGGAGGACGGGTGCAGTGCAATGCTGTGGAGCCCTGGAAGCTGTAGTTTGGCACTCTTTGCCAGAGAATGCTAAAGACCTTGTAAAACTGCAGATCCCAGGCTTCCATACTATTGAGCCATGGCAGTTAAAGTGGTCTTCTCCAGTGAAGATGCCCCCCAGGTTCCCTAGAGTTGTCTTTTCTCTACCTTTTGCTCCTGTAGAGTTTGTCATTGCCTGAGTGGGGTTGCATAACTTAAAGGTTTCCCCCTGACATGAAGTCCAGTCGTGTCCGACTCTGGGTTGTGGTGCTCATCTCCATTTCTAAGCCGAAGACCCGGCGTTGTCCATAGACACCTCCAAGATAATGTGGTCAGCATGACTGCATAGAGCGCCGTTACCTTCCTGCCGGAGCGGTACCTGTTGATTTACTCACATTTACATGTTTTCGAACTGCTAGGTAGGCAGAAGCTGGGGCTGACAGTGAAAGCTCACGCCGCTCCCCTGATTCGAACCTGCGACCTCTCAGTCAACAAGCTCAGCAGCTCAGCGCTTTAACCCACTGCGCCACCAGGGGCTCACCATTTGCATAACTTACATGATTGTTTTCTGTGTCAGGAGCAACTTGAGAAACTGCAAATCGCTTCTGTCGTGAGAGAATTGGCCATCTGCAAGGATGTTGCCCAGGGGATGCCTGGATGTGTTACCATCCTGTGGAAGGCTTCTCTCATGACCCTGCATGGGAAGCTGGAGCTGACAGAGGGAGCTCATTCACGCTCTCTTCGAATTCGAACCTCTGACGTGTCGGTCCTCAGTTCTGCCAGCACAAGGGTTTAACCCATTACGCAACTGGGGGCTCCACTTATGTGATGATGGTGGTGATGCTGATGATTTACCCACCTCCTGATGGCTTGAGGCAAGGTACACCAACATATAAGTGTGTGTGTGTGTATACACACACACAATAAATTACATAGATAAAAATACAAAGAGGTATGGAGTAAAAAAAGAATGACCTAGTCCAGCATGGACTGAGCGCCAGGTCTGGAATCTTGTAGCTCAGGGAATATAGTGAGTAATACAGTATTTAGACAAGCCCAAATATACAGAGGCCCATGCTGTTTGTGGCCGCTTTCTTGTTTTTAAAACGTTTCATAGCTGGGCAAGGACATGACAACCAGATGTTCATTTTACAGTCTTTATATTACCCCTTACTACAACAAAATGGTTCATTTATGTTTAGTATCTGGGCGGCAAAGCAAACTCCATTTTATTGCCACAGTCGTTAGATGTTGTAGATGTAAAATGTGAGACTGCACATGCTCACAGTCTCTTTCCTTCTTTCTGTAGGGCGTTGCAAACCTTTTTTTCTTTCAATTTTAAGTTGTGAATTTTATCAGTATATTTTAACTTGTATTTTAACTCTCTGTATCTTGTTGTATGTCTTTTAATAGTGTTTTATCTCTTGTTTTGATGGTATTGCATCTTGCCTCAGGGGCCACGGTGGCGCACTGGCTTAAACCGCTGAGCTGCTGAAGTTGCTGACTGGAAGGTCAGTGGTTTGAATCTGTGGGTGGGGTGAGCTCCCGTTGTTAGTCCCAGCTTCTGCCAATCTAGCAGTTCGAAAACATTCAAATGTGAGTAGAGCAATAGGTACCACTTTGGTGGGAAAGTCACGGCGCTTCATACCGGCCACATGACCTAGGAGGCGTCTACAGACAATGCCAGCTTTTCGGCTTAGAAATGGAGATGAGCACCACCCCCCAGAGTCAGACATGACCAGACTTAATGTCAAGGGGAAACTTTTGTGGCATAATGTAAAAATTAACCATGTGTAGTTCATGTTTGATCAGTCCACACACTGCCTTGCCAAAGAAAGAAAATATGCCACACAGATAAACAATAAAGAACAAGTAGTTCTGGACAACATATGTACAATGTGACCAAGTGCATCAACTCACATAATGTCCTTTTGCTAGAGATTTAAAATGCCCTTCTCAGCTTTTCTCTGCTTCTCTCCAAGTACCTGCATAGCTCGAGCCTGAACAAAAATGTAACAGTAAACAAAAGTCCTAGGCTCAGTCATCGCCCCACACAAAGTTCAACCAATCAGCTTCATGCACACACACACACACACACACACACATTAACTGATTTCTTGCATACTCCAACAACTTTTACATTTATCTCTCCTCAAGCCACAGGGAGCGCCAGGTAATAAATTTGTTGTTGTTGTTGTTATGCAGCAAGGGCATAGAAGCAGTTGTGAAGTATGGAAATGCGAGTGTTGTATGTGCAAGGGGGCACTTTTGAACATTAGGTTTTTACTTTACGACTTTGCCTGGGAATAGAGTTGGACTGGGTGGCCCTTGTGGTCTCTTCCAACTGTATCTATGGGTCGCTTTACAACTCATGGTTATTGAAAGTCACCTTCCCACTTCCAGCAACATAAGACTATTAAGTGGAGAGTTCTACAGTTATCAAGCTGTAAAGACATGTCACAAAAGGAACATGGGATAGAGATGAAAGAGGAAAAATCAAACAGAAATAGGGTTCTTAAAGTAAAACAGTAATATTTATAATGAACAGACAGAACAGAAGTTGTTCTGGCCCAAGGAGAGCAACTAGATGGAGATGTGTTTTTCAGGACACCTTACAGAGTGATGCTTCTACTCACCTCTTCCTCTGCTACATTCAGTTACAACATTTCATCCTTTTCCCATCCCTTCACTGTATACATTTAATCATAGAATCAGAATTGGAAGAGACCTGGTGGGCTATCCAGTCCAACCTCTTGCCAAGAAAGAAGAAATTTTCAGTCAAAGCACCCCTGACAGCCTCTGCTTAAAAGCCTCCAAAGAAGGAGCCTCCACTACACTCCAGGGCAGAGAGTTCCACTGCTGAACAGCTCTCACAGTTAGGAAGTTCTTCCTCATGTTCAGGTGGAATCTCTTTTCCTGTAGTTTGAAGCCATTGTTCCACATCCTAGTCTCCAGGGCAGCAGAAAACAAGCCTGCTCCCTCCTTCCTATGACTTCTCCTCACCTCTTTATACATGGCCATCATGTCTCCCCTCAGCATTCTCTTCTGCAATGGCTTAAAACCTTCTGATTGTTTATATGCTAACAGTGCAATTCTACATCTGTTTAACTGGAAGGAAGTCCAATTAAACAGATGCAGGATAAATAGGAGTATAGTATCTAGATCCAGGGAAGTGTCCAGTTCTGGCCATCACAATTGAAGGGAGATGATGGCAAGCTGGAATGTGTCCAGAGGAGGGCAACCAAAATGATCAAGGGTCTGGAGAACAAGCTGTATTAGGAGTGGCTTAAAGAACTGGGCATGTGGCTTAAAGAACTGGGCATCACGTCGCCTCTCAGCCTGCTGTTGGAGTCAAATCTCTTTCTCCTTAACTGTTTTTATGTTTTAAGCGCTGCCAGAGGCGGAGTCGTGAAGGCCAATAAATAAATAATAAATAAATAAATAAAGAGGTGAGGGGAAATCATAGGGAGGAGGGAGCAAGCTTGTTTTCTGCTGCCCTGGAGACTAGGACATGGAACAAAGGTTTCAAACTACAGGAAAGGAGACTCCACCTGAACATGAGGAAGAACTTCACGACTGAATGAATGAATGAATGACTTCCTAACTGTGAGAGCTGTTCAGCAGTGGAACTCTCTGCCCCGGAGTGTGGTGGAGGCTCCTTCTTCAGGGGCTTTTAAACAGAGGCTGGATGGCCATCTGTTGGGGGTGCTTTCAATGCAGTTTTCCTGCTTCTTAATGGGTTTGGACTGGATGGCCCACAAAGTCTCTTCCAACTCTATGATTTTATGATTCTAAGTCCTATTTTGCTGACCTAGAAGTAATTCCCAACAAGTGGATATATGAGAACAGCCCACATGTAACCTACACAGACAAAGGTTTGCTTGAAAATATTGTTTATTTTCCTTGTTTCTGTTTTTTTGTTAATGCTATTGTTAATTACAATAACTACAAGGGTGGGTCGATAAGTCAGTGACTTTTTTTAATGAAACACAGGTTTTTGGATTTAAAAAATCATTTTATTTTTCAACGTAGTCTCCTTTGAGCTCTATACACTTTGTCCAACATTTCTCCAATTTTTTTATCCCTTCTAAAAAATAAGATTTGCCAAGGTCATCAAAATAGGTATTTGTTTGTGAGATGATTTCATCGTTGGAGTCAAATCTCTTTCTGCCAAGCCATTTCTTCAGGTTTGGAAACAAGAAATAGTCACTCAGGGCTAAATCCAGAGAATAGGGAGGATGAGGGAGCAATTCGTATCCCAATTCATGGATTGTTGCCATGGAAACTGCACATGTGTGCACCCTTGCATTGTCCTGGTGCAAAAGAACTTTTTTCTTGGCCAAATGTGGTCTTTTCCCCCCAAATCCTCATTAAATCGACCCAATAAGTTGGCATAATATTTGCCATTGATTGTTTTACCCTTTTGAAGGTAGTCAATGTGGATTATATCGCGTGCATCCCAAAAAACGGTCGCCATGACTTTATTGGCTGACAAACCCACCTTGGCCTTCTTTGGCGCCGATTCACCCCAAGAAACCCACTGTTTTGACTGCTGTTTGGTCTCTGATGTGCTGTGGTGGATCCACGTTTCGTCCACAGTTACGAAATGGCGCAAAAACTAGTCCATATTGCAGTTGAACAATGCCAAACACTCCTGCGAAATTGTCACACAATTGCGTGTGTGGTCTATTGTGAGCAAACGCTGCACCCATCTTGTGGAAAGCTTTCTCATACCCAAGTGATCATTTAAAATTGAAACCACTGGGCCATGTGAGATGCCTATGGCTTCCACAATCTCTTGCACTTTCAATCTCCGATTGGCCAACACCATATTGTGAATTATTTCAATTGTTTCGGGTGTAGAGATCTCAACTGGGTGTCCAGAACGTTCGGCATCTTCCGTGCTTGTATGGCCACAACGAAATTCAGTAAACCACTGAGACTTTAACTGCAAATGTACACAAAAGCTAAGGAACCAAATACTGACTTAAGTAATGAGATGTGAGGTTAACATTCTATTTTCTTTTAACCTTCTCTACTCCTCGCTCTTTTTTCCTTTCTGTCTGGCTTTTGCCCAGAAAAAAAATCACTAATGCCTTACTACAGGGCTGTCAAACTGGCGGCCCTGGGGCCATACACGGCCCCCCAGCCCCTTTCCTACGGCCCCCTAATCTTTTTAAATAAAAATAGAAAAATAAATTAAATAATTTTTTTTTAAAACCCACTTCCGGGTTTTGGAGGAAGTCTCGCAAGACTACGCCAGCCACGTGGGATTTCTATAACGCAGGCGTAGTTGAAATCCCGAGTGGGCGGCGCTCCCTCCTCCTCTTCCTCCTCCTGGCCGCTTCCACTTCCGGGGCTGTGAGGGGAGGCCATGCTGCTGGACCACCGCTCCATGCCGGGCCCGGAGGAGTCGCAGTCGCCGTTGCTGCTCGTGGCCGGCGGGGGCGAGCAGGAGGAGGCGGAGAAGAAGCCCGGGAGGGACCCTTCTGCATTGCAGCCCCTCTTCGCGCAGGTCTCGCTGCTGAGCCAGGCCAAAGGCTCGGCCTTCGTGGAGCTCTTGGGCGGCACAAAGGTCTTGTGCGCCGTGTACGGGCCCCGTGAGGCCGCCAGAGGAGGATGAGGGGCGGTGGCGGGCGAGGCGCGGGGCCGGCCATGCGCCTTTCTCCTCACGCGGGGCCCAGAGTCGGCCCTCGGAACGGGATCCAGCGCTGGAGCAGGCCCTGCAGCAGGCGCTCTCGGCCGCTGTGCGACTAGGCCGCTACAGGATGGCGGGTCTGTGCTCCTGGATCCGTTTGGGAAGGTAGGCTGAAGCAGGGGGCTCCCTTTGTTATTAGTAATATATTTAATTGTATATTTTGCCCCTTATGTATTCCATCCATCCATCTCTCTTTTTATTAGTAATATATTTAATTGTATATTTTGTTATTAGTAATATATTTAATTGTATATTTTGCCCCTTATGTATTCCATCCATCCATCTCCCTTTTTTATTAGTAATATATTTAATTGTATATTTTGTTATTAGTAATATATTTAATTGTATATTTTGTTATTAGTAATATATTTAATTGTATATTTTGTTATTAGTAATATATTTAATTGTATATTTTGTTATTAGTAATATATTTAATTGTATATTTTGTTATTAGTAATATATTTAATTTTATATTTTGTTATTAGTAATATATTTAATTGTATATTTTGCCCCTTATTCTTTTTTAATCATTCTGTTCCATTGTTTTATTTATTTATTTTATAATTAAAAATGCAACTAGTAATTTGTGGGTGGAGCCAGGGGGAGGGGCAGAGCTGTGGAGGGGCGAGGGTGGGGAAGGGGCGGAGCCGGGGCTTGGCCCCCCAGGTGATCAGTGTCCGGAATTCCGGCCACAGGTCCGGTAGAAGTTGGACAGCTCTGCCTTACTATATTCCCCTCTACTAACCTCTTGACCTCAATGGGCACAACTCATGTGCCCATTTCTTTCTTGTTTCTCTCTTTGTTTCCCCCCTCTGGCCTCCTCCTTTGTCCTCTCCCCCTCTGCCTTCCCTAATTATTCTTAGCTTTACTAGTAGTAGGCTACGCAAATGTATTGTGTGAGCCCGCTATGTCTACTTTGTTTTTTAAATCACACAACTTTCTGTACTTTTGATTGTTTCAATAAAGCTTTTTTTTAAAAAAAGAAATTCAGTAAACCACTTTTTAACCATTGAAATTGATGGTGCAGAGTCCCCATAGTATTTATCAAGCTTAGCCTTGGTTTGAGTGATGGTTTTTTCCCACAAAAAATAAAGCTTAATGAGCACACGAAATTCACTTTTTTCCATTTTCTCCTCAAATCACGGGGTCGCCTGCTATCAATGGCTGTGAAACACAAACTAAATGATGCAGCTTGTTCAAATTTTGGCAGGAGTCAACTTACAGATGCCTGTTGACAGGAGCAGTGTTGCCCTTTCAGTTAAGAGGCGGGAAATTCAAAAAGTCACTGACTTATTGACCCGCCCTCGTATGAATACTTATTTATTGCTGTTGTGAATCAAGGGATAAAAGATTGGGTTGGAAATTAATGATGTACAGAATTATTGTAATCCATTTCTTGGGTTTAGGTCAATGTATAATGTTCCTGTTGTCTGAAAGAATCAGCTGCCAGCAGATTTGTTTTCAGAGAGCAAATAACATCATATTTTTTAAAAAGTATAACTAGATTTGGCATAGTAACATCCGTACTTTCATACGGGATTGCAATTTTCAATATGGGATTGTAATTGTGAGGAAAACCGATCTAATTGTGGATGGGGAGAACTATCCATGCACAATAAATCACTGCTTTGGAAGACTGTCACTGAGGCTTTCCATGATTGAGGGTTCTTGTAATCTATATGTACAGTATATATACCAAACACTTGTAGACCTTCTGCACATGGCTCTAATTTAAGGGATTGGCTATGTTATTTCAGTATATATTCAGTCTTGGGATGAGCATTAATGCGCTTAACCCGCCCTGGAATTCAAGGCTGACAAGATCCAATGTGGTTTGGGCAGTGCTTCATTTCCTGCACTGAGGAAGAGAAAAAGACCCTTGGCATAGGTCTGTAATGTCTCCAACGGGCTCAGGAAATGGAAAACTTACACAGCACATCTTTATGTTCACAAAAGGTCTCGTGAACACATCATCAGACGTTTAATTTTTCTTTACAGAAAAAGGAACCATGATTATTTTCTGACTGAACTAGAATTCCCATGGTTAGTAAAATTAAAAGGGCAAGGACCTTGATAAGCATTAATCTATTTCTTTTGAGCATCAGATTTTATATAAAAACACCACACTGCGTAGTTACATGTAATCATCACTAGCTCATGTTGCTGATTGTTTGTTCTACTTCTGACTTTGGGAAAGAGCTGCTGCCTGTTAAGGAAATGATTTCAGAAGCAGATAGACCAGAATGTCATATTTCTGTGTCATCTGGAAATGCACCAAAACTTTGGTTGATGAAAAAACTATATTGTTTCCTAACTAATCCTCCCTCTGTTGCTCGGTTCAAAATATGCTTCTAAATGGAAATTTTAGCAGTGTAACTCAGGGTGCCACCTAAGCTCTTCCTCCTAGAGAGGGTCTCCTTATAAAGAAATGAAATGATCTGCATTATATGAGTCACACCAATGAGCCACATAAACCAGTATCTGCATTGCTACAGCTCGTGGTTGCTCTGGAAAGCAGAATTTGTACTACAGATGCAAGGGACAGAATCTGGGAATGGCTCTATGGAGAAAATTTGTTCTACCACTATACCATGGGTGTATCTATACCACGCATGGGAAAATCCAAGCCAAGGGGCTGGATGCAGCCCCTTGGGCTCTTTTCTCAGGCCCCACTCTTTCTCACCATCCTATATTCCCTCCCTCCTTCCCTTAAATCTCTCTTTCTCCCTCCCTGCCTCAGAGTGTGGTGGAGTCTCCTTCTTGGGAGGCTTTTCTGCAGAGGATGTCTATGGGAGTGCTTTGGTTGTGCCTTCCTGCATGGCAGGGGCTTGCACTGGATGGCGCTTGAGGGTCTCTTCCAACTCTAGGATTCTAGGATTCCATATCAGGAGTAGGCAATATGGGGTCTAATGGATACACTTTTTCTCTCCCACTCACCATCTCCTCCTGACCAAGGCTAACCCTTTGGGATCCAAATGTTTCCCATCTTTCCTTCACTTTCTGCCTCCGGAAGAGAAGAGGAAAGGGAGGAAAGAGCAGGGAGGGGACTTGGGGAGAACCCCCTTCCTCCCAATCTGTCCACCTCGCTCTGGCCCTCCATGCGGTCCCCAAGTTAGAAAGTTTGCCCATGCCTGATCTATACTATGGAATCAAGTCAGTTTGACAACATTTTAAGTCTACGGTATAATGGGAGTTATAGATTTACAAGGTCTTTAGCTTTCTCTGCCAAAAAAATGCTGGTGCCTCCTCAAACTAGAAATCTTTGGATACCGTAAGCCTTGGCAGTTAAAGTGGTGTCAAACTGCATTAATTCTAAAGTGCAGATCTAGCCTCAATCTTTTACTGATTGTAGCAAAATTTACAGAAAGGAACCATATGACAGTTCTTACAACATTTTTGCTGTTATTATCATTTATTTATACAGTGCGGTACTTTCCAAGTAAAATGACTAAAAACAGTTCCCTGCCCTTATTAATACGTTTATAATCTCGTTGAAAATAAGAAAGTAAGTATCCAACCTAGGGTTGTCAAGTTCCAGAGGGGACAGAGTTCTTACACTTTAAGAATTGTGGCGATAAGGAGGGTTTCCAGCAGGCATAACCTGCATGAAAAACTAAACTGAAATTTCCTTTTGTACAGAATTAGTAAAAGGCGCAAATCCCCTCTTGTGCTTCTTGAAAATTAGGCAACATTATTACTGTTTGCGTGCATGTGCCTTCAAGTTGCCACTCAACTGACAGCAACCCTTGAATTTCATAGCATATATGATCTATGAATTTCATAGGGTAGAATCATAGATTTGCAGTTGCTCAAATCACTCCTGACACGAAAAAAAGAAGAGTTGGAAGAGTCCTCATGGGCCATCCAGTCCAACCCCCTTCCAAGAAACAAGAAAATTGCATTCAAAGCACCTGTGACAGCCTCTTTTTAAAAGCCTCCAAAGAAGGAGCCTCCACCACACTCCGGGGCAGAGAGTTCCACTGCTCATCAGCTCTCACAGTTAAGAAGTTCTCCCTAATGTTCAGGTAGAATCTCCTTTCCAGTAGTTTGAAGCCATTGTTCCGTGTCCTAGTCTCCAGGGCAGCAGAAAACAAGCCTGCTCCCTCTTCTCTGTTATTTTCCCTCACATATTTATACATGGCATTACTGCTCCACCGTTTAGCCATGACCGGAGTGAGGGGGACTGCCCTTAAATGGGTGTCTTTCTTTCTCTGAGACCGGGGACAACAGGTGGCGAAGGGAGGGATGGTTTCTGGGAGGCTCCAATTAAATTGTGGGGTTCCCCAGGGAACCATACTCTCTCCTCTATTATTCAACATCTATATGTGTCCACTTGCCCAGCTGGTGTGTATCTTTGGTCTGGAGTGTCATCAGTATGCTGATGACACCCAGCTTGTGCTGAGGATGGAAGGCTAGCCAAACTCCGTACCCGATAATTTCCATCTGTGCCTAGAGGCCGTGACTGGGTGGCTACAGGCCAGCCGGTTGAGGGTGAACCCATCAAAGATGGAGATCCTTTGACTGGGTGCCCTGGTGGGAGAGAATGCCAGCTACCTACCCTGGACGGCGAGGTGTTACGCCTGTCGTCCTTAGTATAAGTCTGGGTGTCCAATTGGACCCACTGCTGACAATGGAGACCCAGGTCTCTGTTGTGAGCAGATCCTAGGCGGCTGGCACCTTACCTAACCAGGAGCAACCTAGCCACAGTGATTCAGGCGACGGTCATCTTGAGATTAGACTACTGTAACGCCCTCTACATTGGCCTTCCTTTGACTGTGATCCAGAAACTCAAGCTAGTGCAGAATGCTGCAGCTCGACTGCTCGCTGGAACTCCAGCGAGATGTCACATTATGCCAATCTTGCAGCAGTTGCACTGGCTGCCAATAGAATACTGGATTGCTTTCAAAGTGCTGGTTCTAACCTTTAAGGCCTTGTATGGCCTTGTATGGCCTAGGGGCCATGTTCCCAGAGATCACCTGAAGGACCTCCTCCTCCCCATATGTTCCCCAGAGATCACTTCGGTTGGAAGAACAAAATCTCCTCAACGTCCCTTCTGTCCGGACATACCATCTGTCATCCACTAGACAATAGCCTTCTCGGTGATGGCACCGATGCTTTGGAATGCTTTGCCTGATGAAGTTCAAGAAGTTAAAGAGCTGTCCTCTTTTCGAAGGGCATGTAAAACGGCCCTCTTTTGGCAAGCATTCAACCTGAGCGATCTTTTGTAACATCTCCTACTGTTAAATTTTAATTCATTCAGAATTGCTGATATTGTTGATGTCTGTTTTATACTGTGTTGATTTTATATTATGTAAACCGCCCCAAGCCTGCGGGAAGGAGCGGTATAGAAATTGAAATAATAAATAAATAAATATCTCCTTTCAGCCTTCTCTTCTGCAGGCTAAACATGCCCAGCTCTTTAATCTGCTCCTCATAAGGCTTGTTTTCCATACCCTTGATAATTTTAGTCGCCCTCTTCTGGACACATTCCAGCTTGTCAATATTTCCCTTCAATTGCGGTGCCCAGAATTGGACACAGTGTGATTCTGCCAAAAGAACTAGACTCCTATTGATGCAAGCCAATATCCCATTGTGGGTTTTTTTGGTTTTGTTTTTTGTTCTTTTGCCGCCGCATGACATTGTTGTCTCATGTTTAACTTGTTGTCCAGGAGGAATCCAAGATCTTTTTCACACATACTGCTCTTGAGCCCTGCGTCCCCCATTTTGTATTTTTGAATTCCATGTTGTTCTGCCTAAGTGGAGTATCATGCATTTTCCCTGTTGAACTTCATTTTGTTAGTTTTTGCCCATTTCTCTAATCTGTTAAGATTGTTTTGAATTCTGTTCCTGCCTTGTGGAATATTGGCTGCAAACTTGATGATCATGCCTTCTAATCCTTCATCTAAGTCATTAATAAAGATGTTGAACAGAGCTGGGCCCAGGATGAAACCCTGCGGCACTCCACTCCTCTCTTCTTTCCAGGATGAAGAGGAAGCATTGGTGAGCACACTTTGGGTTCATTCGCTTAACCCATTACAGATCCACCCTAAAACAATTCTTTAGTAAGGACAATTCAAAGTAGAATGATTTACTTCTGAGAAACCATTTGGAGTGGCAAAGCCTCCAATGAGTGTATTTTTTTTAAAAAAAAATTGAATGGGAAGGGTTTCCAGTTCTCTGAGCTGACATATGTGACTCATATATTTAGTTAATAAAACAGCAATTAATGCATACCTTCACACTTGTGATATTAAATATTTGCGGTATTTTGTCCACTAGTATTTTGAAATATTTGATACAAAAATCAATAAAGTATTATCTTAATGTTATATTTCAAACAAATTAAAAGGCTTAACATTTTTAAAATTAATATAAATATTTTAAACTATTATGATTAAAAAGCTCATTCTTCTTTTACATTGTTTCAAATTTTAAGGGGGAGAATAAATGGAATGAAGAGATTTAACATACTATCAAAACACATGATGGTAACATTTGAATTTCCCTTTTTCGGCGTGTCATTATTTGAATACCTTTTTTTGATTGAGAAACCCTTTTGTTTGCTCTGAGAAGTCTCTGATTCGAAATGTTAATGGATTTCCAGCTATTAAGGTGTAATTATATACCTAGAGTATTTGACTATAAATCTAAAAAATCTTCATGCGCAATCTCAAAAGAATATTTAGAATGTGCTACTTATAAATTGACTCATTTTCTTGTAATTTACCAGAAGTGCTGATATGAGTGTAGCCATAATGTGAAAAGTACATGAATCCCTGGAGTTACATTGTATGTATTAAATTATGGCTTCGAGGGAATGAAACACGTGAGGCCATTTAGCCTTCAATCATGCTTCTCACTTAGATTTGTAACAAAGACACATTCCACTGCCTTTCCGAGGTGAGGAATTAGACATGGTACATTTCACCTCTTGAAAACTAGACAAACAGTCACGCTTTTAGGTGCCGTCTTGTACTCATTCACCTGGGAGTAAATGCCATTAAACTTTTGGGACTTATTTGAGAGTAATCGTGTACAGAGTGGTGTAGTGGAGTCAGCATTCACAGGGTAAAGCCGGAGTACACTTTATCAAGCAAAGACTGTGACCTAGTATGATACCTTCTTGGATTCATATTTTTCTCAGAATGTATTTATACCACATGTGTCAAATTCAAGGTCCATGGGCCAAATTCAGCCCACCATGTCAATTTATGTGGCCCTCCAGATGCTGGACTTCATCTCCTGTATTCTTCATCATATTTATTTACTTAACGTGTCAGAAACAAGTAGAGGGTACAGTTAAAATGCATTTAAAAACCCAAACAAAGTTTTTAAAACTTGGCATTCTGCTAGATGTCCTTTGACCAGAAGCCAGCCACTAGAGTGCCTCTGGTGTTTCTGTGAGAAGGTCCTCCATTGTGCATGTGGCAGAGCTCAGGTTACATTGTAGTAGTTGGTGTGTGGTTTGCTCTTCTCCACACTTGCATGTCGTGGACTCCACTTTGTAGCCCCATTTCTTAAGGTTAGCTCTGCATTTTGTGGTGCCAGATCGCAGCCTGTTCAGTGACTTTCAGGTTGTCTACTCTTCTGTGTGCCCAGGAGGGAGTTTCTCATACAGTCTCAGCCAGTGATTGAGGTGCTGGGTTTTAACCTGCCACTTTTGGACTCTTGCTTGCTGAGGTGTTCCTGCAAGTATCTCTGTAGATCTTAGGAAGCTGTTTCTTGATATAAGGTGTTGGCATGCTGGCTGATATCCAAACAGGGGATGTGTTGAAGATGTCAGTGGCTTCGTCCTTTCATTGTTGGCTGCTACTTCCCGGCAGATGTCAGAGGTGCAATACCGGTAAAACAGTGTAATTTCTCCAGTGGTATGGGGTGTGGACATCCTGTGATAATGCAGCATGTCTCATTAAGAGCCACATTCACTGTTTTAATGTGGTGAGATGTTTTCCACACTGGGCATGCATATTCAGCAGCAGAGTCTGACTTTAAAAAGTCCTTTAACTTTTCCCCAACCTCAGAGCCACATGTGCTATTGGGTTGCAATTCCCATTATCCCAAGTCCTCATGGTGGATAATCAAAAGTGATGAGAGTTGTCATTCAATAATATCTGGGGACCCAAATTGGGTAAAAACTAAAGAGCACCAACCACTATGCAAAAAAAGAGTTGGCCCTCTCTATCCACAGATTCTCCATCCATGGATTCAGCATCCATTTGAAGGTAACTATGTGGCTGATGTGGCTCTCAATGAAAATGAGTTTGACACTCCTGATCTACACAGTAAAATTAATGCAGTTTGAAACCATTTTAACTGACATGGCCCAATACTATGGATACTGGAAGTTGTAATTTGGTGAGGGACCAGCACCCTTTGTCAGAGAGGGCTATGGACCTTCCAAAATTACAGCTCCCGTGACTATAGCATTGAGCCATTGCAGTTAAAGTGATGTCAAACTGCAGCCTCTGATAGTAGTGTTGAAGAAGAAATGGATTTCCCCAGAAACAATGTATTGTTATGGACAGTCTTTGTTACTACCCAAATATTTGGGATTGGTTTGGTGTGGGGGGACAAGAGTAGTTAGCTTGACATAAGACATGCTTGTGATGGAAATGAATGCTGCAAGATCTGTATTTTTTGTTAAACCAGTAGATCCAAATCTGCATGTTTGGACTGTCATTAGTGCTGTCACTAAGAATGGATAAACTGGAAATGGTTATCTGGGAAGGGAGAAGGGCTAGATTGCATCGGGTGAGATGAATAGGTGAAATCCTGTCCTCTGCCTACATTCAGCCGGCTAGACTGGTTTGGAGAAAACAGTGTAACCCCAGGCTTAAAACGGCCTCCTGTCTCTGCATTAAACATAATGATAGGCGCTGTTCTGTGATTTAAGTTCTTTTCCTTCCATTGGCAGTATCATACAATCATCATGTTCATTAGGTTTGTCCCCGATCATTATATAGACGAGTTTCCCTTTTAATTTTCGTTGGAAAACGCTTTTGCACTTTATAGCCTTGATATGTGATTGTGTGAATGACAAATTCAGTCTCTGATTAACAAACTCAAAAGCTAAAATACATTTTATTTAAAAATGATGTCATTGTGGACTTCTTCTATTGTTGCAGTTCTTGTTTAAACTAATATCTCACTGTTGATTCCCCCCCCTTTCTTCACAAGGTAAGAGACAAGTGATACACCGAAAGACCACCGTATTACACCCCATTATTATACATACAGCTCTTTGTGACAGCAGAAAAATGTATAGCGGCAGCATTTCTAAGGAAAGACAATATTAAAAGCCAGCGAGGCTTTTGAAAATCGGGATTGTTTGCACAGAAGACTGGCACACAGAGATGGAGCTAGACTTTACTAAGGATGATCTGCCTTTAATGGCTAACACTAACCACATGTTGGTGAAGCATTATGTGCTGGATCTGGATGTAGATGTTGAAAACAAGGTGATTGAGGGGAAAATAGTTTTGTTCTTTCAAACTGGCAGTAGAGAAGGAATCAGAGAGCAGACTGAAGAAGCTGGTGGGTCAGGGTCAGATGAAACCTGCCAAGTCCAGGCACCTGAATCTGGCTTGGTTCCCGTGTCAAATGCAAGCGCCTGCTCTCCTGAAAGTGGATGTAATGATTTTGCTGTCTGTGGTAAAGGTGAAAATGATACTTCTGATAAAAACGGTAGCCATGGCAACAGGGAACAGGCTTCTGGGATTTCTAGTTCAAAGAACTGCTGTGACATTGAGATTCATGGGAATGAAGATTTCTCGCTGGTCCTAGACTGCTGTGATTTATCCGTGTTAAAGGTTGAGGAGGTAGACGTTTCCCTCGTTCCAGGCGTCGAGGAATTTGCAAGCCCTGCTAAGTTAACAGGATCGTCTCAAGATGCCAGGGATCGCAGGAATCAAATTGTGAATGAACTTGTGACATTACCTGCAGATCGCTGGAAGGAGCAGCTTGACTATTACAGGCATTGCAGCCAAGCTCCTGCTTGTGGAGAGCTCTTGTTTGTTACCGGCAGTTGGAGCTTGGAGATCAGGAAGGCAGGTGTCCAATTGCCAAAGGACTTTCCTCATGCCTTAAGGATTTGGTACAAAACAAAGCCAGATGGAAGATCACTCAGCTGGACGACAGACCAGAATGACAGGTATGCACCCCTCTTAGCTGCTCCTTTGTACGTCTTAGAAAGTCTTCGGTGTCATATAGGTCAGAGTTGAATTGCCATTAATAATAATCTCATTTTCAGATTAAGTTTACTGGGATAGGAAGCAAAGCAGGCAAAGTTGATGGTTTAGCAGGATTAGAGCATGTTAAGCCCAGACCGAGCGAATGCATTTCCTAAACCTCCGCATTTGAGCCAAGGAAGCCTCAATGACGTTCTGTTTGGGGAAAGAGCACTTTCACTTTGCAAGAGCTCTCTGTGCAAGCAGTGTGGTGAACAATGCTGTGTAAGATATATTTTTGTAGTAAATACAAAATATAGTTTGGTGCATGGCCGTTCAAATATTCTGGATTTGATTCCTCTCTTTAATAAGGGGACAGGTTGTGTATCTCATTTATTTTGCTGTTTAGTTATGATCTCAGTGTGGATTTACTGAAGACAGAAAATAAAATAATACTTCTGTAGCATCTGCTGCTTATATCATGGGCTATTGTTGGATTTTAAATATAAAGGTGTAAAGGTATAAAATATCTTACACTATATAGTCCTGAACTATGCCTCTTGCGTAGTTTTCTTTTGTCATCTGGCTCACTTTAACTCTGTCTTGACTGCTCATTTATCAGCTCTTAACCTGATTCTCATCGCTGTCTTGTCTGTCTAGAACAGATTACAAATCGTATTGTCAGGAACAAATTCATTTGTTAATTCTTTTTTATCATCTAACCCTGAATGATCAACTCGATATTTAATGATCGGGAGGAGGGAGGGTGGGCTTTACCAAGGTTAGAGACAAGCTTATCTGACTATATCATGTATGGATTTTAAAAAGAATAGCCCTTCTGCTCGTGAATTCGGATCAAGCCTCGGGGAAGCATATGTAAATCCTTCTTCTTAGATTATTTTCCTAATTGGACTATGGATTTGCTCTTTACCTTGTAAAAAATGAACTGATACATATTTCTCCTATGGTAAAATAACAACAACAACAACTTTATAATCTGCTTTTTCCCCTCATGGGACCCAAAGCAGCTTATAACATCTTAAAATAATACAAATAACAGACAAAATACATCAATAATAAATTTGAATATCATAAAATAAGCAATTTAAAAACCAAACTGCAATATACAGCCACATTTGTGTGGCATTATGTCAGGTAATATTGTGCTCTGCTCCAGTAGTCACATTGTGGCATTTATATCACTCAGGGTTAATTTCCCTCATTGAAAGCCTGTCGAAACAGGAAAGTTTTTAATTGGTTCTTGAAGGAATCAAGGGAGGGGGCTGTTTTAATTTCTTTTCTAAACAACTCTAAAGGTGCATTGATACTTTAGAATTAATGTGGTTTGACAACACTTTAAACGGGATGACTCAATGCTATGGACCCGGGATTTGCAGTTTACAACTTGAATGTTTTTATAACATTGAGCCATGACACTTAAAGTAGTGTCAAGGTGCACTAATTCTACATCGTAGATGCACCTTAAGAGAGGATGGGAGTGATATATACAGTATATATACAGTATATATATATATATATATATATAGAGAGAGAGAGAGAGAGAGAGAGAGAGAGAGAGAGAGAGAGAGAGAGAGAGAGAGAAAGAAAAGGTAGTTAGGAGAAACCGTGAAGTCCAGCCCGAAATTTCCCCCCTTCTTGTATCTACTCTTTTAAAAACTCATGAAGGTATGATTACAGAACACCTACTTACCAGGTTAATTAAGCCATAAATGAGCATGTTTTAGCGAACACTTGTACCACTGAAACCATATGTTAAAAATTACCTGCAGACTCTGGGTTTGTATGCCATCTGTACATTATGCTATAGCACGTCTTTCTCTGTGTTTGCTCTAGTTACTTCATGCTTGTCCTTAGCATAAAAGAGGGATATGCATTCTGGCACTCTTCAGATTTTTGGATTAGAATTCCCCTAAACCCTGAAAAACATGAGTGGAAACTAGGATTTCTGGCAGCTGCCAGCTAGGACCGAAATACTATGAAGGTACCAAATTCTATCTGTTCCTGGAAGCTAAGCAGGGTCAATTCTGGTTAGTACTTGCATGGGATGAAAACCAATTAATACCAAGTGCAGCTTTCAACACAGTAGACCATGCGCTGTTATAATAAATTGTGTTTTGATTGCTTTATATGTACTGTGTAAACCTCCCCGAGCCTGCTGGAAGGAGTGGTATATAAAAATGAATAATAAATGAATGAATGAATAAATAAATAAGTGCAGTAGGCTACATGTCATGGGAAGGAATTGGCAAAATCACTGTTGGGTATTCCTTGTCGAAGAAAACCTTGTGGATTTTAAGGGGTCACTATAGTTCTACAGGTTTTTGTGTGTGTGTGTGTGTGTGTGTGTGTGTGTTTCAGGGGTGACTTGAGAAACTTCAAATCGCTTCTGGTGTGAGAGAATTGGCCATCTGCAAGGACATTGCCCAGGGGACGCCTTGATATTTTACCATCCTGTCCTCGCATAAGAAGCTGGAGCTGATAGACAGGAGCTCACCCTGCCCCCCGAATTCAAACCTGCCAGCACAAGGGTTAACCTATTGCACCATCAAGAGCAGGGGTGCTCATTAGGTAGCTCGGGAGCTACTAGTAGATCTTTGGTCCTCTTCCAGGTGATCTTCGGGCCTCACCAGCCGGATGGGGCGCTCCTGCCATGTGCGTGCACACCCTGCATGCACACGCGCTCCTGCTGCTCGCTTCTGCTCTCACAGTGCTTCTTTCGCCTGCGGGGCATTGCAGGAAGAAGGAAGCACGAGGCGGGGCCTCTGGAGGGAGCGCCCTGCCTCTCTCTCGTCCAGAAGCAGCTGTGCAGCCTCTGTTGCCAGCGAGGCAGGCAGGGCGGAGCGCTCCCTCTGGATGCTCCGCCTCGTGCTTTCTCCTTCCTGCAATGCCCCGCAGGCGGAAGAAGCACTGCACGGGCAGAAAACAGAAGCAGGGGCACGCACTGTGCCAAGAGCACGCAGCGGCAAGAGTGTGCAGGAACGCACGGCGGCGGGGGCAGATAGATCTTTTGGACTTGGTTGCTTTAAGAGTAGCTCGCATGCTGAAAAAGTGTGAGCACCCCTGATCAAGAGCTCCTTAGTTTGACAGGTATTATGAAGTCACATATACATGTGCACAATAAATCAGCATTCAGAAGCAACAGATTGCCCATCAATGACATAGGAGCTATCTTGGTGCTTTTTATATCACATACAGAATGTACACACTGCAATTATCTCTTCATTGCTGCCTTTCTGGTTCCATGGATGTTAGCAGCTTTTGAAAATGTTGTCAATTTACCCATCTAGTGTGGAGGTATGGAGACCTACATCTCACATTCCTATTGCTGTGACAGGAGACAAAAATGCCGACTGCAGAAATAACACCTTCTGCATTCTGCCCCAGAGCTACTCTTATGTCCCCTTGCAATCCTTCCCTGCCAGATGTGAACTGCTAGAACTGCTGGGAAAGATTTTGTTTGCATGTGTGTGTGTATGTGTGTGTGTGTAAATATAATTAAGCTTTAAGGACACAGTTCCTATGTTCAGGGACTTTGGTAATTGTGAGTAGAGGTTTTGGTCCCTGCCAGTTGAGCTAAGCTAATTTGTTTTTGAGCACATGTGAGACATTTGTGATGAAGCTATCATGTATGGCAATGGTGATGTCATTTTTACAATAAAGTTCCCAGTTGAATACCACTGTACTAAAAGTTGTAAAATGCTGAAGACGGAGCTTTCAGTGTGAAATCAGGTGCTCTTCCAATGAATGATGGTCTTTTCCAATTATCATATCTCTGGTGTATTGGGCATTCCATAGGGCAGTACAGGTTGAGTAACCCTTATCTGAAATAGTTTGAGAACCCTTCCAGACATGCCCTATATCCCAGGATCTGATTCCAAGTTTTCCGTTTATCCCTGATTATCTGGTGGTGTGGACTCATATAATCCAGTTTATAGCAGAAAAGCTGGGATCAGGTCCTGGGATATAGGGTCTGTCTGGAGGGCTCTGAGATCAGAAGTGTTTTGGATATATATTTTTTAGATTTTTGGAACACTTGTACTTGCAAATATGTATTATAAGGAAATACCATGTAAATAGGATCCATGTCTTAACATGATAGTATTTTAGCACTGAAAACCGACAGGTCGCAGATTTGAATCCGGGAAGAGCGCGGATGAGCTCCCTCTGTCAGCTCTGGCTCCCAATGTGGGGTCATGAGAGAAGCCTACTACAAGGATGGTAAAACATCAAAACATCCAGGTGTCCCCTGGGCAACGTCCTTGCAGATGGCCAATTCTCTCACACCAGAAGTGACTTTTTTCGTGTCAAGTTGCTCCTGACACGAAAAAAAATGTGCATGAAACAATGTTTGTATACATTGGCAGAAATTGTCCTCATGACTGAATGAGATAGTGACACAAAAGTTCAGTGTTGTCACTATCTCAGCTACCATGTGGACAATTTCATATTTTGGAGCACAGTCAACCTTCCACACTCACTGTGGGTTGTATGCTGTATGTGTATATGTTAAATGTGTTTGTTATATGTTTTGATTCAGCTGATGGGCTAATCAATAAAACATATGATGGCACTGGGGTTAGGGGACAAGGAGCCCCATGGATGTGCATAACCTCACATTATCATTCTAGGAATTTCAATGTTCTTCTAGCAAGTCTCAGGCTTTGCTGGAAGCTGACTGTAGAATAATCGCGTTGGAGGCCTTAGAGATTCCAACAGACGTGTTCTCTCTAAAAATCTCTGTGTCATCCAGCATAATTGAAGGAAATTGAACATATAGTAACGTTGGAGGGTCTGGAGATTTTTAGAGAGAACATTTTCAATCAAATGTGTAACTAAAGCCAAAACCACAAATATAGAGGGATGACTGTATATTGGATTTCAGAATTCCAGATAAGGGATGCTCAGTCTGTATAAGCTTGTGAATATTCTATTGCTTCTCCGACTGCCCTGAATTCCTGAAAAGGGTTTAGGCAAGAGAAGAGCGACAGCTCCATTCTCCAGCATTCTGTGGAATATTTTTAGCTCCACTGTTGAAATCTCGGTGTGTGGGAAGATAACGGCATGTGTCAGGTAACAGGTGGTCCGGCTGTGCTTCCTCTCCCTTCAGTAAACATCACGATAAAAGAATGGGGGCCTGCTGGGCGACCGCAGTCACAGTCTTGAGGAGATGGAAGTAAAAGGTCATCAGGCTGTGCAGCTTCCTAAATATTTCATTTCATATTTTGTTTTTTAATAGGTGGCACTTCTGAGGTTTTCTGTTTCTCTGGGGATAAAAATGCCCAAAATTTAATTAACTTGACAGAGGAGCTTCAAGAGAAGACCTCAAAGAGTTGCCTTGCATCCTGTACAAGGAGAAAGGCAGGATCTAAATTAAATGAATGAATAAATAAAGGAGTGAAAATTTTGTTGCAGGCCCAGTGTATCGTAACAAAAACAAAACGGTTCCTAAATGTTGTGTCTCAACGCCCTTCCACACAGTCCTATATCCCAGAATATCAAGGCAGAAAATCCCACAATATCTGCTTTGAACTGACACTCAGATAATGTGAGATTTTCTGCCTTGATATTCTGGGATATAGGGCTGTGTGGAAAGGTCCTCGGTTACTTTCTAGCATGGCAAGTGATGACTAAAAGCTTCAACTTAGAATTGGGCAATACCAGTGTGAAAAATGGTAACCCCTGGGGGCCACAGGACACATTTATGTTTCCTCCAAAGACCTTGCTATAAATCCCCAAAGAGCCAAAATACCTCTGTTTTTTTCCCATCCGTCACTTCCAAAAAAAAGTGGTGCAGTCACCATTTTGGGAAGGAAATAGATCAGTGGTTCTCAACCGTGACCCCAATTCCTCTTGTTGTGGTGACCCCTCAGACATAAAATAATTTTTGTCGCTGTTTTATAACTGTAATTTTGCTAGTGTTATGAATTGTAATGTAGCTAAATATCTGATATGCAGGATGTATTTTCATTCACTGGATGAAATTTGGCACAAATACCCAATATGCCCAAATCTGAATAATGGTGAGGTGGGGGTGGTGGTTTGATTTTGTCAATTGGGAGTTGTAGTTGCTGGGATTTATAGTGAACCTACAAACAAAGAGCATTCTGAACTCCACCAGCGATGGAATTGAACCAAACTTGGCACACAGAACTCTCATGACAAACAGAAAAATACTGGTGGTGGTAATTGACTTTGAGTTTGGAGTTGTAGTTCACCTATATCCAGAGAATACTGAGGATTCACACAATGATATGCCCTAATGTGAACACTGGTAGCATTTGGAAAAAATAGATCTTGACATTTGGGAGTTATAGTTGCTGGGATTTATAGTTCACCTACAATCAAAGAGCATTCTGAACCCCATCAGCGATAGAATTGGGCCAAAATTCCCACACAGAACCTCCATGACCAACAGAAAATACTGATGCTCTTTGGTGACCTCTCTGACACCCCTCGCGACCACCCCTGAGGGGCCCCGACCCCCAGGTTGAGAAATGCAAACATAGATGAAAAATAGGCACACTGAGATTGGCTGTTGAGAGCCATCCATTGATGAGTGGAAATTTGGCTCCTGACCTCTATGCAGTTGCCCCTCCCTAGACTTTGTCAATGAAAATATGAATCTCTACAGAAAGAGTCTTAATAAATAATAAATAATAATAACATTTTATTTGTACCCTGCCAACATCTTCCCAAAGGGACTCAGGGTGGCTCACAAAGTACTCCAGAATGCCAAATACAAAATAAACAATACATAAACACAAAAATGAAAACCACATGAGATTACAACCACAAACACACATACAATATAATTAAGCTTAGGCTTCATTTCTCTCACCCAGGCCTGGACAACTTGCCAGTAGTAAGGGGCCAAAATTAGATATGCTAAGCCTCATGGGGTGCAAATAGGTTTTTAGGAACTCACTTTTCAAATGAGGTATAATTAATGATTAATTAGGATTGTTGTTGTGTGCCTTCAAGTTGTACAGACTTAGGGGGATCCTAAAGTGACCCTGTCACAACGTTTCTTGTCATAATATATTCAAAGGGGATTTGCCTTTGTCTTCCTCTGAGGCTGAGAGCATGCAACCTGTCTAAAATCACCCAGTGTGTTCAGAGCCATAGTCCGAGGTTCAAACTACTATACCACACTTTCTGAATTCTCAATTCCTTCTCTCTTTTTCCCTACCTACCTTTCTTCCTCCTTTTCTTCATTTTGTTCCTTCCCTCTCTGTTTCCTAGCTAGTACCTTTCTCTTTTTCTTTTTTCCTCCTCTTCCCACTCCTCCCTCTCTCCTTCCTTCTCTTTTTCTTATATCTCTTTCTTTCCTTTTCTCCCTCCTTCCTTTCTTCTCAGTGGTGATCAAGTGGTGGGGGTGAAGAAATGCGGTGGCAGGTGGGCAACAGGGCTGAAGGAAAGCTCCTGTCTGCCCACCATCTTTATGCATCTTGGGAAAGTCAAGACTTTCACAAAGTTGCAAAATATCCCAGGATTAATGTAGAATTAATGCAATTTTAAATTACTTTAACTGCCATGACTCCATGCTATGAAATCATTGTCATTTGGTGAGACACCAGCACTCTTTAGTAGAGAAGGCTAAAGACCTTTAAACTACAGTTTCTAGGATTGCACAGCACTGAGCAATAGCAGGCAAAGTGGTGTCAAACTGCACTATTTCTACAGTGTATGCCTCCTCAGCCAATGCAAAAGAGAAGAGGAATGAAGAGGTGCAGTGAAGCTAATGAGGGGAAGGGGGAAAGAACAATGAGATTCAGTGTGGCTAATGAGGGTAAGCACCACACCTTCTAACTCACCAGAAAACATGTGCAGTTGGGAAATCCAAGCAAGGGTTAAGGCCTGGACAAGGCAGAGATCACCATCTCCAGAGGAACCCCTGGTGGTGCAGTGGGTTAAACCCTTGTGTCAACAAGATTGAAAACCGACAGGTCTCAGGTTCGAATCTGGAGAGAGCATGGATGAGCTCCCTCTGTCAGCTTCTCTCCCCCATGTGGAGACATGAAAGAAGCCTCCCACAAGGATGGTAGAACATCAAAACTTGGGTTTTAACTTGGTTTTACTATGCTTTATGTGTTTTATCTGCTTTTTTACCTGTGAACCGCTCTGAGCTCCAGAGAGAGCGGTATATTAAGTTGAACGAATAAATAAATAAATAAAACATCAAGGCATCCCCTGGGCAACGTCCTTGCAGATGGCCAATTCTCTCACACCAGAAGCAACTTGCAATTTCTCAAGTTGCTCCTGACCCAAGGGGGAAAAAACCATCTGCAGAGGGGAGCTTGCCTCGGATGATACTTGGGAGGCAAGCCCAAGGCTAACCAAACTCCCCCTTCAGCAACTAAACTCCCAGTGACCTCCCTTTACATGCCTTCAGCCTAGAGACATAGGGAAGCCTTTGGCAGGCCACATATGGCACATGAGCCATTTGTAGTGTGGGCCTGCTTTAGTCTCTTGAAAATCTTGGTTTTAAAAAGCTATTTTAGTTCAAGTTTACTGCTGCGGGATAAATTAGATTACTCTTAGGAACGTATTTTATGAACCAGGGGTAAATTGATTTGATACCATGTAACCTTGTCTCCACTGGCAAGGATTCTACGAAGGGCTGCAATAGACCTCTTTCTCATTTCGCTGTTACTGTGGCTGCATGGGAATGGTTTCAACACTTCTGCTCCTCTTACTCTAATCCATGTGAAGGAGGTCTTATTTCATTTTAGTTGAATAGTGGCTTGTTATCGTACTTTTAGCAAATTGAAACAATCCAAGTTTAAATTGTGGTCTGGAATCCTGGCTTATTTGTGTTAGCCATAGTTAAAGTAAACTATGATACAGGGTCCAAAAATAGAAGCTTCTGATTTGACCTTGTGGTCCATACAACAATAGAAGAGAGGTGGGCAAGTATGTGAGCCTGGGGCTCTTTATGTCTTATGATCCTGATAATACTAACCCGTGGTTTAGTGTTAAAATATGCAAACTGGCTCGTATTGCACCCCTAACCTTGATATTTGCCACATACAGGGTTGTTCCTCCACACAACCATATCTACCAGTTCATAGTGGCATCCATTTTCTACTTATAACACCAACTCATGATCATTTCCATATAATGTGTCTCTGGTCCCTGAAGAAGTTATCTTGCTTTGTTCGTATTTTGTTAGAAAGCAACTTTTCGTCTATTGGTTGAAAGAAATCTAAGAGCAACCCACAACTGCAATGAAAAAAAGGAATTTGCCAACATTGTGGTTCATTTTATTCAGGCTAATTTGTGGTCAGACATAGATAGTTTTGCATTTCTGGTCCAACTGGATACTTCATAGTTCCTCTAATTGCTTATATAGTGCACATTATTTTACACTTAATTTTTCTCTTTCTTTCCTATAGGCCATGTGTTTATACAGTGGGGTCTCCAATAAACAACAGGGCCCTTTTTCCATGCCAAGAACCGCCTGTTGCCATGTCAACGTGGCAAGCTACAGTCCGAGCAGATGCACGCTTTGTTGTTTTAATGAGTGGTGAAAACTCAGCGGAACTCACAGAATCCGAAGAAGGTACAGCCTGTATTTGCCATCTTCCTATATGGAACAAAATGAAAAGATATTATTTAATACTAGAATAGTGCTCCACTCACATAGATAATTGAGTCTTCCAAGCTTTTTAGCACAACTTTCTCTGCCTAGCATCTATTGTGGCCTTCTTCCTTTCGCATGTTCCCTTTCTCATTTGGGAATACCGAAAGGGGAGTTACACTGCAACCTTATATGTATTTGCTGACAAGTTACTTAGAAATCT
The DNA here is from genome assembly GCA_030556195.1 of Anolis apletophallus. Classification (NCBI taxonomy): domain Eukaryota; kingdom Metazoa; phylum Chordata; class Lepidosauria; order Squamata; family Anolidae; genus Anolis; species Anolis apletophallus. The sequence continues at coordinate 85,486,413 of JARBWK010000006.1, read as the reverse complement.
TAGAATATCTCCTCCTATTACCGGAAATGTGGCGCAGCTGGCTAAGTGTCAGCTGCTTAAGATCTTTCTGACCAAAAGGTCATGAGTTCGAGGCCTGCCCGGGTCGAGGTGGGTGCTCGACCTTTAAGTGTAACCTGCTGTCAACCTTTGCAGCCCGAAAGACAGTTGCATCTGTCAAGTAGTAGATAAAGGTACCACATTAAGTGGGGAGGCAAATTTTAACTGAATTATGAGACCATTAAAGAACTCCAGGAATGCTGAGGAATGTGGAAGGAACAACAAGGGAGGCTGGGAACACTGAGAGATGAGGAGTGTGTCAGCTCCCCCTGGTGGCCAGAGTTTGCCTCTGTTCGTCTATATGTGTGTATGTGGAAACGGCAGGGATTGTCTGCTAAGTATGTGTACCTGTAATCCGCTCTGAGTCCCCTTCGGGGTGAGAAGAGTGGAATATAAATAAAGTAAGTAAGTAAATAAATAAATAAATAAATATTACCAATATAGTTAAGAGTCCCTGGTGGTACAATGGGTTAAACCCTTGTGCTGGCAGGACTGCTGACCAGCAGGTTAGCAGTTTGAATCCACGCAGGGCAGATTGAGCTCCCTCTGCCAGCTCCAGCTCCACATGTGGGGACATAAGAGAAGCCTCCCACAAGGATGGTAAAACATCAAACATCAGGGTGTCCCCTGGGCAATGTCTTTGCAAATGGCCAATTCTCTCACACTAGAAGCAACTTGCAGTTTTTCAAGTCACCCCTGACATGAAAAAAACCAATATAGTTCATTATACTTCAAACACATTGGCAATATAATATCTTGATTCTCTTTGCTATGTCATTTGGGGATTATATATGTGTGCATTTTTGTTCTGCTGGATTATATCTGTAATTTCTTGTGAATTGAATGTATTTAGCTGTAAAGTTATAAAGACAGCAGAATAGATGAGCATGCAAACTGATCTGAGATCACTAAAGAAAATCAGTTTGGAATAGAAAAAACTATACAGTCTCAAGAGTATTTCAAAACCCTAATGAGGATACTCATCCTCTTGCGCCTTTGTCTTGGTATATCCAAGTCCTCAAGTGCCACTTCAACCCAAACTGCCTCCCTAGTGTATTAGAGGGCAGCCCAGAGAAAAGGGCTTACCTCTCACAATATCTATGATCCTTCTCATCATAGATATCAGAATGCACTCAAATTCCTTGTCAACCTTGGGAAGGAGGAGCTGATCTAAAGCCTCCCCATATCTCATACAACTCCCAGTCCTCGCAGGTTACATGGGGGAGCAAAAGCTGCAGCCACAATGTTCTTCTATTTCTATTGTCATTGGTAGTGGTGGGGAGATGAAAGTGAATTGTAGAAGACTATAGCCTCCTCAATCATTACTCAGTACCTTCCATTCTACCGATGAAGACTTTTTCTTCTCATTAGATAACACTATCTAACACAATTTTGTTCCTGGATTATACATGTCATTTCCTAATTGATTCTATCATAAAAACATGGAAAAGGTTTATTAAAGTTTTTGCAGCACATCCGGCATAACATTTTGTTATAGCTTCTCAATGAATGTCTCATATAGTCTCAACCAATTCAACATAGTTTGTGGCCGATACAAAAACAAAGTATCTGGAGTGTAAGAACTATTTTCAAAGTAAGTGCCGCACAATGAAACAGGAAATAAAACTTTCAAACTAGGAACAGAATTTCTTTCAACTTTTGTTACATAGTGTAATTTAACAAAGCAGATCCCATATATCAGTCATATAGCATATATACACAATTGTGTCCGAGGTGGGTAAAGTGTGGCCCTCTGGATGTTTGGCAGGGATTATTAGACTTGCACATCTTCTCCATATATAACACAGCCCAATGAAAAAAAATTGCTATCTTGATTTTTAGGTCTGTTCTTAGAGTTATTTGGGGCATTGATTCAGAAAATTGTATTGGATAGACCACATCAGCTCTAGTTCTTTAGGCTGAATCTATACTGTCCTAAATTCCAGGATCTGATCTCAGATTATCTGTTTATCCCATATTATCTGGCAGTGTATACTCATATAATCCAGTTCAAAGCAGATAATCTGGAATCAGATCCTGGGATATAGGGAAGTGTAGAATGGGCCTCAGATAAGGTTATCATGGTTTTCTATGGGCAAGTAGATAGCAACTGGCATATGTTCTGTATTTCAATAACTATAGCACATAGGGGGAAACAGATGCCATTTTTGAATTCAGCAGGTGAAATATACCCAGAAACAGTTCTAACATTTGAGTGTGTGTACGACACACAACATAGAAAAAAAATCGATGTATGTTTTTGTCCCTGAGTAGAATTTGTAATATAAATTTAATTTAATTTTATATAAATATTATATAAAAAGTGATATACATTTCATATTTTTAAAAGTGCTGATACTTTCCTTTCAAATGCAAAAAAGTGATCAGGATAAAAGTAAATCTCTACTTCCATGTTTGTTTGGTTTTTTAAAAAAGAAGATCATGGCTGAATAATGCATCCTTATACCATTATTGCAGTTGTAATCCATCTGAAGTTATGCAAACAAAATGCTGTAACTCTTCGCTATTCAAAACTTCTGGTGTGCTCTCATTAATCATTTGATCAAAAAATGATTTTAAATACGTAACTTTTCCTCTCATTACAATTCTGATGTGATTTTTAAAAAACCCTGAATAGTGCTTTGTAATTTAGGAAGTTTAATCATGGGAGGGGGGCAGAGTGTGTTCAACATGCTGTTGATTAGTGTGTCACAAGTGACATCAATGTTCCATAATTTTAGCAGTGATTAGACTCTGATTTAGTAATCCAAAACTCTTTTCTGGTACCACGGAGAACAGAAAAGCATTTGTTTAGCTTAGTTAACAGAGTCCTTTTTTCCCTTTGCCAGCTGTAAGTCAGTTTAAAGGTTCTCTTTTCAGCATACATGCAGTGTAGTTGATTTTGTGCAAATGTAATGGTTTGTAGAATTGTGAACAGAATCAGCTCCTTTTTCTGTGTATGATGTAAATGTCTTTAACCTATGGGAATGCTATTGAGGCTGGGGAGATGAGCAATTCACAACATCTGGAAGGCCATATTCTGTCCACCTTCACCTTAGGAACAGAGCTGCTTTTGCTCCAGAGCCCAACACTCACGTTTTGTTGTTTTATTTTCTGTGTTATAAACTGCAATCCAATTAATCTGGCCTTTTCAGATGCCAGCTGATTATGCATTGGCTCAGGAGCATGGTTGGTGCGCAAAGCATTGTAAAGGGTTTTACAATGTTTTCTGCTGCTCTAAAGACTAGGACGAGGAACAATGGCTTCAAACTACAGGAAAGGAGATTCCACCTGAACATTAGAACTTCCTAACTATGAGAGCTGTTCAGCAGTGGAACTCTCTGCCCCAGAGTGTGGTGGAGGCACCTTCTTTGGAGACTTTTAAACAGAGGCCGAGTGGTCATCTGTCAAGGGTGCTTTGAATGAAATTTTCCTGCTTCTTGGCAGGGGGTTGGCCTGGATAACCTACGAGGTCTCTTCCAACTTTATTTTATTTATTTATTTACTTTATTTATATTCCGCTCTTATCACCCTGAAGGGGACTCAGAGCAGATTACAGTACACATACTTGCAGACAATCCCTGAAGTTCATCAAATGACATATATAGACGAAGATACGACACATAGACGAACAGAGGCAAACTTCTGGCCACAAGGGGGAGCTGACGCACTTCCCATCTCTCTGCGTTTCCAGCGTCCTTTTGTTGTTTGTTCCACATTCCTCATTGATTCCTGGAGTTCTTTTTATGGCCTCATAAATCAGTCAAAATTTGCCTCCCCGCTTTAATGTGGTACTTTTATCTCCTACTTGACAAATGCAACTGTCTTTTGGGCTGCAAAGGTCAACAGCAGGCTACACTTAAGGTCGAACACCCACCTCGACCCGGGCAGGCCTCGAACTCATGACCTACTGGTCAGAGAGATCTTATGCAGCTGACACTTAGCCAGCTGCATCACATTCTATGATATGGGTTATCTCACAGTCCCTTCATATGTTTGGAAATAAATAAATGCCTAAATTAGTTATTGGCTACAATCTAACTCTCTGATTCAGAGTATTTGGGATATCTACAAATGGTCATCTTTGGGGGTTGACTGCACCCAGGCATTTACCTTATAGTGCTGGAACGCCAGTTTTCTTATGGGGTGTAATGTTTGATTAATTAAGTTATTGCAATAAGAAGGCTAACATGAGGATTGGTCTATGACTCTGGAGGCCAAGGTTCAAATCCCCATTCAGCCATGGAAACCCACTGGGTCACCTTGGAAAAGAGGAAGGCAAAAGCTAAAACACCAAAATAATCTTGACAAGAAAATCATATGATAGGTTTGCTTTAGGTTCATCATAAGTCAGAAACAACTTGAAAGCACACAACAACAGCAAAAATAACAACAGAGTATTGCTCAAAATTACATATTTTGCATAGCTTGTGAACTATGATCATCCATGAGTTGTCATGAACACTTTGATGTGAAACTGGCTGTGAGGACTGTTTGCTGAACACTGTGTTGAGTGATTTAAGTGTCTAGCTTTTGCAGGAAACACAAATTACCATCCAAAATCTTGTCAAACTTTCTACAAAGGAGTTGGACCGTTTCTTTGCCACGTGGAAATGTGCACGGTATCCATTAATATTTTATTTCCACCCTAGGTGGTGCTGCATCCCAGGGAGCCACACAAGGGCAGACTAGCAGCCAGACAATAGATAGCAACAAAAATGTGAAAGGGAAAGATGCAGCTTGAAAGCTTTGAATAGAAAGGCACAGAGCAAGAAATCCTAGTTAAGTTGGTTTCTTACAAGTTTCTGTAACAAACAAGAGACAGAAAAACAGTAAACACTTGTTAAACATAATGATTAATGGAAGTAAAAAATAAAATAGTGAGAAAATTGTACAGTACCACAGAGGAATGTGCAAACAGCTTGAGGTTTTTTTTAAAAAAGCAATTTCTGAGTGGGAAAACTGTGACTCAATAAAATGATATATATCATTATCCAGATTGCCACTGGAGGTTTGGATCTAGGGAAAGCTCCCTCTGTCAGCTTTAGCTCCCGTGTGGGGACATGAGAGAAGCCTCCCACAAGGATAGTAAAACATCAAACATCTGGGTGGTCCCTGAGCAATGTCCTTGCAGATGGCCAATTCTCTCACTTGCAGCTTCTCAAGTGCTTCTAACATGAAAAAATATATCCAGATTTAGTACAGAAATTGGGAGAAGGTCAATACTGGTGTGGTGGTTGTTCTCTGGGCGGCGTGCAATTGATTTCTAAAGAATTTTGTCTCAGAGTAATTTAACAAAAGGAAGTACAGTTTGTTAATACCGGTATTATCAAAGGCCAACCAGACCGAAAGGTTCAGGCTGGCCCTATCTAGTCAAAGATGCTAGAAGCAGATCAAAATGTATCTAGAAAATCCATTTCATCCAGCAACCATTGGAGCTGGAAACACCAGAGCTTTGTTCCAAAATGGGGCATTGGAGACTAGTTGAAGATTATCTATTATTGCTGGATTCACAGAAATCGTCCCCCCCGTTCCCCCTATCTTCATCCTGTTTTGGGCAGAGTAGAATTCCATCTTGCTGCAATGAGATTCGTATTACATAGGGTAGTGCATTAAATAGCTTGGGTCATTGTTTTGTGTGGTGTTCTGCTTATAGATAGCAAAACAGATTTTCTGGTTTTGCTTTAGAGAATTTATTTTATTCATTATTTATTTATTTATTGACTTCACGTGTATAATGCTTTTCTCTGCCCATCAAAGCGTTTTCCAATATAATTATGGCAAAATTTAATGCCTTACATACAGAAACCTAACGTAATGATAGTAACATACAATTATCAATTAAATCTTAAAACATGGAGTTTGCAAACATTTTGGTCTTTTATATTTTGCAGAAGCATGGTAAATTGTGAGGTCGACATTTGATAAGTTCCACTGATTCAGTTGTTCTACTCTATTTGGTACTAACAGTTGTATTTAGGAAATTGTATTTCCCGTTCAGGAAAGCCTGCAAGACTCTGTTATTTCAGCAGGCTTTCGGAGTCGGATGAATTGCAGTTCTCCTTGTGTATCGCCATCTTGCACTATCTTTTGTTGCCGCAACGTCCTCTAATGCGCGGCCTATTGTGACATTTTATTTGCTGTTTTAATTGTGGTTTTAGCTTTTTAACTGTGTTTTTGGCTGTTTTTATGAACATGTTGTAAGCCGCCCCGAGCCATTGGTAGGGACGGTAAACAAATACGAATAAATAAATAAAATTGTACTTGTTGCTGAGCTTATGATTGTTGTTTCAGATCTGCAGGTTTTCACCCCTTAATTGATTAACTGTTGTACACACATATGTTAATAAGGACTTTGATTTCAAGAGCATAAATGTATCAGCATACACAGATCATGAATTTTCTTTTGCATGCCGTTTCCCTTGCATCTTGAACATAAAGGGCGTACATAAAATACAACTGGATAAGAATAAGAACAGCTTGAGTTGATATATCTGAACTAACCACGCAAAAAGAACAATTTAAGGGATCCTTTTTAGTATATTGGGTATCAAATTGGGCATATTGGATTATTTCTAGAGAAACAGATGTTCTTAAATAGGATATATGTTCATAATAGAGATATGAAACTATCTTGAGACTCCCAAATAGTGGTGAACTCCAACCATGCAAAAGTAGAAATCAAGTTCAAGCAACACATTTCTCACTCCCCACCTTTCTATCTCTAGAAGAAAAAAAATCTTTAAAACGTGTCTTGGAGATGCAAAAACATTGTGAAATGTGACTTACTAGGCTTCAAAAATTAAGTAGATGGATGTTACACAAGTTTCTAATTAGGGTTGGGAAGTTTTCAAAATACGTGATGCCAGACTTGATGACATGGAGTTTGACAGTTAGGAAGTGGTGGTAATAACATTTATTAGATTTTCAGATATCATAGGACTATTGTTTAAAACTATCTGCTCATATTCTGAGCTCATCCTTCTCTGACCTTGGGTGTTATCACTTAGATTCAAATTGGCCATCAAATTACAAAGTAGGCTATCAGGTATTGTTGCACATATTTCCCTTCCATTAAGACTCTTGCCTAGAGATTAAAAAAGAAAGCCAGTTTGGAAACCTTGCAGCCTTCTTGCCAGCCAGCCCAAGATTGCATGGGACACGTGAGTCAGACCTTCTCTTATATAAGGCCCACCTCACGTCTTCTGAGAAGAGGATCTCTTGTTAGAGTTCCCATCTTGCATCATACCTGAAATATTGCAGTAACCTATAAACTTCTGGATATATCCCGAGAACAAGTTAGCAGCCATTGTGAGAGGAGCAATCTAATTGCCTGAGGCTATGTTTCTTGGCCTGAAGTGGAAAGAATAGCCACCAGCTGTGCTAACGACAGACCCCCCGCTTCCCAGGATTTAGTATAAAGGCAGTCCCCAAGTTGCAAACAAAGTACATTCTGTAGGTTTGTTCTTGAATTAAATTTGTATGTAAGTTAGAACAGGTACATTTTTAAGTGCAACTCCAGTTGTGTGTGTGTGTGTGTACATATACACATACCCCATATATTTTGGATAACATAGAGAAGGGTTAACACCCCTGTGATGTTTGTCTTGTTATCTGTGCCCCTGTTCAGAAGATTCCATCTCACTTTCTGTCCCTGTGATAGCTGGATTGGGAGACATTTGGCTTCTTGTGGAAGCAAGGATTGGTGATAAAGCTTCAGTAGGAACATCTTGTACTAATGATAACTCTTTCAGGAGTGAATTTCCCTTCCTAGAGGTGGATTTCTCTCACTTCCTGTTGTCTCATTCCCATCCTTAACTATGAGTCATTGGAAGTCAGATGTTTGTACCTCAGGGACTTGTTTGCATACTGTAACGTAACTGCTATGTTTTTAAGATATACTTCCAAAATGCAAGACCTTTGGCATCCTGCTTAGTGTTTATATAGGATAAGCTTTCCAACCCTCAAATAAGGGGGCATCCCTTATAATAAGGCAGTGTTTTTCAACCTTTTTTGAGCCACGGCACATTTTTTACATTTACAAAATCCTGGGGCACACCACCAACCAAAATGACACTCTAACACAGTAATACATATAGTTAATATGTTTTTAAATGTATTTATACACTCAGTGTGAAACCTGGGCCTGTTTCGATGAACACAACATATATATGACTTTCTCTCACATATTTATACATGGCTATCATGTCTTCTCTCAGCCTTCTCTTCTTCAGGCTAAACATGCCCAGCTCTTCAAGCTGCTCCTCATAGAGCTTGTTCTCCAGACCTTTGTGAAATTTCACCTTGAGTGAAACTTGCTTCCAGTTAACTATGGATGTCATGAAGCTGTTATAAACATTTCCTTGGGGGAGGCAACTCTCAAAAAATCCAGTAAAATAGTAAAAAAATCCAAGTGGAGAGGCTCAATTTGTTTCTTGGAAACCTGTGAGGGGGCTGCTAGGAGGGGGGAGAGTGCCAATTTCCCACGGCACACCTGATGATCGCTCACAGCACACTAGTGTGCCACGGCACACTGGTTGAGAAACACTGTAATAAGGGACACCTGGCTAACCATACTCCCGAATTTTATGGTTTCTATTTCTGTGTGCTGCCCAATCTGGCCTCTATGGCCTTCCTCAAATCCTACAGAAAGACTTTAAGGAAGCACAGGGTCCTGAAAAACAAAGGAAAAGATCAATTGAACATTTTTGCCTTTCACTTGCAGAACATTGGATTTGTGCCAGTATTTTTATGATGTGAGAGGCTTCCCTTTTCATTGTAGGTTGCAGAATATGTTAAACTTATAGGGTAGCCATAAATGGTGATAGTTTCAGATCAGAAGGTAAAACTCATTGTGGCATGAGCAAAACTCCACTCGTGTGACGAGGCTTCCCTTCCTCTCCCATGCTGCAGTCTTCTTCCCCAAGACTGTACTGTAGGTTTTTCCAACAATCCCAAAACTGATTTTGGGAATGATAAAGGTGGAATTAGTATGTCTCCTTTCCGTAGATTAAAACAGTTCTGTGAACTTGAGGACTAAATTGGATGCCACCCATTATGGCTGAATTAATAACAACAAACAAAAAGAAATCTAACTCTCAGACTTCCTGGGTTACTGAATCAAGTAACTGCTTTTTAGATTTAGCACTCTAAGTGCCAATGCAGTGGGTAATCTTTTTTCTTTTTCTTTTTCTTTGTAGGTGTATTAAACTGGTTTTATTATGTGACCATGCCAATGCCAGCATCAACCTTCACTATTGCTGTTGGATGTTGGGCAGAAGTTAAAAGAAAAACTTATGCAACTGGCGTTCAGAGGAATGATGGGATCTTTCCACTGTTCTCAAAGGCGGATGTCAGGTTGGTGATTACAGTTGAGAAGTATGTACTTTAGAAGCATTCCATTTTTTCTGTTATACAAGAAAATGAGTCATCAGAGTCAAGGAACAATAGAAGAACATGTTTAATCAAAGCAAAGGGAAATCATATAAAAGAGATCAGTCCAATGGGTGAGGATGGGCAAGGGTGTGTTGCTTATGCAGAAAGTGTTCTTGGAGTAATGCCGTTAGTTTCTGTATAAATTTGCTTTAGCTAAACTATGTGAAAAGTGAATTCTTTATGCAAGGCTCATCTGTCCTTCTTTCCACTCAGTTATAATCTTATTTGTTTTTAAGTCACTCAGACAGGTTTTTTTGAAAACCCTACACTTAATGATTGTATGATTTTAGATGTTCTATTAGCATTATTAAGAACATAATGGGACTGATTAAGAGAGTTCTTCGGGTTACCACTTTTGTATTAAGTTCAGCTTAAACTAAAGCACTGGGAAATAAATTATTTTAAGCAACACATTACCAAATATAAAGAAATATATGCTTTTACATTTCAGATTGTTCGTAATGTTACAGTTTATAAACTATTCGCTTTTAAAGGGTTTGGTTGACTGACATATTAATTGAAGTGGGTGTCTCATACTTCAATATCATAAGACTGGCTAGACAGCTATTTCTGTTTCCGCCTTGTGATGTTTATATCTCTTTCATATCTCCTTAGCAGTACATCTTCCAAGACTCCAACTCTGTTTTGTTTTCAATTATCTTCATATAGAAGTGCTGATATGTTCTCCCAGCCATATTTCCATCTGCTTAGCTTTTTCCAATTCTGCTATGTTTGACGTATCCTGTTTCTAATAGTTCCTGTTTGTTCACGTATTTATAGCAAGAGTGTTCCACAGCAAAACATGTTGCAGTTGTGAAGCATTTGTGTTGTGTGTTTTTTTGAATCCGAAACAGATAATCAATTTCATGGCAAGATTTGTTCAAAGGAATTCAAAATACATTACTCTTAATTTGTCCTGACTGTCTGCTATTTAAGATTAAAAACACCAGAAGGAACATCTCCACACATAACAAATTCATTGTCAACTGTAGTCTACAGATGAAAAACAGATAGTGCTTGCTGCAGACATATCTGTTGATGTACTTTTAACCATGGTTATGGAATCAGGACTGACCTGCCGACTTCCTCTCCCTTCACGGGTTAACTATGGCTTTAGGGTGGCCCTTAGAACCTCTGCCCCCCCCCCCCCAGCTCAATCCCATACGGTCCCCAACTGGCCTCATTCACAAGATCTTCAGAAACTTTCTCTTGGTTTTGAAGGCCTCATGAATGATATCAGTTGGGAATTGTGCAAGGCTGATGAGATGAGGTGTGTGGCTTCCCAAACGGACTAATTTATGCCTCCTTGACATACTATTCTTGTGCTGTTGGGTGCATTACATTTGAGGGCACATCCTTTTTGTTGTTGCAATGTACACATTCAAAACTGAGGTCTGCATTACATTAGATGGCACATTATACTCTAATAAATGTGAGTGCTGTCTCAGCAGAAACCTATCACTCAATTAGATGTTGAATGCCAACAAGATTCTAGTAGCTAGAGCGAGATGTCTGCAGACATTTATATCTCCACAGTGTTGAGTTTTCTACCCTTATATATTTTATTTATATTCCAAATGCTGAAGTGCTACAATCAAACCAAAATAGCTTGGCCAATCGTAGGGGTGCTATTTTAGTGCACTAAAAAAATTGCTGGTTAGAAACATCAAAATCTATTAATTGCTTTTCACCAACAGGTTGTTAGAAGGGGCTTGTGGTCATGTTCCTTACCCCTGTCGTTTCCAAGAACCTGCGGCCACTTCTCAAGTGGTCATTCCTCATCGTATCTTTGCTCCACCATGCCTTCGGAAATCCTGTGAAGAGATTCTACTCCCATTGATTCCTCGGTGTCTTTCCGCATCTTATGCTCTATTGGGCACTCATCCATTTTCTCGCCTTGATATCTTGATTGTCCCACCCAACTTTTCCAGTCTTGGAATGGCCAGGTATGGATATTTTTCCAGTTTTTTAAGCATGTTTGCCCTCTTCTAATAACTTTTAGTGGAAATGTATAATTTTGTTTTGGTATCTTTTATTGCAACATTGTTCCTTCCCACCCTTCCTTCCCACCCTTCCTTCCCACCCTTCCTTCCTTCCCTTCCTTCCTTCCTTCCTTCCTTCCCTTCCTTCCTTCCTTCCTTCCTTCCCTTCCTTCCTGCCTTCCCTCCTTCCCTCCCCCTCCCTCCTCCCTCCCTCCCCTTTTCCTTCCTTCCTCTCTTCTTCCTTCCTTTCTTCCTTCTTCCTTTCTTTCCTTCCCTCCCTCCTTTCCTCTCTTCCTTCCTTCCTTCCCTCCTTCCTTCCCTCCTTCCCTCCCTCCCTTCCCTCCTTCCTTCCTTCCTGCCAGCCTCTCCTTCCTCTGTCCCTCCCTCCCTTCCTTCCCTCCCTTTCTTCCTCCCTTCCTTCCTGCCAGCCCCCCTCCCTCCTTCCTTCCTTCCCTCCCCCCTTCCTTCCCTCCCTCCTTCCTTCCCTTCCTTCCTTCCTTCCCTTCCTTCCTTCCCTTCCTTCCCTCCCTTCCTTCCTTCCCTTCCCTCCTTCCCTTCCCTTCCTTCCTTCCTTCCTTCCCTTCCTTCCCTTCCTTCCTTCCCTTCCTTCCCTCCTTCCCTTCCTTCCTTCCCTTCCTTCCTTTCTTCCCTTCCTTCCCTCCTTCCTTCCCTCCTTCCTTCCTGCCTTCCCTCCCTCCCTTCCCTCCTTCCTTCCTTCCTTTCCTCCTTCCTTCCTGCCTTCCCTCCCTCCTTCCTCCCTCCCTTCCTTCCCTCCTTCCTCCCTTCCTTCCTCCCTTCCTTCCTTCCTTCCCTCCTTCCTTCCTGCCTTCCTCCTCCCTCCTTCCCCCCTCCTTCCCTCCCTTCCCTCCCTCCCTCCCTCCCTTCCCTCCCTCCTTCCTTCCTTCCTGCCAGCCTCTCCTTCCTCCCCCCTCCCTCCTTCCTTCCCTCCTTCCTTCCTTCCTTCCTTCCCTTCCTTCCTTCCCTTCCCTTCCTTCCTTCCTTCCCTCCCTCCCTCCTTCCCTTCCTTCCTTCCCTCCTTCCTTCCTTCCTTCCTTCCTTCCTTCCTTCCTTCCTTCCTTCCTTCCTTCCTTCCCTCCTTCCTTCCCTCCTTCCCCTTCCTTCCCTCTTCCTCCCTCCCTTCCCTCTTCCCTTCCTTCCTTCTTTCCTTCCCTCCTTCCTTCCTTCCTTCCTTCCCTTCCCTTCCCCCTCCCTCCCTCCCTTCCCTCCTTCTTTCCCTTCCTTCCCTTCCCTTCCTTCCTTCCTTCCTTCCTTCCCTTCCTTCCCTCCTTCCTTCCTGCCTTCCCTCCCTCCCTCCTCCTCCCTCCCTCCCTCCCTCCCTCCCTTCCTTCCTTCCTTCCTTCCTGCCTGCCAGCCTCCTTCCTCTGTCCCTCCCTCCCTCCCTTCCCTCCCTTTCTTCCTCCCTTCCTTCCTGCCAGCCTCTCCCTCCCTCCCTCCTTCCTTCCTTTCTTCCTTCCTGCCGGCCTCTCCTTCCTTCCTTCCCTCCTTCACTCCCTCCCTTCCTTTATCATATCTTCTGTTTTTGGAGATATGCAGTTATATTTGGAACTTGGAAACTAAAACCATTTTCATGGTATTCCTGAAAATCATGACTGTGTTAAGATAGAGATGGATGTTTTTTCAGTGATTATACATTATAAAGCTGCCGTGGGAGTAACAATGATTTGTAGTATCTCTTCCACCACAATGTGCCCTCAGTGGCAGAGCGAAGATACTGATCAATAATGTCACTGGTGTTAGTCACGTGGTGTGTGATGTATGATTTACGGAAACACATATAAAGCACAAGATCAAAACTGAAAATCTTAAAATGTAAGGGGTGGAATCTAGTGGTGATAATCCTGTCAAGTGGACGAGATCAAATTCTGATTCTGAGCACTCTGGGGGAATGTATCTCTATTTAATGGATGATAAGAATGATTCACATAGTCCAGCAGCTAAGTTTCTTGGGCGCTGCATGCACAAAGGGGCTATTCATGGGAATGCTGCAAAAGGAGAACAAAATAGACATTCCCGGAGGAGATATAATAGTACAGAGAGGATATTTATGTATATGGGTCTCCATACTTATTAAGACGATTCAGAGGTTTTAATACTAGTCTGATAGTGATGGTCTTGGGTTATGTGAAAGGTTAAATCCTGAAAAAACACCCTGCATATTTTGGAGAAAAAATATTACTAGCAATGTGTGTTGAACAAAATATACCTTGGCCAGATAAAAGTCAAGATATAGTAACCATTAGGGCCTAGGTCTAAAATAACAACTAGACGTGAAGACTAATGATATCAATAAGTTTATTCCTTAAACTTATTCCTGTTGTAGAAAACAATAAGACTATGTAACTACCAGTAGTCCATGAGATGGGGAAAACTATTTATATGTGGCATTTATTCAGGAGTAGAGATTGGTTATTCAAACTAAATAATACTCATTTCCAGTGTGAGTGAGTAATATAACAGAAATGAATACAAAAGCGATTACAGCTGGAATAAAGCATTAAATTCAAGAAAAATGATGCATATGAATGCTCCTTGTTATATAAGTACATTTGGGGTGGATACGTATTCAAATGACTCCAGTTATCTCAGCCTGAGGGTCAAACTATATGGTGCATTTCCGATGTTGTTGAGACTACAACTTAATCAGCCGCAGACAGCATAGCCAATGCAGAGGAACTGTGGGGGCTGCTGTCTAAAAACATCCAGAGAACTGCGCTTGGTCTACCCCTTCACTAAACCTTTTTCGTGTCAGGAGCAACTTGAGAAACTGCAAGTCACTTCTGGTGTGAGAGAATTGACCGTCTGCAATGACGTTGCCCAGGGGACGCCCAGATGTTTTACCAATCTGTGGGAGACTTCTCTCGTGTCCCCGCTTGAGAAGCTGGAGCTGACAGATGGGAGCTCACCCCGCTTCCTGAATTCAAACCGCTGTCCTTTCGATCAGCAGTCCGGCCAGCACAAGGGTTTAACCCACCGGGGCTCCTTTGCACTAAACTAAGTGTGGTCTTTATCTGGATCACAACCAATGTGTGCAGAGATATGAATATTTCTCTGTTCATTTTTTAGAATTTAATTTCCACCTCAACCACTAGTGCAGTGGTTCTCAACCTTTCTAATGCCGTGACCCCTAAATACAGTTCCTCATGTTGTGGTGGCCCCCAACCATATTTTTGTTGCTACATCATAACTGCTACTGTTATGAATTATTATAAATTGCAGGATGTATTTTCATTGTTACAAACTGAACATAATTAATGATAAAAACAGTATGTTTGGGGGAGTATGCAAGTGCTTTAACAAGTGCGCACCCTCTTTCCGAGAGGGACATGCACCGGCGTTGCCAGGCGTGTGGGGAAAGAGGCCACATGCAGGTAGCATGCGTGCAGAGTGCATGCTCCCTGCACGAAGCCTCTTTCCCCGCATGCCTGGCAACGCCGGCATGCGTCCCTCTCCTGGCGTTGGCAAGTGCGTGCCCTCTTTCCGAGAGGCCTCTTTCCCTGCGCACCTGACAATGCCGGTGCATGTCCCTCTCCCAGCGTTGCCAAGTTTGCAGGGGAAGAGGGCTTGAAGCATACACCCAGGGGCCGATGGAGCACAGGGCCCCTTCTTCCAGGGCCTCTGCGAAGTAGCTTCTGCGAAAGCCTCACTGTTTCTTTGGCGCTGTTGAGAGCGCATGGGGCCTGCAGGAGGAGCCGTGGCCTAACGAGACCATGCTGCGACCCCTCTACAATTGCCAAACGACCCCTCCGGGGGTCAAGACCCCCATGTTGAGAACCGCTGCACTAGTGCCAGTAGAGGTTCCCCCTTTTTTTAAAAAAAAAACTGCACCTGGAGGGAGAATGGCAAAAAAAAAAAAATGACAAGAAGGCTGCTCTGTCATTTTAGAATAAACAAAACTTGTATCTTAAAATGTCAGCTGCATGTTTAAGATAGCATGTAGTATTACAAGGAGAAAGGTGAAAAAAATCAGCATTTTGTAACATTGCTTTCTCCATCTTACCAGTGTTCAGATATGGGGCTGATTAATACATAATGATATGCCAAAATTCTGGCTTATTTGGAATGAGGCTGCTGCATACCATTCAGTCATTCCTGCTTGCTAAACAAAGCAAGAAAGCACCAATTACAGTATGTTTAACACCAGGTTTGTTGCTATTATCATAACCCATAATTTCAGTCCTGATTTGTTATTGACTTCAGATTCTTGTTTGTGAAAGAACATGCTCGGATGGAACATTTGTTTATCATCTCCCACTGGCAAGAGCAGCCAAGAGGGAATGATAGGGTACCATACATTAGCACTATTATTTATTTCAAATAAGCCAGAATTACCTGCAAACTGGGTCATAGTCAGGTTCTTAGCACCGCTCACTTGTTTTTGTTTCGTGACGAAGTATAAAGGAAAGATAAACTAAAAGACACAGGTGTCCTTCTGCTTGATTTTTGTAGTGTCAGTCTTTATTGTAACTATGGAATTGCTTTAAACATACCCCATTTTTCCAGAGCTGTTTTAGTGCTTTATGTATCATTTGGAGCATAAAGGCGTGCAGAGGTATATATGCTCTGAATCATGCTGCCTATTTGCTGTAGTATAAACATAGTGCAGCATGTGCGCACAAAAGGTCTGCTGTTCTGAGAATTCTCATTGTACTCCTGTCTGCCAGTGAAGGAAACAACCATATATTTCCAGTCATTATCTTTAGATTAAGTGTGTGTGTTTGCGCGTGTATGTGCACACACACCCATGTACATTGGCAAGTCTGTTCCTCATTAGCCTTGTAGCTACTTTATTTTTTAATGTGCCAGAGTACCGTCTCTTATTTGAGGGGGAATGGTTATCCCACATTTCGGAGGTAGGAAGAAATGATGGCACTTCTTTTGCAGAACAGCTTAATTAGAGGCTTGAGGTTGTTTTTTCCAGCCACTGCCGCTGCAGATTCAGCAACATTTTCTTTCAAGACCTGCCGACGCCTTTTCCAGCGGGGAGAGTCTTCCTTTGAAATCTTACTTATGCGCCTTCTGTGTATCATCACCTCATGTTTTTAATTTGCCATGGACTTTTATATGGAAAGAAAATCCTGATTACTTACTGTATATTTTAAAAAAAACAATTGGAGGCATCACTCCTTCTAGATCTTCAAGGGAATCTTGGGTGGATGTGGGCTCATCTTAAATTGTGCTCTGAGCACAGTCATTATCTAATACAGCATTTATCAAACTGGGAGTTGGGACCCCTGAGGGGGGGTCGTAAGGGGGTTTCAGAGGGGTCACCAAAGACCATCAGAAAACACAATATATCCTGTTGATCATGGGGGTTTGGTGTGGGAAGTTTGGCCCAATTCTATCATTGGTGAGTGCAGAATGCTCTTTGATTGTAGGTGAACTATAAATCTCAGCAACTACAACTCCCAAATGTCAAGTCTATTTTCACCAGACTCCACCAGTGTTCACATTTGGGCATACTGAGTATTCATGCCAAGTTTGGTTCAGAGCCATCATTGTTTGAGTCCATGGTGCTCTTTGGATGTAGGTGAACTACAATTCCCAAATTCAAGGTCAATGCATGACCAATCCTTCCAGTATTTTCTGTTGGTCACGGGAGCTTTGTGTGCCCAGTTTGGTTCCATCATTGGTGGAGTTCGGAATACCCTTTGATTCTAGGTGAACTCTAAATCCCAGCAACTACAACTCCCAAATGACAAAATCAATCTCTCCCAACCTCACCAGTATTCAAATTTGAGTGTATCGGGTATTTGTGCCAAATTTGGTCCAATGAATGAAAATACATTCTGCATATCAGATATTTACATTACAATTCATAACAGTAGCAAAATTACAGTTATGAACTAGCAACGAAAATAGTTTTATGGTTGAGGGTCACCACAACATGAAGAACTGTATTGAGGGTTGCGGCATTAGGAAGGTTGAGAACCACTGATCTAATGGTTCTTTTCTAATGTAGAGGATGGTAGACCAAGATTTTGCTGTTGCACTTTCCATTTATTTATTTATTTATTTATTTATTTATTTGTTCCTTCTTGTATTCCGCTCCTCCCAGCAGGCTCGGGGCGGATAACATCATAAAACCCGGCTGACATGTAGCATTCATGTCGCCGCACAATAAAACAGCATAAAATACAACATAGGTCCCGAATTTAAACAATTATGTCAAGCCATGGCATTCCAGGGTCTAGGTGCTGGTCGGAAGATGAGTACATTTGGCTGATTCACCTAGCCAAAGGCCAGTTTGAACAGGGCGGTCTTACAGGCCCTGCGGAACGGAAAGAGCTCCGTGGCGGCACGGACATCATCTGGGAGAGAGTTCCAGAGTGCCGGAGCCGCCACGGAAAAGGCCCTCTGCCTAGTCGCGGATAAGTGGCAGGTGCGGACCGATGGAATCAGAAGAAGATTAGACTCCCCTGAACGTAGTGATCTCGGGGGTACATATGGGGCAAGGCGGTCCTCAGGCACGCAGGCCCTAGGCCGTGTAAAGCCTTAAAGGTTAACACCAACACCTTGAAGGCAATTCGGTACTCAACAGGCAGCCAGTGCAGCTGCCGAAGGATGGGCGTGATATGCTCCCTTACCGACGTTCCCGTCAGCAAGCGAGCTGCGGCATTCTGCACTAGCTTGAGTTTCCGAACTGTCGCCAAAGGAAGGCCAACGTAGAGGGCGTTACAGTAGTCTAATCTCGAGATGACCGTCGCTTGGATCACCGTGGCCAGATCATCCCTGGAGAGGTAGGGTGCCAGTCGCCTAGCCTGTCGTAGGTGAAAGAATGACGCCCTGCTGGCCGCAGAGACCTGGGTCTCCATGGTCAGCAGGGGGTCCAACTGAACACCTAAGCTCTTAATAACAGGCGACGGGTTAAGCCGTTCGCCGTCTAGGGTAGGCAACCGGCACCCCCCCCCCAGGCCGACCAGGCCACAAGATCTCCGTCTTCGACGGGTTCACCTTCAGCCGGCTGGCCCGCAGCCAACCAGTCACGGCCTCAAGGCACTGATGGAAACAATCGGGTACGGTGTCCGGCCTGCCGTCCATTCTCAGCAAAAGCTGGGTGTCATCCGCATACTGATAACACTCCAGACCAAAGTCGCGGGCCAGCTGGGCCAGGGGGTGCATATACACGTTGAATAATAAGGGGAGAGGATGGCCCCCTGGGGGACCCCACAGTCAAGTGAGGATCTCCCGGAGACCTCCCCGCCCCCCTCCACACGTTGTCCCCGGCCCCGGAGGAAGGAGGCCACCCATTTCCATTCCCTTTTCCTAGTTCTGTATTATACTTCTTATTAGAAGCATATAGCCCCCCCCATGCATATATAGCCTAAGGTGATTTATCTTTGCATGGGCCTATTTTTTTGTTGATGTCATGACTCAATCAAATCCATATGTTCAAAACTTAGCATCTGACCTTATTCTGCAACGTATAGACAGACTTCTGAAATCTAGGGACCCTAGAGACATACCCCATAAAACAGTGGTCAGATTAATAGTATCCTTGGTGACATTTTTTTGTTGCATACTGTAACCAATTGAAAATGGGTGATTTGACAATCCTAAAGATTCCACAGTTGTATTGGCCATTTGATGAAGTTCCTTACTTCTTTAGACTTATGTAATTAATTTTCCTTGTAGGAAAACTGCTTGTGGCAAGGATATAGGGTTAAAACACCCTACAGTACACTTCAGTACACATGTAGTGAAATAGAGCCCACACTGACTTTAAGTTGACTTGAAGTTTAAAGGTTGGTCTCTCTGTTACGTCATAGATTTTTGTCCTAGAGAGCCAGCCCACCTCTCGAGACATCTTGTCAGGACTGCAAGCCACTGCTGTAGTTCCCTTCAGCAGGGAGTTCCCTACCATCATCATATGTCCCCTTGAAAAATTATCAGGGGCCACCATATGTGCTAAATTTTCTAAATTAATCATCCTGGCCATGTGCTAGGATGCTTACCCGGGAACGCGGAAGGCTTCCCGTGTTCCATAGATAAGAATGTGGGGAAGGCAGGTGGTGATGCTTCCCCCATAGGATAAGGTAAGGGGTGGAGTGGGTGATGCGGGGCATGGGGCAACCGTTTCCCCCCGCTGCCCCTTAGATTCACCATGCCGTGTCTTGAATCCATGGATTCAGACGACAATGTGATGAGGTCCTAGTCTTGGAGATGGAAGTGGGATAGAAAATGGAATAATCGAGGACCACACTGTTCCAGTGGTACAATGTGTTTTACTGGTGGGGCTAATGTGGGATTATTAGGTTGGCAGGGCACACAAATGGAATATCTACCTCAAACACCAGATTTTGATCATAGAAGAGCAACAAATGATTATTTAATTTATATTTTACTACTGGAGTGGGGAGAGGTGCCTGTGCAACACCCATGCCCCTGCAAAAGAAACTTGCTGGAAAAGTCTTGATTGGATTTGGTTAGTATGCATTTTGCCAGATAAATGGAGAGAGCTTGTATCATTTTGCCTAATAGCAAATAGTCTTGGGTTGACGTAGGCAGTCTTTTCTGGTCTTAACGGTTATAAGAAGCATGCTGGTTATAAGAAGAGTTCTCTTGGTTAGTTAAGAATGGGTAAGTGTCTACTTACCCATTCTTTAAGTTTTCTTCATCCTTGTGAATAATTTATTTTAGCGATGGCTAGAAATATAAACGAGATTGTGTAGAGTCCTGTCTAGAACACTGGTAGACCAGGATTCAAATCACCACTCAGCCATGGAAGCCCACTAGATTAGTTTGTGTAAATCGCACTCTACTAAAATCAGAGAAGGACAAGGACAAACATCTGAAAAATTCTACCTGTGATAGATTTACCTTAGGATCACAATAGATCAGAAATTACTTAAAAGGCACACAACAACAAAAATACACAATTAGTGGTAAGAGAGATAACAGAAGCCTCATTATACCATAAGAAGGGAAGGATCAATAGTTAAATAGCATTATTTTTGAAAGCAGTTGTTATGTGTTAGCAGTACATCAAGGAGCAAAACAAAGGCACTTTGTTGTATTAATCATACTGAAAATTCAGCCAGTATCTAGTTAGGACATTAACTCCAGTGTGGTCCAGATGTTGGCTGAGATTTTGAAAAGGTTTGCTTGGAGACAGCTCTTAAAGTTCTTATTTTGGCTCTGTAGTGTGTAATTGTTAGCATACAAAGCATTTAATAATGTCTGTTCAAGCCAACGCGAGCTGTTTAATTCTTCAGCTACTCATATAATTTCCTTAAATTAAAGGTGGCCTCAAATGCTACAAAGCAATGGTGGAAGTGGGATACCAAAGTAGCTTGTGCATTAGCTTTCCATGCTTCTTGCATGGTGCACAACTTGGGAATCTACACATTGGGAATATCCTTCTTCATACTTCTCTCTTCATGCAGATCGCACATCAAGTGGGAATTTGTATATTGGTGTACAATCTGCATTAAGAAAGGTGATAAGGAAAAATGTTAGATATCTTTTGAATGAGGAAGCGTTTCTCTTTCTGTGAAATATAAGAAAGCGGAAGACAGGAGGAGCTTTTAGATGATTTTAACATTGGAGGTATTGGGTAGATTTGAGGGATTAAGGAACAATTCATGAGGGAAGCATTGAGTGGAAGGTTAAATAAAATATAGTGACGTTTAATTCTTGAAGACTGTAATGCCTGGGAAGTATTAGAAATTATTTCATCCATATATACAACCATACCTGTTTCAGTGGCTTATAATAAGTAAATAAGTAAATAAGCTAGATTGACCAATAATAATTAGGCATCTTCCTGAGTTCTACACTTGGCTCGTCCCAGATGTCATAATGAGATGAATGGGAAAAGACAGCTCCTCTATGTGTCCTACGTTGTTTAAGTATAGTAGGTTAAACTGAAGACTTCAATGTGACTGGGAAAGGTTTGGGAGATTTGCAAAGGCTGGAGTTCTGCTGAAAATATTCTCCCAGACCGAATCATTTAGCTGCAAGCTGTTGCATTCTGCATCAGATGACGGTTCCAAACCATTTTATAAAGCTGTTTTTAAAATAATCTTCTGTCAGGGTGATGATGGCATGCATGATGAATGGAAAATCCTTATCATCAGAAGGAACTGCCTGCAACCTTTTACCTGGTATACTCGGTGAGAGGTAACATGGGTCTTGCTGATATCTTTTCTTTAAGTTACAGAATATAGGCAAGGAGTGAAGCATTGGGAAGAAGAAGGATCTGTGTTTGAACGTTTTCTCTGCTTTCTCTAAATACAGTATATTTCATAATTTTCCAGGCAATCGTTTGGTAGTTCTTGTTTTTATATGGCAGCTTTCTAGACATATTTGAGCCATGGTGGAATTAAATTCAAACACTAATAGGTTTTTTGTGTGGAGTTGAAGTTTCTATCCCCCTCCCTCTTCCTTGCTTTATTCATACTTGAATGCAGTATATGAAAGGTATGGACTGGTTGGATCTTCTCGCGGTCCAAGGCATTCTCAGAATTTTCCTCCAACACCACAGTTCAAAAGAATCTATCTTCCTTCTCTCAGCCTTCCCTATGGTCCAGCTCTCACATCCATAGGTGACTATGGGGAATACCATTGCTTTTACTATGCGGATCTTCATTGCCAGTGTGATTTAAGACAAGAAAGTTTAGAGAAGACAATGATGCTTGGGAAAAAGGAAGGAAAAAGGAAGAGGAGCCGACAAGATGGATGGATGGTATCCTTGAAGTGACTGGCTTGACTCTGAAAGAGCTGGGGGTGGTGACAGCTGACAGGGAGCTCTGTCATGGGCTGGTCCATAATATTCCATTTGTGTGCCACGAAGAGTTGGAAGCGACTGAATGGATAAACAACAACAACATATGAAGGGGCTGATTAATCAGGAATGGGCAACTGTGACCAGCACCCCCAACCAGAATAGCTAATGGTGAAGGATTATGGGAATTACAGGCTGGAAACATCCAGAGGAGCACAATTCCTATTCTTGTCTTAAAATATATCTCCTGCTAGAAATGATTTTTTCCCATTTTGCCTACAACTATAGCCTATATTTTTCCCACCTCAATTCCTGTTCTTGATTTTATTTTCTGCCTTAGATACTTCATTTCATTTTTGAATGTTTAAGAGTGAGCACAGAGATCAATATTAATTGGGATTGGTGGTGAGTGGAGCTGTAGCTGCCTTGTGAGTCCTTGAAGCTCATACAAATCAAATAGGGAATTGAGCTGGGGGTAACCGTCTTGTATTTTTTTTGTTATTCCAGCTCCTGCTGGTGTCAGGTTCATCCTACACAAACAGTAGATTCCAAACCAGTTTTCACTCCCCACATATGGAACACCCATTTCAGGCCTTTCTGGCAGTTAACAGTGGTGCAGTATTGTAATGGTGGCTTACCACCTGTCTGGATGCATCAAGACACTCTTCTTCAGCTGAGCCCCTCCGTCCCCAACAAGGCTGTCCTTGGAGAAGCAACAGCATCACATCCCAAACCCCTCCAGTCTCATCAACAAGGAAAGGATGTAGGATAGTACTCTGTGATTTTTCAACAATATAAAATGAGTATTCGATAGTGCAGGAAAGATTAAATTGCACTTTACTACTAAAAAAACCTGGCACATGACTACATTACTTCTATTTACACATGTTTGGTATCATTGGTTAATTTTTATTGTGCTATTGTTTTCTTTTATTGTTACAGATCACTGCGATACACATTTTTGTACAATGCCCTGAAACCGAAAAAGGATGAAGGCTGTTACATAAATGCCTGTCATCTATGAATACTTTCATAGATGGTCTCTGAATATCTAAACTACCTACTTTTATTATTTATAATTTTTGCTGCCTTGTTTGCCTAGGACAGGGTTGTAAAGCAAGTTTTTATAATGCAAAAGTCACAGTTGGTTAGTTACTATTGGCTTTTAGTTGCTTGATACTTGGTCCCAAGTTTGATGCATCTTTAACCATTCCACATGTCATGAAACAAGCCCAGCAGTCCTGCATTTGGACAGTAAGAGCATTGGGATAACAGCGGTTGGGTAGAAGTCTGGGTTTTTTTAGGTTTAAAAGCTGAATTTGGTGCAATTGCAGTGAACATTTACTCTGTGTGATAACTTGAGGCATGTCTCTTCATGTTATCTACATGAACGTAGCAATTCTTTATTATGACAATAATGTCTACCTCTTAGCTAAATTTAGCTAAAGTCAAATTGCTACCTCTGTGGTAATGGCCCTCCACTCGGTTGTCAATTGGGGATCAAGACAAGATTTAGAGTACATCAAACACACAATATTTCCTTACCAGCATGCTGAATCACTTAGCCTATAAATGTGTAACAGATGTTTTCGGAGCAGAAGTCTATCACAGGGTAGAACACAGTAATTACCTTCTGGGGGAAGTAAAAGAAAGATGATGTAGTAAAAATGAGAGTGCTAGGATTAAACTCAATTGTAAAATCATTGTAGAGATGCTTCTAAGTAAATTGCAGATTTTTATCAAACATTTTCTAGCACTTCATCTTTTGCAACATCTTTTTTCAGAAAGGGAGAAAATGTACAGGTTCACAAGCACGTTTCACCTAAACATAGTTAATAGAAGGAATAAGCTTTTTTTTGGTTTTTGAACATCAAATAAGGAGCAACCCACGGTTTTCTCATTTCCTGATCCAATATATTGAAACAGCCTCTAGAATTTTTGAGCATAAGTACTGAAACCTGTGCAAACTACTAATCATAACCCTCCATCTGCTTATCTGAGAATCATACAAATAACCCCATTACAGAGATGAGCAGATTTTCAGAATGTACTTCATGTTTTACTAGCACCTTGAGATTTGCCAGCTGGGTCCAGGTATAAAATAGCAGTTCAGGTGGTGGACACATGCAAAGATTTAAGGAACTGGGTGCCCTCAAAAACACGTACTACTGGTTAAGTGTGTTCGGATTTAGTGGCATAACTCTTAAATGTTATAGGTGAATGGAGTAGTTATATGCACAGAGTGCAGAGGATTCCGTGGCTCAGAGAATAAAGACACTTTGGCAATTGAGAATTAGGGAAAAACTCAAGGGCCATTTTTGGCATCAGTCTAGTAGTGGCAAGCATAGGACAGTGTTCAAAGCAAACGGTATCATTAATCATGAAAGACAGATCTAAGCTCCTCTTTAACAAGTGCCATCATCTTGCCATATCTTTGGAAGCTTTCCACCAACCTGAAGCTGCAACCATGTTGCAAAATGCCTCGGGAGTCCATGACTGTGCTGGCATCCTTCCATAATTTTGGAAGTGGCTATACTTTAAACAAAAAGGAAAGAGATCAGCAGGAAAGGTGGCCATAGAGTTTCTGCTCACAGACTGAGGACTTTATCACACAAGACAGGCAAACCGACATTGCAGCCATGCACATTGAGCTACCAGTTTGCTTCTGCTGTCCCATGATTCTCCCATCCCTCACTGTTGACAGGTGAAATGTTCCAATCCTGCAACATTCCTGTCACCTACTTTAGTAGGATTGGTCCCTTCTACTTCTGTACCTGGCATGTGGGCAGTAACGTGATGTCAGTTGGCAAGATTTTGCTCCTCTACTCACCCCCTTCACAATTCCCAAGCAGACTATTTCCCACATACACATGGAAACAAAGCATATGCATATGTATGTATGCCTTTGTTTTATTTATTTATTTGCTCTATTTATACGCTGTTTTTCTCAACCCCGAAGGGGAATTAAGGCCACTTACATGAAGGCAATTATTCAATGTCTCAAAACACATACCATTCCAAGAATTAAAATAGATTAAAATTAAAACACATTTAAAACATTCAATTTCATATTAAAATCTCACCATCCATAGTCATAGTTTTTAATGCTGAAATTACAAATTTGCACTAAAAATTGACAAATTAAAGAATCACAATGTCAAAAGCCTAGACAAACAGGAAGTTAACAAATGATCTAAGCCCAAGTTTACTAGCTGTTAGGATTTCTGGGAGTTGAAGGCCAAAACAACTGGGGACTCACAGGTTGAGAACCATTGGTCTAGAGTCAAGGGCTAATCCACTGGTCCAAATGTGAGAGTCTTAAGAAATGGTCCTCAGTCTAGAGATCACGAACAGCCAAGGCCACAGCTCCAAATGCAGATGTTACAGCCAACAACAAGGTGGCACACTTTGGCACCTTATGTACTATCTTCTCAGATGTTGTCTACTGAGAACTCATTTCTCTGCTAACCTAGAGAAGCCTTCTACTTTGCAGGTCCAAAAGAGTTGGAATACCTAACCTTTCCTCTGCCTGGTCGTAGGAGCTTCATTGTACTTGTTCTGAAGTCTGAGAAGTACTAACTTCCTCTATAGGCTCTTCTTCCAAGCTCAGCGGAGGAAGCTGCTATGCACTGATGGGCTCCAGCTCAAATTCTGGCCCTTCAACAAAATAGCAGCTGGGTGTGATAAAGTTCTATGATCAGATAATATACATGGAAGTCTGCTTCTGTGCTGCCTTCCTCCCAGACCTAGGACAGGAGGCAGTTTACAACAAAATTAACCCCAAAAGGTAGAGATTTCACAAAAGATAAAATATTTCAATAGAATTTTTAAAGCATACAGTTTAAATGTAGTTGAGATAAAAGTAATGTAAAAGAATGCCAGTAAGCAAAGCAGAAGAACCACCTATTTTAAACTTCTTCCTCAATCACCAAAAGCCCCACTGAATTAAATAGTAGTCTTTTCATACTGGCAGGGGAATAGACATCTGGCCATCCCAGACTTCCCTAGGAAGGGAGTTCACCAGTCTGCAAACATCTGCCAAGAAAGCTTAGATAGTCTTTAGATAAAGCTTTGCCAAACATTGGAAGACTTTGGTAAGAAGTCTGATAAGAATTTCCCATAGTCTTGGCAAAGTCCTCATTATAATAATACTTATAATGTATCATAAACTCTTTCAGAATTATACTATTGCATAGAATAATTATGGAATACCTGCCTCATAGAGTTCTAACTGGTGCCAACTGGTGTTTCAGCTATTTCATTTGTCGGGTGATTTCAAAATTAACTCACTCAGTCTTTTATGGTTTGTGGTTTTTCTTTGTTTTAATTAGCTTTGCATCTTTTAATGTATTAATGATTTAACTCATTTTAGCAAGGTGAATATTGTGCCATAGTATCTCAAGGGATAGGGGTTCTAATGTATAATCATAAAACATTAAAATATAGTTGCCTTGAATCCTTTTCCTCTGTGTGCCAGGATACCACCTTTCCTGTAGCAGCAGAATGTTATGAATAGATCAAAACTACCAAAATGTATCCAATCACTTTGGTACAGCGCTTGGAAAATGGCTTTTTATAGCCAAGGAATGTGTATCCTCAGTATGTCTTTTTCAAGTCCCGTAACATTTATTCAGATGGATTTGGTACCTTTTGGAAACAGCTTCACATATATGTTCTGGCCATCACTTCGAAGGATTTTGCATGAAAGGGTCCACTTGTTTAGGCACCTAGTATTATTTCTGAATATCAGTTGTCAAGAGCTAATTGGCTTAATTGTATGTTCTTGTGTTCCTGCAATCACTGGTGTTCCTATCTGGAATGCTCATGTCTAATGTGTTATGATGTTAGTAGAACCTAGAAGTTTATTGAATTTGTGGATTAAGATCTTTGGGGAGGAAGGAGGAGGAAGACATTGTCTTTCAGATATTCACTTACATTCAATAATGTAATGAGTATGACACCCTTGGTGATGGTAGTTAATTGAGTTGTTGGGTAGGATAACTTTAAGAAATCAGCATACAGTTGAATCTTAATTTTTTGTTTTACACCCAGTCACATTCCTCACTTTCTTTCCAGTATGGTATCTGGTTCAAGAAGTTGACCATAGAGAGGCCTCCTCAGCTAAACTTTCTTTTTCTTGAGCCAGATTGACCCAAACATTTCCTTATATGAAACATATACTTGAGTATAAGCTGGGGTTTTCAGCCCTTTTTAGGGTGAAAAAGCACCCTTCGGCTTATACTTGAGGCAAAGTTAGTTATTATTTTACTCAATGTATTATTATTACATTTATATTATTATTATTATTTTATTACATTTATTATTATACTCTATTTATTATTACATTTGTTGTTTTTCTCTGATTATTAATGTGATTGCATTTATTATTTTTCTCTATTTATTATTGTTATTATTACATGTATTATTTTACTCTATTATTGTCATTAATACATTTACATTATTTTACACTATCATTGTTATTATTACATTTACATTATTTTACTCTTTTTATTATTGGAAGGATACATAAGCACATTTACACTGAAGAAGGTTAGAATAATGGTTTAATCAGAGTTGTGCAGGCTTATGTTAAATTAAAGTTTTATGTAAATATTCGTAAACATTTAACCTACTGATGCCTCAATTAATGTAATTTTATTGGTATCTATTTTTATTTTGAAATTTACCAGTAGCTGCTCCATTTTCCACCCTCGTCTTACACTTGAGTCGATATGTTTTCCCAGTTTCTATTTGGGTCGGCTTATACTCGAGTATACACGGTATATATAGACACATTTATTTCGTTTGGGGTATTGTCAAAGTACCCTCTTAACACACTTGTCTGTATCCCTTTTTAGAGTTGCGTCCAGAACTTCATAGTTCTGCAACTGTAGTGTAGAGTCTTATGTCCTGAGCAAGTGGTCAGGTGCACTCGCTGACTCTCTAGAATGGATTTTTCACTGAGTCTAATGATTCATGTGGATTTCAGATTCCTTTCAGTGCTGCAAATCATAATAATAAAATGTACAAAGAACTATGGCTAAATAAAATAATAACTTTTACCATTCACAAAAAAGCTTCCTCACTTCTCCACTATTAACATTACTTTAAGTTACAGTGCTGTAAATATAAATCAACTAGACTGCTGTCAATGGAATCACTCTATATTTATATTTCTAATAAATGGATACAAAATTCAGCCAAAAAATTCTTAGCAGGGCTGCTAACATATAGGATTTGTTAATACTGGACGATTTTAAGCTCTGAAATGTTTATACATAGTTGTATAGTTGCATTTTTTAAAGCTATTTAGTTCAGCTCTGGGCCTCAGCACATACAATGTTAACACATATTTCCAGGGGCAAGTAAACATTTGAGATCCATTAAAATGTTGTTGAAATAATATGCATTTATCAAGAAGCAATTCGTTGAACATATCAGAGACACTGATGTGTACATTTTATATATTTGGTGTGTATGTAGAGAATTTATATACATGCATTTTGTGTCAATGAGGTAACAATTTGTAAGTATTATTTGATACGTTTCTACTACCATCTCTCTCTCTCTCTCTCTCTCTCTCTCTCTCTCTCTCTCATGTCTTCTATTTTTATCATTACTTTTTCTAGTGCTATTTTTGGCAGAAATGTATATGTTTATGCCAGTAAATAAATACAGATTTCCTAATATATTTTGAGCAACCCTTTTTAGAAATGCTTTGGACCAGAAGTGTTTTTGGATATTTTTCCCCTCCAGATCTTAGAATACCTGTATTTGCTTTTACATACATAATGAGAAATTCATTTATGTTTCATATACATCTTATACATGTAGCCTGAAAGTAACTTTTATATAGTTTACAATAATTTAGTATTGTACACATTGAAACATCAGAAAGCAAAGGTGTCACTATCTCAGCCATTCATGTGGATTATTTTTGATTCTGTAGTATTTTTAATTTTGGAGTTCCAGACATCCCAAAAGCACTTATAATTCAATCCATGATGAGAGGCTCTGTATGAGTTCTCCAACAGCCACAGCCTGGAGTGTATGGAGATCCTCTTTCCTCCTTTTGTCTCATAGTACGTGAAACTGCATGGTGTTTTAAGAGCATGAGGTCTTCCATCCCACTGTTTTCCACTTTGGCGCTACTATACATTACACATTAAATAAAAGTTCTTCATTAGTTGATACCAGTTTGTAGAGTTTCCTCCAAGGGAGGCTATGCTGATTTTCTCCCTGTGGTCTTTCGTTTGACTATAAGATACTACACTTAGGCTGAAAAAATGAAATGCAAAGATACAGAATGGGTGAAGACTGGCTCGACAGTACTCCATGTGCAAAAGATCTTGGACTCTTTGTGAACAACAAATTGAATATGCAGCAGCTTAAAAAGCCAATAGGATTTTGGGCTTCATCAAAAGGAGTATATTGTCTAGAATGGACCAAGGGAAAGAGATATTTACAAGCTGGAAGGTGTCCAGAGGAGGGCAGCTGAAATGATCAAAGGTCTGGAGACCATGCCCTATAAGGAATGGCTCAAAGAGCTGGGTATGCTTAGCCTGTAGAAGAGAAGGCTGAGAGGAGACACGATAGCCTTGTATAAATATGTGAAAGGATGTCATAAGAAGGATGGAGCAGGCTTGTTTTCTGCTGCCCTGGAGACTAGAACTCGGAGCAATGAGTTTAAATTACAGGAAAGGAGATTCCACCTGAACATTAAGAAGAATTTCCTGGCTGTAAGCTGTTCAGCAGTGGAACTCACTGCCTCAGAGTGTTGTGGAAGCGCCTTTCATTGAGCCTTCCATTGAGACTGTATAGCCAACTGTCAGGGGTACTTTGTGCTTTTCCTTCATGACAATGGGTTGGACTAGATGGCCCATGTGGTCTCATCCAACTCTATGATTCTATGGCTCTATATTAACTGGCAATAGGAAACGGTGCTTTTTAGGAATTTGGTAGGTCTTCAGATGCAACTGAATGGTATCTTCCGGGGGAAGCATAACAACAACAACAACAACTTTATTTTTATACCCCACCTTCATCTCCCCAAAGGGACTTGGAGCGGATTATAGAGGGACATGCCCAACAAATACAAGTTAAAAACAAGCACAGAAATGCAATCACAACAAAATCAATAAAACATCACAATCAGACAACATCATAAAAACAATATCATGGCTGAACAACAAATGCTGAGTTCAGGTTCATGATTCCTGAATGTGATGATTCCTACGTAGAGCCGAGGGAAAGTGTGACAATTGGAGGGCTGGGTTAGGAGACTAATGCCCTTAAACTATTAAACTGATTAGAAGTGCTAGAAAGGGACCAAGCTAAAGTGCAGGAGTTTAGATAAGGTTGGGAAAATTCTATGGTGAGCTGCCTAATCAAAGGCACAAGGGAAACATACCATAGAATTGGCTGGGGAACCTATCAAATTCCCTGGACAAGGATATTGTTCCACAGTTACAGGAAGTCTTTGTGTATTTGATTAATAGTATTTTAACATAATAAACTATTCTACTTTTTAAAACTTCTGCTTGTTGTTATCTATTTCTGTCTGTGCCTATTTTAATTCTTTTGACAGAAGCAGGTAAAGATAAAGGTTTCCCTTTGACATTGAGTCTAGTCGAGTTCGACTCAGGGTGGTGGTGCTAATCTCCATTTCTAAGCCGAAGAGCCGGCGTTGTCCATAGACGCCTCCAAGGTCATGTTACTGTCATGACTGTATGGAGCGCCGTTACCTTCCTGCCGGAGTGGTACCTATTGATCTCACATTTGCATGTTTTCGAACTGCTAGGTTGGCAGAAGCTGGGGCTAACAATGGGAGCTCACCCTGTTCCGCTGATTCGAACCACCAACCTTTCAATCAGCAAGTTCTGCAGCTCAGTGGAGGCAGTCTATAAGACAAATAGATGTTTTAAGAAATTCCATTACAAGACTATCAAAAATATTTACCTTTCAAGATCACATTAGAGTGGGAGCTGCTATAAAGTAGGTGTATTGAACAAGACAGTTTAAGTGAATTTTTTAATATCCTATGGTAATATAGGTTCAATATGATTTTTTAAAACAAAAATGAGCTTTGTTAACAAATGAAAAATGAAAATTAAATTATATTACCTTTTATCAGAATGTCTGATTGCAGAATTACAGAAGAACCTACTACCAGACTAAATAAAGCCCCATAATCTAATCACAATTTTTTCCCCTTCTGTAACATTATGCCATTAACTTTGTAACAAGATTACACTGCACCCAGTATTACATTCAGGCTTGGATAATTAAGATTTAACTGGATCTGGTAACATATATACAAAGATACAGATAAACAAAAAACGAGGTATATGCCCAAATCTTTCTGCCTCTGTCCATTGTGACAAAATCTGGGAAAGTTTAAAAGGATAGCAGCACAATAACACACGGAAGTAGGCTCCATTGACTCTACTTTCAGGTAAATGAATATATGTGTTACAGATATGTGTTACTTGATGACAATGTTTGAAGATCAAAATGGGATATTACAGTTAATTCCACGAAGTGTGGACACTGTAGATTGTTATACTCACCTTGTAAGATGTTAAAATGCAGTGCAGCCTCATATATTACATTCTCTTACCATGTAATATCCATGGACCTTGGTTGTCTGCCCAAATTTGCTTTCTTTTGAGAGGAAACACTGCAGCTGGCATCAGAGCTAGTAAAATGTTTCATAGCATTTGGTTACATATTGACACTAATCATAGGAGATGCCCACTGGGAGAAACAGATGCAACAAAATGAAAATTGGGAAGTAAATCACATTACCATTAAAGAATTACTATACTAACATGCAGCCTTTGGAGGCTTGTGGAAAAATAAGAGGTTGTGAAATGACCAACTCATGAAAGCAGGAGTGGTCAAAGTGTATCCCACAAGCTAGAGATGCCCCCTGTGATTAAAAAATACTGTCCCCATACAAAATCTGGGGGCATGGGGTCATTTCCCCCATGTTTGGAGGCCTCCCATGGGTCAACAAAATTTGCAAAAGTTTTCCATAAACAATTCTGTTCTTGAAACACTAAATGTCCACTAGTGATGTGGGGCAAATTTCCATATTTTGAACCCTTGGGATCTGTTTAGGGCCAAGAGAGGCCTTTTTGAATGCCTTTCCCTGCTGGTTCTGCTGGACCTCTCAGCGGCTTTCGATACCATAGACCACGGTATCCTTCTGGGTCGCCTTGCAGATATGGGGCTTGGGGGTACTGCTTTGCAGTGGCTTCAATCCTTCCTGGAAGGTCGTACCCAGAAGGTGTCATTGGGTGACACCTGTTCGGCTCCACAGCCATTGTCCTGTGGAGTCCCTCAGGGTTCAGTACTGTCCCAGATGTTGTTTAACATATACATGAAACCGCTGGGAGAGATCATTCGGAGTTTCGGAGTAAGGTGTTATCTGTACGCAGATGACCTCCAGATCTGTCACTCCTTCCCACCTGTCACCAAGGAGGCTGTCCAGACTTTGAACCGGTGCTTGGCTGCTGTGTCGGACTGGATGAGGGCTAGCAAATTGAAACTAAATCCAGACAAGACAGAGGTCCTCCTGGTCAGTCGTAAGGCTGAACAGGGCATAGGGTTACAGCCTGTGTTGGATGGGGTTACACTCCCTCTGAAGACACAGGTTCGCAGCTTGGGAGTGATCCTGGACTCATCGCTAAGCCTGGAACCAGGTCTCGGCGGTGGCCAGGGGAGCTTTTGCACAGTTGAGACTCTTGCGCCAGCTGCGCCCGTACCTTGGGAAGTCTGATGTGGCTACGGTCGTCCACGCTCTGGTCACATCCTGAATAGATTACTGCAATGCACTCTACGTGGGGCTGCCTTTGAAGACAGTTAGGAAATTGTAATTAGTCCAGCGGGCGGCAGCCAGATTACTAACGGGAGCTACATACAGGGAGCACACCACCCCCCTGTTGTGCCAGCTCCACTGGCTGCCTGTCCATTTCCGAGCTCAATTCAAAGTGCTGGTTTTGACCTTTAAAGCTCTATACGGTTCTGGCCCAGCTTACTTGTCCGAACACATCAGCCGCTACGTCCCACCTCGCAATCTAAGATCATCCGGGGAGGCCCTGCTCTCGCCGACTTCTCAAATGCGGCTGGTGGGGACAAGGGACAGGGCCTTCTCGGTGGTGGCTCCCCGCCTGTGGAATGTGCTCCCTATTGAGGTACGGTCCACCTCATCCCTCCTGGCATTCAGGAAAAAGGTAAAATCCTGGCTTTGGGACCAGGCGTTTGCACACCAGCACTAGGCAGCATGTTAGATGGGGATTTTAATGGAATGGATGAAGAGGGTCAATGTTTTTATGGATTGAATATTGTTTTAACTTGGAATGACTGTGTATGATGCTGTTGAAACTGTATTTTAATGTATCTTAATGTATTTTAATGGTTGTGGGGTTTTGGGGTTTTATGCTGTTGTGATGTGGGCATCGAATTGTGCCGTACTGTAAGTCGCTCAGAGTCCCCCCTCGGGGGTTGAGAAGAGCGGGGTAAAATCCTGAAATAAATAAATAAAACTTTCTCGGGGCAAAAAAAGACCCAAACCATGCTGCCCATGTCCCCATAAGTCTTTACGTGTCAATTTAGAAAAATGTGGGAGCAGTTTTCTTGGAGATCGCCTGGAGGAGTTAATGCTAGAGAGCTAGAATACTATAGCCTTGAAAAATGTGTGTGTGTGTGTGTGTGTGCGCGCGCTTTGAAGTGTTGACTTATGTCAATCCTATGAATTCATGAGTCCAGATTGAGGGAAATCATAATCCCATTCCATTCTGCTTTGGTCAGACCTCACTGGAAGTACTGTGTCCAGTTCTGCGCACCACAATTCAAGAGGGATATTGACAAGCTGGAATGTGTGCAGAAAAGGGCAAGTGAAATGACCAAAGGTGGTCTGTGGTTTGTTCTTCTCCACGCATATTGTGGACTTCACTTTGTGGCCCCGTTTCTTAAGGTTGGTTCTGCATCTTGTGGTGCCAGAGCACAGTCTGTTCAGCACCTTCCAAGTCTCCTAGTTTTCTGTGTGCCCAGCGGGAAGTCTCTCATTCAGTATCAGCCATGGCTTGAGGTTCCGGGGTTTAGCCTGCCACTTTTGGACTGTCGCTGGCTGAGGTGTCCCTGCAAGTATATCTGTAGATCCTAGGAAGCTGTTTCTTGATTTAAGACATTGGCATGCTGAGGAGATAGCATGCTTGTTTTCTGCTGCTCTGGAGACTTAGAACTGCAGTAATGGATTCAAGTTGCAAGAAAAGAGCTTCTTCCTAAACATTAGGATGAATTTCCTGACAGTAAGAGAGGTATGGTAATGGAATAGGCTGCTTGAGAGTGTGGTTGAGTCTCCTCTTCTTGAGGTTTTTAAGCAGGGGCTAATGGCCATCTGTTGGGAATGTTTTCATTATACTTTCTTGCACAGGATGGGGTTGGACTGGAGATTGGATTGTGTACTAGGTGTACTAGGGGTGAATGTGTTTTTGTTGGTTTTAGTATTGTTTTTATTGTCTTTTAGTGTATTTTATTGTTAACGTTGCCTTGTGTAAACCACCCTGTGCCTGTTGGGATGGAGCGGTATATAAAATTGAAGTAATAAATAAATAAATAAATAAATAAATAAATAAATTGTGGTCTGGTCTCTTCCAACCTATAGGATTGCCAGTTTTGAAATATGGTCCACAGCACCCCGTGTTAGCTGGCAAGTAATAACCAGAGCTGGCTCTGCTTGCTATATGGGTACTACAAAAAATGGACAGAGTAAATATAGGAAAACTTTGTGACAAATGCTTTATTCATTATTGTGTAAGAAAATATCCCACAAATGTATGTTTTTACATAAGAATAATAATATCCAAACAAAAAGTGGAAAGAGTTTCCCCCTCCATTTTTCCAGATTTCCCTCCAGCCTTCTATTTTCTAGGTTGAGCAGTATCTTAGACATACATGAAATGGTTAACCTACATCCCATTTATTTCAAAAAGCCAACTCTAAATAAAACTAGATTTGTACCAATTTATTTATCTGTCACATCACTGTCTTGTCCTTTAAATAGTGTAGTTAGTCACTTTACACTCTTAATTTTCAGAAACTGCTTCAGCTCCTCAGTACATCAAAGCTTCTGTAGATTAAGCAGCTATTCAGCTACCAAGCTAAAAACTTCCTTGTCCATGTTCCTACCCACCAGTCGACTTCTTATCCTTGCACATATGGTGTGCTTTTAAATGATTACTGGTCAACTTCAGAAATTGCTACCTTGTTCTGCTTCACATTATATTCCGGTTCTGCTGTGACTCAGGACAAGCTGCTTCCTATCTAGGCTACCAGTTGACATTTAAAATCTATCAAGCTAAAGAATATATCATATTTATAAAGTATGGAATTCTAAGAATTCAAATGAAAAGATTCCTTAGGACATGAAACCAGAAGACACATAAAGTGGGCTACTTTAATCATTGTTTTATGTTCTGCTATGCAAACACGAAAGCTGACCAAGTGTTACATTGGAAAATAAGAAACCCAATAAACAGAAAATAATACCTTACAGCATGGGCAAGCCTGTTATCAAGGTAATTATTACTATGGGGAGGATGTTTGCACTGACATGTATGGCATTTTTAACTAGCAGCAAGAACACAGTCTGGAGTATTGTTTTATATGAGAATTCAAACAGCTGTCCATTCTGGGTCAAATTACACCAAGATTTTACAGATAGAAATCTATAAACAAGAGCAGCTGTCGCAAGTCACTGTCTCCTTTTCTCATAACTTTGATAAAAGTTCTTCCATTTGTACTGCTGAATCTACAGTACATGCATAAACTGACCTTTTTTATGCCTATATATATAAGCATCTTAGCCAACAATGATTTCAAAGGTTCCATTAATATTTTTCTACAGAAGGAATTACCTAAAACTAGAAACAGTTTCCTCACATGTCTACCTAGTTATTTATCAAATACCTTCTACTATATAGACAATACCCAAGCAAACAGGCTTCAGCTATGTATTGACATCATTTACTGAGAAATGTCATGGGAGAAAAAATGGCTAGGGATGGGAATAGGACAAAGCACAATCCAGAAATTCTTGCCACTCCATCAAACCCAGGGATCTGGCACAATTTTCCATGCTTTTGTTGCAAAAATGAATTTGTTTCAGTTCATGATGTTCTTGTAAAACTCTTATACCAGAGTACACAAATGGGGTGGAGTGGATAGAAGACAGTATTAGTCCCTTGGATTAGATGTATACTATATGTTGTGCTTATATTGCCTGTTTTGTTAAAGTGGCACAGCAAGTTAAACCGCTGAGTTGCTGAACTTGCTGACTGCAAGGTCGGCGATTTGAATCCCAGGAGTTGGGTGAGCTCCTGCTGTTAGGCCCAGCTTCTGCCAACCTAGCAGTTTGAAAACATGCAAATGCGAATACATCAATAGGTACCGCTTCCGCAGGAAGGTAACAGCGCTCCATGCAGTCATGCCAGCCACATTGTCTATGGACAATGCTGGTTCTTCGGCTTAGAAATGAAGATGAGCACCACACCCCAGAATCGGACACAACTAGACTTAATGTCAAGGGAAACCTTTACCTTTACCTTTGATACCGGGAGTGACACAAGTTGGCCATTCCTGTCTTACACAGACATTGTATTGTGTTTCTTTTCTTTTTTTGCTTTCTTTCTTCCTTCATTTTGGAAAAAAAAATTTAGAAGTTATTTGATTATACATTACTATGCCAGATAACAAATAAGCAGCATGCTATCCACCCTAAGTTAAAGGACTATAGTTTCAAATGATCTGAACGCCAGTTTGAGAAATATACTAATGATAACATATCAAGCCATGTAATCAAATTGATTGCCATAGGGTGTAGCAACACCAAAGAATTAATGTAGTTTGATATCACTTTAATTGCCATGAGAATTGTAGTTTGGCGAGACACCAGCATTCTTTGGGAGAGAAGGCTAAAAATGTTTTAAAACTATAGGATTTCATAGCATTGAGCCATTGCAGTTAAACTGGTGTCAAACTGCATTAGTTATATCATGTAGATACCCCAAAGTGAGAACTCACAATAAGAAAAATTCCCAGTAGGCAATCACAGATGGTAGTGGAATTGATATTAATTACATTATCTTTGGAAAAGCACACTCATCACCAACAATCAAGAATATGTATAGTTATTTGTTATTCTTCTGAAGGTTAACTGTTTCAAATTTGCAAGTGGGACTATGTTTTTCAGTAATATTTCAACTTGTTTCATTTATAAGACTTTATGACAGTTTACTCTCCTTTAATTCAATGGGAATGTAGCCAATTAAACCTGCTTGATATAGCTTGCCCATTTTAACATGTCCAGATTCCATTTTGAGTATGCAAAGCTGGTTTGTCTAATTTTGTATTGGTTGTTTTGGTGTATTGCTATGTCTCTCACCTAGGCAACAACTGGAGGGAACTTGTCAGACCTTCTTGAAGAGCCGTCAGGCAGAAATTCTATCTTTCCTAGCTAACAGAATCAGCCTTCATTAGCACGGAGAATGGAAATGAATATATTTCTCCCAATGCCCCCCCACAGTCTACTTGTCATTAACTGTGTTTGCCCCACCCTTGGTTTGTGTAATTGCCTTTTCTTCAGTGCTGAAAGCTGAAATAAAGACATTGATTCTGTAGATCTTTATATATTTTGAGATGATTATCGACAGCTAGTTATGTTCAGAGTTTGTCTTTCTGGAGTCCTTTTGGAGACATTGGGCACATCTAGACTCCATTTAAGGCAGTTTCAAATCAGTATTGAAGAAAGTGGTGCAAAGGATTACATAGGAAATCTTGGAACCAGTTTGAGGCCCAGACGGTGATGAGACAAATCACAGAAAAATAATGCACATTGAGGACTTTCTTTTGTACGCTTTCATAATAATTCGTTGTCTGACTGCCACAGTTTGGAGCATGCTTTGAACTGCATTAAATGGTCCGTGGCTTTTGATTTACATCATCAGGGCTTAATGAGTGTATTCAGTTTGTATATATCTTAACTGTTTCAAACAATTGGGCAGTTTAGTACATTTCTCAACTGTATATTACCTTTTTCCTGCTTTAAATTGTAAGTTTTTCAAATCATTGTTATTGTTTGCCACCCTGAGATTTTGGATATAAGGCAAGATTGGGGGAGGAGAAAAAAGAGGAGAAGTAATTGCCTCCATTGTGTCTTACCGCTGATCATGCTGGCTAAGGCTTCTGGGATTTCAAAGTCCAAAACATCTGATGGACCATCATTTTCCCTATCCTAATTTCAACACTGTAAACAAGTCAGTTATAAAGCAATCTTTGCATGAAGTTCTAAAATGCCACATAAATTAATTATAGCGGATCTCCTACTCATTTTCTTTCATCAGACAGAGGATGTTCTTGGCAAGTTCCACCACATGAAGGACCTTGTTATTAAAAAAAACAGCATAATGAGGTCTAAAGTGCTATTAGATATATACAATTCAATTCAGATCGTGTATATAGGGCCATTCAGATTGCCTTTTTAAAAAACATGTTGCCTTAGCAAGGCTGTGCTTGCACTTTGCTAACTAAAGTCAGAATTAAACCACGTTACTAATTTTTACAGTATATTTATAATGGGATAAGAGGTTGGCAGACTACTGAAAAACTCATTTTGTGTTGTTGTATTCTATTGAATCAGATTCAGATTTTGATGTCCCTTTGAATCATTTTCATTTTCATCATCATCACAATGCAGAGCAGAAAACTGGCAAAAGAAGGCACTCCATGGATAGTTCCTGGGAAAAATTGAGAGCTAAATTGACAAAGAAAAAACATGGATGTGGCTCACAAATGGAATTTTGAAAAAGGAGACGAGGGCCTGGCAGCCCAAGAACAAGCCATTCGAAGAAATGCCATCAAAGCCAGAATTGAAAAGTCGACGGCAGATCCCAAGTGTAGACTCTGCAAGGAAGCAGATGAAACAATAGATCACATCCTCAACTGCTGTAAGAAGATTGCACAGACAGACTAAAAGCAGAGGCATAACACCATTGCTCAGATGATTCATTGGAACTTGTGCCATAAATACCATCTGCCTGTGACAAAGAACTGATGGGATCACAAGCCTAAAAAAGGTAAAGAAAATGAACATGTCAAACTACTCTGGGACTTCCAAATTCAGACTGACAGAGTTCTGGAGCACAATACTCTTCACCTCACGATTGTGTTAAAAAACAAAGTACGGATTGTCGATGTTGCAATCCCAGGGGACAGCAGGATTGAAGAAAAACAACTGGAAAAGCTGGCACGATATGAGGATTTAAAGATCGACTCTGGCACAAGCCTGTAAAGGTGATCCCAGTAGTGATCGGCACACTGGGTGCAGTGCCTAAAGACCGTGGCGCTGACAAAATTACCATCTGCCAGCTGCAAAAGGCCACCTTACTGGGATCTGCACTCATTATTCGCCGATACATCACACAGTCCTAGACGTGTGATCTAATACAACAGCCAGCAGAGTGATCTTGTTTGCTGAGGACTCATTTTGTTGTGTTTCAAACAACAACAACAACAACAACAACACTTTATTTGTATTCTGCCCTATCTCCCTGAGGGGATTCAGGGCAGATTCCAGCATATATACAGACACAGGCAAACATTCAATGCCTTCAAGCAACGAAACACAAATACACAGACAAATGCAAGATTTCCCCTTTCATCTCTGGCACTGGAGGTGGTTCATCTCTGGCTCTGGGGGAGGTGCTCATCTCCATTTCCAAGCTGAAGACCCTGCATTGTCTATAGAAACCTAAGTCATGTGGCTGACATGACTGCATGGAGTGTCGTTTACCTTCCTGCCGAGGCAGTACCTACTCACATTTGCATGTTTTCAAACTGCTAGGTTGTCAGGAGCTGGGGCTAACTGCGGGAGTTCACCCTGTCTCACGGATTTGAACTGCCATCCTTCAGGTCAGCAAGTTCAGCAGCTCAACAGTTTAACCCGTTGCACCACTGCGACCCCCCAATGAATGAGAAATCCATTTATTCAAAGCCTGCTAAGGTTACCTTTATTGAACCATTCTAATTGGTTTTAGCTACCTTGATTTGATATCTAAATGTGTTTAGGAAGTTTGGTAATAAAACCATTATAGCTAAATAAAGTATAGCAGCATGTTGTAGACTGGATAAAGTATATTTGGAACAAATTGATTTTGGGCTGTTTTACGCTACAAGAAGAGAAATCTCTATTACTGCTTCTACAGTAATGGAAAAGATTTCAGTGTGTACCATTGAACAGCCATTTTAATATGCATGACAACAGTTCTGATCATGCTTAAGTACAGTCACAGACAAGACTAACTGACAAGAAAAAGGGTTTTGTGAATGACCGTTATCATATTAAAAATGATCATGATAGGGATGATTTTCCTCTTTCTGTTGCAAAAGTGCAGCATTTTTAAAAAATACCCCTCATACAATAAACTCATTTCCTTCAATATTCACATTTTTTAAAATGCCCTTATTTGGTTTTTTTGTTAGCTCATTCAACCATGTACATATTACAAATGTCTTCTGCAAAATCTCATTTACAGCACGAAGTGCTTCTGTTTATTATTAAAAAGCAACTCATGTTTATGTGGCTGGAGCAAGAAAGAAAAATCCCAATAAAGCTGTGCCTGGGACTGTAGTCCCTTAGAAACAGATACTTTACAATCTTAAGTGCATCTATTTTCTTCACAGTTAGAACTGTGTTGTTGTTCTTGTAGCAAGAGTACAACTGTGTTAAATGGATCTACTGTGTCACTATTGAGAATGCATTTTTTTCCTCTTTTTGTACCATTCAAATAACAATGTACTTGAAGACAAAGATATCTGAGATGGTTCATTCTATTTTTAGGCAGTTTTGTGGGACCGATATCAAAATTGCTGCAAAGCTTTACTGAGGGTGCTTTCTCACATCCCGAAATGCGGAATGAACCAGTATAAAAAATGCTGATACATGCCGCATTTTGCAGCCACACACAAGGGCAAAGCCCCGCATTGTTGGTAGGAATAGGGGTATGGTCAGACATTCCCATCTATGTTGATGATGTCTCAGCACAGGTGACCATGGTCAGTTGTCTTACTCCTTTCCTGCCTCCCATCGCCCACTCTAATGTAAAGAAAAAGTCTCCTTCTCTACTCTGGAGGCCCTGGTTCTACATCAGCATGGCACCAAAAGCTTTACAGTAGGGAAACAGGTATACTGCCCCAAAGCTCCTGTCATGTCTTGCTGATACAGAGTCAGGAGTGACAAAGTCTCCAGAGAAGGGAAGGAGGCTATTTCTAAATTTGGCGGGAGGAAACAGGTGGCACAGAGAGGAGGGGGCACTGCCATGCCACCTTCTCTAGCAGCCTGAGCTTGGGGAGTACGGGATGTCTGTGGAGACTGCATTTGGGCAACTATGCACATGGCAACTATGGCACCAACAAATGTCCAAGATATGGACCTTTGCTCTCTTTTTTTAAAAACCTCAGGAGAAACCCACATTAATAGGTTTATCTTGAGTTTGCCTGGTGTGTTATTTGGATGCC
This sequence comes from Anolis apletophallus, assembly GCA_030556195.1. Classification (NCBI taxonomy): domain Eukaryota; kingdom Metazoa; phylum Chordata; class Lepidosauria; order Squamata; family Anolidae; genus Anolis; species Anolis apletophallus. The sequence continues at coordinate 85,444,617 of JARBWK010000006.1, read as the reverse complement.
ACAGGATAATGCGATTAGTATCACACATTATGTGGCTATGTAGAAGAGGCCAGAGTGAGCTGCAAATCAATTATTTGGGTTTTGTGAAAATGTTGACTTGAACTTCCAACGCATGTTGGTGAGCCTTCCATAAAGGTCTTTGCACCTTCTTCTTTGTTATCATCCCATCTTTTATTTATCATCTACTTACAAGCCACTTGCTCTTGATCACATAATTTCCAGGCGTTTTGACACCTGAATGTGATGCATATACACAGTTCTCAATAGTAGGTGATTTTTAATCTTCTTACTGACAATAAATCTGCCACATCCCTAAGCAATGATATATACTTCTTATTTTTGATCCCGTTTTACTCATTTTAGTGATGGTTTGATTTAGGGGTATAAATATTCCATCTATTGTTGTTGCTAATATATGAACACCTGAGTAGTGTTCTGTTTGGCTTGGCCATTTCCTTTTAGCTAATGTTTTCAATTTGCTCACTGGAAGCACTGAAAACACGAGATAGCAAATTTATTTATTTCTAGATTTCTAGTCTATATATTGATGCCATGTTTATTTCCCAGCTGCTAATTATGTAGCCAAACTGGTAATATTTATGTGCATGAGAGTTATCATATGGTTAGTAAAAATATAGGGTTTGCTATTATCTATGATTTTAGATATCCTTGTGGAGGGTGTGTTGTCTTGAAGTATAATCCCTTTAGATATGTTATTCCTACCTTACTATGATACAGTCAAAGCTTGGCAAATGTTGGATCTTTGGTTCTAGGTCCTCCTGTAGATGTCAAAATCCACGGATGTCTAGGTTCCAATACATACAGTGGTGTAGTAAAATGGCAATCAAGCTTTACTTTTTGTAGTTGCAAAATACTTTCAAACAGTAAGTGGTTGAATCTGTGCATATAAAATCCCAAGATACGTAGAGCTGACATTATAATCACCTGGAACAGATTTTCACATGCAAAAGAAATCAGTAGGATACATTAATCAAGTCTAAGATCCTTCTAATGCTGTGCTGTTATAGTGCTGTATTCCACTTTTAACTGCCATGGCAACATCTGATTGAACCCTGGAATTGTAGGTTAGGGCAGGACATCTAGACATCTCAGCTAGTGAGCTCTTGGGTATCAGCAAACTACAAATCCCAAAATTCTACCAGATGTTTTCATAGCAGTTCAAGTGGAAGACGTAACTATAGCAGTGTACTTTAAGGCCCCAATCTACACTGCCATATAATCTAGTTTCTGAATCCAGATTGTCTGCTTTGAACTGGGTTATATGGCACTGTAGAATCATATAATCTAGTTCATAACAAATAATCTGGATTCAGAAAATGGATTATATTGCATGTGAAAATCCAGCCTTAGATTCTCACATAAAATCCCATAAATTTCAATGCTAATCATGGCTAAGACTTGCTGTACCCCAATATTTCTTAGTAGTAATTCTGAGATTTAAATTGATATATTCTTGGCCGTTCAATTATATGAGATCCAGAGTACACTTCTTGAAATGCTAATTGTGCATAATGCTTCTGTTATAAGCATGAACAACCTCTGCAGAAACAAACCAAAATGTTCTTCAGTAACATGAACATTTAAAGTTGAATAACATTATTATTATTATTATTATTTATGGTCACAAAGATTTTTACTTCTGGAATAGTTGTGATCACAACATAGTGAGGTTTTTAACTTAGCTGAATCTGTACAGGAGTAATTGGGAGTTTTGTACTCCAGTAAATGATCCAAACATCTCTGAAATTAGTGAAAAAAACGCCCACTGATAATGGGAGTAATTCCAGGTTTGATAGGAATGTAATGCAGTCTGGAAAGCTTTTGTGAAATATAATGCTTTTTCACCTACGTTGAAACACATCAGAACTGTTAATAAGGTTTAACACACTATTTCGTGGCATTTACTAAATACATGTTTAGAAGGAATTTATTCTAACCATCAATTTGGCACAATAGCTGATCGGGTTCAGGGCTGCTATTCAGACTCAAAATTCCTCTCTTTTCATAGCTATATGACATAAACTCAAGTAAGGTTTGCCTGAAAACATCTATATGAAGCAAACAGATAGCCTTACTGAAATATGATAGCTATTCTGATTTTACAATGGACCTGGTTTGTGTGTGATGGAAAGTGTATGAATCACGATGACAAAGGCTTTGTCTGTGAGCTTCCTTCCCAGCTGTGAATAATTTTTTTTAAAAAAATTATAATTTATTAATTAAGATATACAATTGTGCCTTGCTCTAACATCACTTACAAAAACCTGTTTTTTCAAGGTAAGCTGCTTTTTTATTTGTACTACATTTTAATAAGCAAATAGAATTTACCTTTCTAAAAGCATTTTTTTAAAATGCAGCAACTGATTACTTTGTAAAGGCCATGGTTGTTTGTGGCATCTGGAGCCATTAAACTGCATACCTCCCCAACAATTTTGTTTTCTGGCCTCAGTTGATCTGCAGTTCTGTTTAGAATTGCATAATCTGTGGGTTGCCGTAAAGTTGTTACAAATTGGAGGGCTGATATAATATGAAATGAGGCACTCGGCCTGAATGTTGCTTTTGTTCCCTCTTTAACAAATTAGCATGTTGACATTTGTCACTGATGGATTTTATTATTTGCTGAAAGGGTTTTAGGGGAGTTTGACAGCATGAATGGTTTGTCCTACAGACTTTGAGAATCGATAAAGGCATCTTTGTTCTTTGTGCAAAACACACAACAGATATCTTATTGACTGACACACATAAAAAGGAAGGCTTGTATAGCTGTCGCACAAAATAAGCTAAGAAAATAATTTTGAAGCCATTGCTTATTCTGTGTTCCCTTTCCCAATGTGCTTTTCTTTTTGTTACCATGTATCCCATTAATCAAAATAACAAGAATTGGTAGATGCTCATTCAGTAAACGGAAGGCATTTTGTACCATCGTTTGCACGGAGTTTTTGGGAAACTGGTATAAAATGAAATATGAGTCATGTTTAAGAGTAATATTGGTTCATCTTTAAATGTTTCTTGAGGAAGGAAGAGCTAAGATATTTCAGTATGTATTACTGTTCAGGTTATTGGCTGTTTTATGATGTTGTTTTATGTTATTGTGATGTTGTTTATTTTTTTCATTGTCTGTTTGGGCTTGTCCCAATAATAATAATAATAAACAACTTTATTTTTATACCCCGCCATCATCTCCCCGATGGGACTCGGGGTGGCTTACAGATTAAAACACCCCAATAACATAAAAGAAACAGAATAAAATCAACATCAGAAAAACATTACATCACAATCTCTCTCTCTCTCTCTCTCTCTCTCTCTCTCTCTCTCTCTCTCTCTGGCATCACTTCGGGAACGAAGATTCTTAGGGAGGACTCATCCCACGCTTTTTACAAGCGCGTTGATGACTTTGGCTGTATCCTTTGAGCCTGTGCAATGGATTTTTCTGCTGGAGCGCAGCGTGTACAGAACTGGTCTCACTCTTAAAACCAAAGGTTCGTCTGCCGGGGCCTAGCAAGCTTGGACGGTGGCAGCGAGGTCCTCAGGTCATAGGTTTGATTAGAGTTTCCTTCTCTAGATGGTTGACCTTCCAGGGTTAGACGAGCACCATCTGCCCGGGTTTGAATTTAGAGTTTTCCTTCTCTTAAGATGGTTGCCAAAAGGCTAGAGAGCCCATCCTGCCCAACATCACAATATACATTTTAAAAACCATATAATGGTTGAAAGACTAAGTGCTGAGTGCGGAAGGATCAGGAAATGCGCAATCGTTCCTAGATAGAGCCTAGGGAAAATGCAAAATGAGTTTCAATTCAGTTCGAGTCACAGCTGGGAGGGCAACGTCCTTAGGCATTTACCGTAACAGGGTTACAGGTAATTTAAGCCACCCCAAGTCCCTTCAGGGAGATGGAGGCAGGGTACAAAAAATTAAAAAGTTATTAAGATGGGCATTATTCAATCTGTTGAATCCACTGTATTAAAATATAGATAGATAGATAGATAGATAGATAGATAGATAGAGATAGTATAACAAACTCACTGGAGCACTGCATGCCGAACTGGATTTACACAGAACCGGATTCATGCTGCTTTGTTGCTTTTTCGTGCAAGTGAAAAAGAGAAGACAGTTATTATTGGTTCTGATTAATTGTTTTATTTTATGAAACTGTACACACAATTCAGCAAAACTACTCAAATATTATGTGCAAATCAGGCAGTTTGGGACTTCATGCTTAGTGAAATATTTTCTGGCATAGAAAAGATGTAAGAAAAAAATCTTTCTTCTTTGTAAGGGGAAATTACTGTCTGGTTCTCATGACATACTGGATGAAGTAAATAAGATTAGGCACTGGTAATGGTTTTCTTAATGGCTCCCCCCCCTCCCCCACTATTTCTGGTGGGGTAAACTTTTGCCAAGTATTTGGATATTTTTGGGTTTCTCATAATATATGAGGCACTTTCTTTCCTCTGGTTTGATCAAGGCACTGAATACTGAGCAATAAAACGTTTTTCCAAGTCTTGAACATAAACATGTCACATGTGTTAGAACAAAAAAGTATTGTTCGGAAATATGCTGAATAAATTGACTTCTCCCAGATCTTATTGTTATGACATATTCTTCATTGCTGAAGTAACTTTTAAGAGACATTTTTCCTTGCTTTTTTGCAAAACAACCCAACAGAAATATGCAGGCCGTTAGATCTTGTTTTTTCTCCTAGTATGAAGAAATGACACGGGACTCCTTTACTTTCCACTCCCTGATGGCTTCTAAGCTTTTTCTCAGTTTTAAGAGCCTCTTCCACATTATAAATTAATATCATTTTTCCTTATAGCCTTTTTTGTGGAGATCAACACCTGAGAGAATGCTTAAAGCTATTAATTTATTTTATTTATTTACAGTATTTATATACCGCCTTTCTCACCCCTGGGGGGAGTCAAAGAGGTTTACACATAAAATGGCAAAATTCAGTGCCTTACATTGGGCACCGATACAATGCCAATACAAACAATTTCAATAGTAAAACCACAATAAAACATAAATCATAATTAAAACAATACATCAACAAGCATTAAAACAATAAAACAGTCTCGTCAGTCGAATCGCTGTTCCAGTCAATGTCCCTCTATACTGCTACATACATCTACTGTCCGAAGGCCTGGTCCCAGAACCATGATTTAAATTTTTTTCTAAAAGCCAGGAGGGAGGGAGCGGATCTTATCTCATTTGGGAGTGTGTGCCATAGGCGGGGGGCCACAGCCGAGAAGGCCCTATCTCTTGTCCCCGCCAGAAGCATTTGTGCTGTTGACAGGAGCGAGAGCAGGGCCTCCTCGGATGATCTTAGATTACGAGGTGGGACGTAGGGTTGGATGCGTTCAGACAAGTAAGCTGGGCCAGAACCGTATAGAGCTTACAGTAAGTGAGTTAAATATATTTGAATCAGAGAGATGTTCACCTTCTAACTTATATTTCTCACCATTGTGTTACATCAGCTCACACGAGCAAGGCAGGCGTAGGCTTAAGATTTCAAGAATATCTCAGGAGACGTATCTGACTTGCAACTAGCGAGCTATGAAAGCTTTTATTTCTGTGTTACAAATGTGAGGCATGGGGATGACTTTAGAACTGAAAGCTAGGGAATTGGTCATAATGTAAAATGGGGGTGCTTCCTGTTTGTCGTCTTTCTCACTTGGAAAAGGCTCCCGATTATAATTTAAGAGGTTAATTTACCAGCACAGAAGTCAGCCCAGGTCTTCCTGTAGCAGCTGTGATGGAAAGCTGCAAATCACAAATCTATCTGGAAGCAAATAACAGCCATCAATGACAGATGTGACAAATGTTGGATCAAAACAGAAAGCCCTGTTAGGGACTATTTATCATGTGTATCTATTTGGTAAAAGTACGTAGAGGCTTACAAAGGCAATAGAAATTCCCATCAACAGAGGGGAGGTTGTGGTGTTATTCTTTGTTTATAGTTGCATGTACTATAGATAAAAGCAGTGACTAATAAGGGGGCCATCCCCTTTTTATTATACTTTTACTTTTTGAGTATAATCAGTAAATGACAAAGGGCTTTTCGAGCTAATATGTACTTGTTCAAATGTTCGTTTATTTTGATATTAAACTGAAGTGACCTATTTGAGTTACATCCATTGTAATAAGCATATGTAATTTAATAAAGGAGCAGCAAGTCCCACATATAGTACCTAATATATCTGTGATGGCAAACTATAGTGTCTGGCTTTACTCGGGAGGTATCTGTATATCTTCTGTTAAGACTGAGACCCTTAACACAGAGAGACACTTTACGTAAGATGAAAAGATAACCAAAATGAGTTTACTGAAAACAAGATGAATAAAGGGTTAATTCCACCTGGGACTATTATAAGGTAACTTAAAACCGTACATTACAAAAGGAGATTTTGCTGGCAGTAGTCACCTCTCTGGAGTCTTCTGCCTCTGGTGCAAAGCGTTGGTTTACAAGTTGTTATTTATAAGCTGTCTCATCTTCTTTCTTGTGAAGCTTAAGCTGGTCAAAAGCTTCTGTTGTCTCTGGGACTGCTGATATAAGAATACTGCTTAATGCAGGTGCTAAGGATGCCTGTTTTGGATTGCTTGGATCTAGGATTACCAGATAATGTCCAAGCCACTGTTCATTGTAGCTCTGCTGCAGAAAAAGGAGTCCAGCAAAAGAGCTCTATACAGGCAAATGGAATAGACCAACTAAGGCTGGCCTCTAGGGTTTTTTTGTGCTCCATCCAAAAACTAATACAAAGGAAGGTATTTCCACTATTGGGAAAACCTATAAGCAGGGGGAACTAAAGCAGAGGGGAGGAAAAGGCTTAGTCAAGACTTCACAATCTCCATTAGGACATGTGGAGATCAATACCCCAGAGAAGTTACCAAACTGACCTGGCAGGAACATGAACATACTTGTGTTTTATTGTGCCTTGCACGGCTCTTGTGAGCTGCCCCGAGCCCCTCCGGGAGTGGCGGCATAGAAGCCTGATTAATAAATAAATAAAAATAAATACTTAATTTGAGGATACTTCCTAAGTCTTTTTCAGCACAACAGCATGTAACTCATTATATGAAACAAGGGAGTTGTAAACTATATGCACTGTAATGTTAAGCTCATGTGTTACTGTTTCTGGAGCAAACAATGCTGAGATAAAGGGAAGCTCCTTTAGGTAACCATAAAGTATTGGCTTGAGAGTCAGTTTGGTACAGTAGTTTGAGCTTTGGACTACAACCCAGGACACCATGGTTTGAATCCTCAATTGACTATGGAAACCCGTGGAGTGACCTTGGGCAAGTCATGCTCTCTTGGCTTCTGAAAAAAGGCAAAGGCAAACCACCTTAGGATTGACAAGTAGGTACAACAACCATGAGATTGGTGGACTTTCAGTTCTGTATGAGATGTTTAGATTACCTTGATGCCTTCTTCAGATGTTGTCTTAGCTGTGTGAGATCTGCTTATTCGTGGATATCTCCTGCACAGAACTCATTCAGTGAATTCAGTTCTGCTGTATGGTTGAGTCATTATGAATATTCTTTCAGTAGGCACAAGATGTTTTGCTTGCCTGTGTGGCTCTGAGATTAGCTAAATGCCCACCACTCCTGTCTTTTCTATCACTGTAGTCACAGCATCATTCTGTTCTTGTGAAACGGCTAGGATGAACTACCTCAACCCTCTTTGGTTCCAAAGCCAGTAATCACAGACTGTAGTTTACACAAACATCAGCCTTGGAATGCCAAATGGAATGCCAGGGCAGGGGCAGAAGATCAAATCTGAGCAATTTAGGTGATAAATTGGTACTGAGACTGACAGATGATAAGAGAGAAATTGTTATCTAAGCTCCCAAGAAATGGCAATTGCAAGAGTTTATAGACACTGCTGATTAAACAAAAAATAGGTTGTCTCTTGATGATGGGAATAGAAAGCTTAGAGCTAAAATTTCAAAGGCATTTGTAGGCTTTACCCACATGAGTTCCTTTAACTTTGAAATGAGTCATGTGCCTGAAATCAGGGTGTTGTGGATATACTTTTCATACAGTACATTGAATTATTCTACTTTGTGTGGGGGAAAACTTTCTTGCTATCTAAATGAAAGCATTAAATGCAAGGAAAGTGGCTTGACTGAGCAAGACTTTCCATTTGTGTTCCTTGCATTTACACGTGTTCTATGCTACTCAATAACGGTCAGTAGAGCTTCCAATCCATATGAATAGTTGTGAATACAGGCACAATACTTTGTAGTATTAATAGAATATATCAGAAACAACTTGAGGGCACACCACAGCAACAAAATATTGGCATTGCCCTGCTGTGTGGCATCAAAAAATCAGAAATCATGAGCCAACTTTAAAACTAGCATTTATGCTCTGGCTTGTCAGGGGAATGAGAAACAAGGCATCCTGGTTTGGATAACACCCAGCTTTTTCCTTGCGAGTTCTTGGCAACTAGAACCATCTCATTGATATGGGGAATATAGTGGGCACTGTGTATCAGCATTATTGCTCTTTGAGCAATACCCTAGGATTCTCCACAATACAGTTTTATAGAAATGCAGTCCATGAGTATTGTTAACCAAAGAATAAGACTGCACACACAGTTGGATTCATGTCTCTGAAATGTTTTTGTTGATTAAGTGGTGCCTGATGAGAATAAGCGGATATGATTTTCTCTGTAGCTCATTTTTCAAATTGACACCAGTTAATCTTTTCAGTTTTGAAGGAAAGCTGGACTTGCTGACAGAGAGCTGACTTTCATGCTGGTGAAGCCATGATTTGAATTTCATTCCCCCCATAGATATTTGGTGAAGAAATCTAAGATGTTGAATTATTGTATCTTGAATTAGTAGCAAAGATCTCATACGAGAAATTGTACACATGCATTTTCATCAGAGAAAGGATATGACACTTTCCATCTGAATTTTCTGAATTGGTTTGTCCTCATGGATAAAATTAACAGCCCACCCCCACCCCACCACCAAAAAAAATTTCTCAGGCTGGTCTTACTGGTACATTATTTAAACTGTTATGTTTATTCATATCATGATCTGATCACCATGCTCAATATATCCCATATGCATGGGGGTATTGGGATAACGATACAAAAGGTTTGGTAGGTTAGATCCTCTCTCACTCAGACTCAGCCCCTCCCAAATCAAACTCAGCACCCCCAAATCAAACTCCTGGCTACGGGCCTGCCTTCGTGTAATACTGTTCCCACTCTTTCATGGAAATGATGCAAACAGATTTAAGGTTTTGCCCTACAATGCCACTTTTGTTGAAGAGTTTATGCAAAAGGGGCACAAGGTGAGCAAATCTTAAATTTGCTTGCATCGGTTACTTGCCATAGTACTAGAGGACAAGGTAGAAAGCAAAGTTTTATTTTGTTTTCTATTTATTTATTTATTTACTATATTTATATCCCGCCCTTCTCGACCCCGAAGGAGACCCAAGGTGGCTTACAGCAGAGGCAAAATTCAATGCCTTAAACAAGTCAACAATTAAATAACATTTATTTTAAAAATCTAAATAAGGTTAAAAGCAATTAAAACATAAACGGGATATTGGGAGTTAGGCCAGTTTTCTGGGGATTTTTAATTTTTTTTAACTTGATGTGGTTTTGGGTCCTTTTTACTCCACCCATGAACCTGTTCTGTCCTGCTTTTGTAGTTGTCTGCAGCTTGGTTTCATGATGTGTTATAAATTCAAAGCAAAGCACCCCGAGGCTCTTCATAATTTAGGTGGAGCTGGTCAAATCTTAATATGACTTTGTTTTGTCTTCAACTAGAGAAGCAAGTTAATGATGTTCATTATATTCACAACTTCAGTGTTAAAAGGAAGTTTCGGTTTTCTCAGAAGACAAATTTGGGCGAGGCTAGCTCCCAAAGCCATCATTCATCAAGTCATATTTGACTGATGAGTTTCCCCAACCACAGAAAAATATATGAAGTGTCATTGGTATTCTACCATAGAAACAAAATAGGAATGTCTTCCAATAACTGGGGGGGGGGGACACAAATATAACAGAGGGAGATTATATTAGACATCTTGTAGAGCAGACTGAAAAAAACCCAATGACATGATTTTAATTAAAGATGCGGATGCACGATTTAGTGTTATGTGAAGCTTGGAACACAGAGCATATTATAAAATGGAGGTTGTTTTATGAAGGATTATTGGAATTGCAGTTTACCGCAAAGTACATAATCCAAGAAAAACATTAGTCTCAAATGGTCACTGCCTTCTCTGTCTTCCCTGGGGAGGAAGGATGACTCCAGTAAAGTTTAGTTTCTCTTTCCCTGATGTCTGGGGTGTCATTGCATGAAAACCAGTAATCACCGTTTAGAACAAATTCTTGTCAATTATTAATCAAATCAAAACTAATCTATTGAGTCAGAAGCTAGCAACATTAAAAAAATATGTTTGTCTAACCATGATCCCTGGTTTTATGTATTACAAACAGCCAGGGATAGGAGGCAATGATACAAAATTGGGCCAAGGTCTTCCTTCCATCTGTATGGAGAAGGGAGGAAGTAGCACATGGCTTTACACCAGTGGTTCTCAACCTGTGGGTCCCCAGGTGTTTTGGCCTACAACCCCCAGAAATCCCAGCCAGTTTACCAGCTGTTAGGATTTCTGGGAGTTGAAGGCCAAAACATCTGGGACCCACAGGTTGAGGACCACTGCTTTACATAGAAACAGACAGAAGAAACCACAAGGGACACCCAGTTCAACGCCCTGCCAAGCAAAGCATTCCTAAGAAGGAGCCAACAACTTGCAAAGGAGATTCCACTACACACTGAGGCAACCATCAGGAAGTTCTTCCTAAGGTTTAGGTGGAATATCTTTTCCTGTACTTTTGTATGCTTTCCTCTGTGTCCTAGTCTTCGAAGCAGCAAAAAGCAAACCGGCTCTGTATTCAATAAGCCATCCTTTCAAATATGGCAATCATATCACCTTTCAACCATCTCTTCTTCAGGCAAAAGAGTTAGGGTTGCCCTCAGAGAAACTCTAATACATAATATTAAACCTTGGTTCAACATTATATGTTAATCCAGCTGTGCAGAATTATGTTCGTGGTAGTTTGTTGAAGCACAGTAATCCTATTGGTATGATAGAAAAAGTCTGGCATTAGTAAGGTGAGCATGTTACATCAGTCTCCCGCTAAAACAAGGTTGGGGATCATGCAGTCCTCCTAGATGTTGATGGACTACAGATCTCAGCACCTAGTTGTGAAGAATGTTGGGAGTTGCATTCCAACAACATTGGGAGGCTGCACAATTTCCACCAAGGCACTGCAGGGATGTGTAAATCACAACAACCACATGACTGTGTGCAGAAGGAGCTTGTGGAGTGTCTTTTCTCAGATATGAGGTCCTAGAATTCAATAGATTCACGTTAAGAGTTCTCCCCTCATCTCAGACCGATTTGTCCCACCCATCCTGGTGTCACCCATGATGAGATCCACATGTGTGGGATTTCCCAGATCCTGCATGAATGGCAAATTTGATTTTCAAAGCTTTCCATTTGCGTAGAGAGTGGGAGGAACAGCACATGTGTCGAGCACTTCACAGAATATATTCACATCATCAGTATGGTTTCACTGCCCACAGTTCTTGATCACCATAGCAATCTTTATACAAATACTCACAGTACATCCTATGTTGCTCAGATTACTGTGGGCAATACCAGACACCATAAGAAAAATATATGTGTGCACATATATAGATTTCCATCACCAATGCCAGAAGAGGTGGTGGAAACTAATGCAGGACTGATACTTAATTTCAAACACAAAAAATAGAATTGTTTAATTATAAGAATAAAAAGTAGACCTTAATCTTCAGAATGTTGTTTTTAAAATTTCACAGTAAGGATAGGGTGCGGTGCAGGAATAGTGACAGAAAAAATAAGCTGCATAACAAGACATGATCAGGAAGGTCTCATGGACTGCTGTTAAAATATATGTATGCTTACATTTTTCAGTGTAGTTTTTGTTGTGAAGTTGAGTGGATTGGGTCCCAACTCAGTAGACCAAACCATTTGGATCATTCCCAAAATCAACTGGCACTGGAAGTAATATAGAACTAATATGTCCAACTCTTTGGACGATTTGTGCCAACATAAACAATTACCTTCTGCTGCCCTACAGTGACACCTAATTCAGAAGTGTCTATGATAAGCTGCTGAGGATATTGGGCTGGAGAAACAGCCGACGTGGCTTTGGTCAGAGAAATAAAGAGCAACTTTTGAGACTCAAGTGGAAGTAAAGCCCACATAATCCATTCCAAACCCTGAAGGAAGTGCCTTAAAGTGAAGCTCTGTTCCTGCTGACCTGATTGCAGTGCATTGCACACATGTTTACATACGTATGGGCAATCTTTCTGCTTAATTTATTGGTCTTCTCATAAGACACCCATTCTTCAGTATCAGTTTTCTATTCCTTGTGTGATTTTAAAAGTGCTTTAAAATTTAATATGTGTTTTATTTCATCATATAAATATGGCAGATGCTTAAAATGCAGGCCCCTTCTGCATGCCTGTTTATAAGGCCTAAAGTTACTATTGTTTTGTTTCAGCCAAATGGCCAAAAGGCTGCCAGCAGTATGTCTGGAATGTTATTTACTCGGTACATTTCTGGGCTATTTCTTTGTAGCACTGCGTACACCACAGCTAGGGGTCATTTATTTAAAAATGACCAAAGCTTTACCCCCAAGTTGCAGTTATTCTTCTCAACGGGGGCTTTGTAATAAAAGGGAGTATCTCATTATGTAGTATAGCTTCTGTGCTTTTTTTCCGCTCGGTGCTTTTTTTGTCCTTAATAATTTGAGTTGGTTTGGGTGGAGATTAGGGGAGGGGCTGTTTATTCTTGCTCTTTGTTCTCGGTGACTCTGTTCTTTTGCTCAATGCGTCAGTATTTTGTGGTGCCTTTTGAGATATTAGATGATTTAACTCCATCTGACCTGCTTTTCTGAATTTTACTTTTGAGGTGGTTGCTCTGCATGTGTTTGCATGTGTTTTCCTGTGGAAACCATGGCTTTTAAAACAGCTTTGAAGGCAAATTCAAACAAACTTGGTTCAAATGGGGTTATTCATACATTTTTGAGGGAAGGATTGGGCTGGGTAACAGGGGCACTTTCGAAAATGGATTAGTGCATCTTGGAAGTGCCTTAAGATCATATCTGAATGTTATTCATAGAGCAAGACGGCTTTGCTTCTGCAACCTGGGAGCATTCAGGGCATAGTCCTTATTATGTTGTGCTGCTTCTGACCAAGTGACCTTTATGCAATGCTATTCCTTTATGGGGAAAGTATGGGGACAACTCTGCAAAATCTGTCTAGATGTGAAAAAGATTGCTTCACATGTTTTGGCAGTCAGACATAGCCTATTAGACAAAGTGAGCCTGTTGCTGTTATTATTGTTGTTATATTTATTGATGCCCCGCTTTATCTCCCCAAAGAGGATTCAAAACAGCTTGACATAAAAGCATTTGTATACAATTTAAAACACACAAATATGCAAACATTAAAAGCAGAATTAAACACAAACAGCACTAAAAAAATCCATCAAAACATATTTAGAGTTAGAAACCACAGCACCCTCTGACTAGATCGTAAGCACCTCCATCTTTAAAAGCCAGTCTGAATAGAAAGGTTTTAGCCTGCCGCAGGAAGGACAGCAGGGAGAGGGCCATTATTGTGTCCCTAGGCAAGGGAGTTCCAGAGTTGAGGGGCAGCCACTAAGAAGAAAGGCCTGCTCTCTTGTTCCCACCAACCGAGCTTGCGATAGAGGTGGGACTGAGGGGAGGGCCTCTACTGAAGATCTCAGGGCCCAGGCAGGTTTGCACAAGGAGATGCGGTCAGACAAATAGCCTGGACCTGAACTGTCTAGGGATTTAAAGGTCATAAACCCACACTTTAAATTGTGCCCAGAAACAGATCGGGAGCCAGTGGAGCTGCTTCAAAAGGGGGGTTGTCCGCTCCCTGTAGTCAGCCCCAGTGAGCAACCTGGCTGCAGCTCTTTGCACCAGCTGAAGTTTGCAAGCACTCTTCCGAGGCAGCCCCATGTAGAGCACGTTACAGTAATCCAGATGGGATGTAACTAAAGTGTGTACCACCATGGCCAGATCTGGCTTCTCAAAGAATGGGTGCAGTTGGTGCACACGTTTTAATTGTACAAAGGCCCTCCTGGCTACCACCAATACCTGGGCTTCCAGGTTCAGTGCTGTCCAGGAGGACCTCCAAACTGCAGACCTATGTCTTCAGAGGGAGCATGACTCCATCAAGCACAGACTGGATCCCTATCCCCAGATCTGCCTTCCGACTGACCACGAATATCTCTGTAGTGTCTGGATTAAGTTTTAATTTGTTTGCCCTCATCCAGTCTATTACTGATGACAGGCACTTGGCTTTAGGTGGAAAGGAGTAGTAGAGTTGGGTGTCATCCACATATAGGTGGCACTGTACTCCAAAGCTCTGGATGACCTCTCCCATCAGTTTCATGTATATGTTAAACAGCATGGGGGACAAAATGAAACCCTGAGGAACCCCACAGGTCAACAGCGAGAGGTTTGAACAGGAATCACCCAGCATCTGGGTATGGCCCTCAAGGAAGGACTGGAGCCACAGTAAAACAGTACCTCCCATTCTCATCCCAGCAAGATAACCAAGAAGGATACCATGGTCAATGATGCCGAAAGCTGTTGAGAGGTCCAGGAGAACCAATAGAGACAAATTCCCTGTCTAGCTCTCTTTTTAGATCATTCACTAAGGTGACCAAAGCTGTCTTTGTTCCATAGCTAGGCCTGAAATCAGATTGAAATAGATTTAGATGATCTGTTTCATCCAGAAATCCCTGGAGTTGGGAGGCCACCACACAATCCAAGACCTTGCTCAGAAAAGGAAGGTTGGGTACTGGCCAATAGTTGTGCAGTATAGAGGGGTTCACTATCCATATCCTCAGCAACTCTGCTTCCCTTCTGTTGTGATATTACTTAATAAGAGGTATGTAGGTGTCCTATAATGTAATGCACATAAGTCATGGCAAATATGGATATCTGTATACCTTAATAAAGCGGAATGTTTGTATGTATGTATGTATGTATGTGTGCGGAGGGCGGAAGGGCGGATATGTGGCAGCTATTTGCATAAAGTCCTTTGATTGGCCAACCTCGCCACTCCAAAATTCTAAGGCACCAGACAGAGGGCATTGATTGCCACTGATTAGCCAGCATCCCAGAATCCAGGCCTCTACATTCAAACAACAGGATTTCTTCCCACTGAGGGGCACGAATGATGGGATTTGCAGTACCTTCACCCAATTAACTTCCCAGAAAACACTGTAGCCCCTACAAATCACAAACCAGGCCCAAAATTTACAGTACGGCTTCATTAACTTGATTTCCCTGACTAGGCCTCAGTTAATGGGACATTGTGTATGGCCTGAATTAACAGTAACCAACCTTGGCACACTGAGCCCCTTGACCCATGATTCATTCTACTGCAGTTTGGAGTAGGGAGGACCATGGATGATGGGACTTGATGTACCATCACAGGTTATGAGATTTGTAGTACTTTCAAACTCTTCATTCCCCACAGACCAAGGCGGCCCTGAACCACAAGACCAAACCTGGCACACAGTACCCCCATGACCCACACTCCATCCTACTGCAGTTTAGAGGAGGATGGACCATGAAGGATGGGATTTCAAGTACCTCCATTCACTTCCCAAGCCTGCTGCGACCCTCATCCAGTGCATAATCATGACCACACTTGGCACAAAAAGCCCCCATGACCCAGTGGACGTCCTGATGCAGTTCGGAGGGTGGACCACAGATGATGGGACTTGAAGTACCTCCATTCATTTCACCAGACCATTGCCAACCTCATCCAAACACTGATCAAGACCAAACTTGGCACACAGAGCCCCCATGACTCATTCTACATTCTGGTGCAGTATTGAGGAGGATGGACCACGAATGATGGGACTTGAAGTACCTCCACTCACTTCCCAAGACTGCTGCGACCCTCATTCAATGACTAATGAAGACCAAACTTGGCACACAAAGCCCTCATGACTCACTCTACATCCTGATGCTGTTTGGAGGGGGATGGACCATGGATGACGGGACTTGTAGTACCTTCACTCACCTTCTGAGACTACTGCAACCCTCATCCAATGAATGATCAACACCAAACGTGGCACTAAGAGCCCCCGTGACCCACTCTACATCCTGGTGCTTTGGGAGGGGGATGGACCATGACCAATGGGACTTGCAGTAGCTTCACTAACTTCCTGAGACCACTGCAAGCCACATACACATCTAATAGGAACCAACCTTGGCACACAATGCCTTCCTCAAATAACCCGGGCACCGCCGGGTCCTCAGCTAGTACTGTATATAATTGACATTATGCCTGCCAAATTCTCTAGAATTCGGGAAGATGGTGGCCACATGTCATGTCTAAATAGCTGAGCAAAAAGTAGAGGTTAGGAAGGCTAACACTTGACTATCCAAGTTTCTGTAATAACCTAAGAGTTACTGCTCCACTCTATCAGAAATATACTGGGTTTGTGGTACTAAAGTTGATTTGAAGCAATTTTGTATCAAAAAATGTGTTGGCATCAAATCACTACCTGTTGTCTCCCTGAGTCCCCTTCGGGATGAGAAGGGCGGGGTAGAAATATGGTAATTAAATAAATAAATAAATAAATAAATAAGAGACTGGTTTATTTCTGCTTTGAATCATATGCAGTAGTTCTTCATTAGTTAGGGTGAGCAATCCAGAGTCTAGGACCCATTTCAAAAATGTATCTGTTCTGTCTCATACATTATCTTATGCTGAGAAGACAGGAGCCAGACCAACGTTAAGGTTCACATCTTGAAATGAATTGACTTCTCTTGACTTTTGTGAATAAAAAAAATGATGATGATGGTGATGATTTTATACTGAGGCACTTGGGTTGTTTCAAGCAAGAAGTACAGCATTCATTCATTTGTCTTTGATCACAAATCAACTCAGCCTACTATGCAGACAACTTTTAAAAACTGTTGAAAGTAATAGAATCATTTATAGAAAAAAAAATTACTGATTAAAATAAATATTAAAACTAAGTGTTATAAAAATTGACAGATGAAATTGGAAGCTTTATTTTCCCAGGTCCTTTTCACTGCAAAATTCTGAATTTGTCCCATAGAGTTAATTTCTATAATACACGCTTGCTAAGATGGCTAGGTTACTTAACCATCCTTACTTCTTTGCAAAATGGTATTGGTTTTTGATTAGGGCTAAGCTAGAAATGGCTTGAAGGCACACAATACGCACACACACACACACACACAACTAGCTGAAGCATCTTTTAGCATATGCCACAGTCACTGACAGCATGCAAAAGATGTAGAGGTAATGCACATTTAGTTGAACGTTTGGTGCAGTTATTTCCTTTAGCTCATTAAATAACATGTGTCAGAGTAGATCTGAATCCTCCCCAGGTGCTTCACAAGGTAATTTTTACAGAAGATTGTGGATATTTACAGAAACCTCTTCCAGTTCCCCAGGCTCTACAGATATATATCTTTGGACAAATGTTTCTGGTTGACATAAATCTTTGTTCTAGTGCGAGGTTGACATTATCCCAAGTCGTTCAAAAACTGAGAGTAAATTAGACACTTTCTAAGATCCAGAGGAAGCAGTATCAGATGCTCCCATGATCTTATGATGCAATACTCTTTTATCCTATCTACCTGGATTTTGAGTTTTAGTATGATAACCCATATAAATTCAGATTTCTCTGTCTGTTAGGCTTTATCTTTGCTGGGCATTTTAGCCTGGTGTTCAGCCCCAGATCTGGCACATTCACACCAAAACTGCTGTTGATGTTCAGATGGACGACAGCCACATCTGCTCTGTTCAGGTAGCATGTATCTCACCTTCTTGATGTCACTGTTGCTGCCACTCCTTGCCAGTAACAAGCATATCTGTGAGTTTCTGGCCTTTGCAGGCAGTTTTGCTAAAATGAGAAAGGGGTGAATGTGCAACCAGCACAAATCAGGTCGCAATTTACCTCACTCTTCCTGATTATGCGGTGCCCCATTCTGTCACCAGGAGAGACACCCACACAACCAAAAAGGAGGGCAGATTTCTCCCTCCTTTGTGCTGGTTGCATGGGAGCCCCATTCCGATGCCAGCAGAGGTGCCTGTGATGATCAGAAACTTACACACAGTCTGCTTTTATCTGAACCACTTAAACAGGGCCTGGGACATTGATCTAACAGTTTGCTATAGGTCAAGGCCCTGGTCTTTGAATAGCTTGCTTTTCATCAGGGATACCTCATCTGTAGTCACTTCTGCTAAACTTCTGAGATGTTTTATATTTTTGGTATTTTTTTAATGTCCCCTCTTTTGCCTTATGTTATATGACTCTCGGGAACCATTGGAAGCTTGGAACAGGAGGACTTTTGTTTTATTTAGAATTTTGTAAGAAATCTCTAGCTGGTCTACCTGCAGCTTTTCTACCTTGTGTTCCTTTGCGTCATGGCTACAGTGGCAGCTCCCCTGGCCACACAACACAAATACCATGGAAATGTACTCCTTCTAGAGTCCCATACAAATCTGAGGATCTATCCACCCACAAATGTGTTTTATAACTTACAGACATTTTCTTAATACTAGTGCCTGTTTTAGTTTCATTAAGGGTTTGCTGCTCTCCTTTTTGGTCCTGACAGCTTATAGTTCTCAACATTATAATGTTATTTTTGAATACTGACTCCCCTTCTTTTTTATTTTTTTTTACCTTTTTTGTTTTTCTTGGTTGCTTTGATCAGTTAGTCAAAAATACCAGTGATCTATATTCACACCTACGCTTCTTTTATTATCTTGGCTTAAGCATAAATGCTACTATTGAAATAAATCATCCTTGTAATTTGAAAAATATAAAACTTTGGTTTAAGTTACTTATTACAGGTAATAGCTGTTTGATGACTGAATATGAAACAAATGCTTGGCAGAATATTTAGCTTGAATCTGAGCCAGAAAACAATAAAGTGCAACCTAATTCCTAAAAATGTCTGAGCTATAAACTTAACTGTCATGACATAGCCTGCATACTGTAATAACAGGCTGACAAGGCTAATAAAGTCTACATATTGCCATAGCATGTTGTAACAGGTCCATAATGTGTGTTGTCCTTCTTTCATATTGTGCAGCCCACACATCATCTTCCTGTCCCAGAGCACATTATCTGGAGGAAGCCATCTCTGTGGAACACGCTTGTGCCATGAAATTGCTCATTCCTGGTTTGGCTTGGCCATTGGGGCACGTGACTGGACAGAAGAATGGCTAAGCGAAGGATTTGCCACTCACCTAGAAGATGCATTTTGGTCAGCAGCACAGCAGGTATGGTTAGAAAAGTCTCTTTCGTATGGACACACAAGATAGTCTTTAGGGAATCTGTTGGTCAATGAGAGCAAATATTCCATAGGTCCTAATTTAAAAGCATATCCATTGTTATGCTGCATCAGGCCAAAGGCCTATCTAATCAACTTCTTATCTCCACAGTTGTCATGGTCATATGTCATGTAAAAAATTAAAGCATAAGACAGAGGTGGACAATTCTATCTTACCAGTTATTGTTGAACTGCAACTGTCATAATCCCAGGGTACATCCACAAACAATTATACGATCTGGAAGACAAAGTAGAAAAGTGAGAGTTTTCTGTGCATATCAGAAACTGGATGATTGCATCTGATCAAGCCAAGATCATAAACTGGTTTAAACCTGGATTTGTTGTTCACCTACAAATAATGGCTTGTTCATAAAGAAAAAAAATCATAGCACTAGGTTTGGATATTCCTTTCTTATTGTATATGTCTATATACACTAAAGGTAGCAAATCATGTTACGTAGCAGCGTATTTTACCCAGTGTCCCAGCGCCCAAAGTCCAAATGCAAAAGATTCACAGACAAGAGTAAAAGTGAACAAAAAAGAGAACAACCTTCAGAACGTTTGGAGAACAAGGAATCCAACGGAGAGAGATTACACATTTTACTCACATGGCCACTTATCTTGGTCCAGAATCGATATGGTCTGGGTCTCAAAACAGCTAGCAATTGAGGTAGAGAAGATCAAAATAATGACGAGAGTTCACACCGACCATTGTCCAATTGTTATGTCATTCCATCACAAAAATACGCACAGAAGATGGAAACTCAATGAGAATATCCTTAGGATGGAAGAGGAAATCGAAACAAATAAGAAGCTATTAAAAGAGTATTTTGAACTCAACCAATCAGGCCAAATCAAAATCGAAACGGTATGGGACGCCAGCAAGGCAGTCATGCGCGGATATTTTCTGCAGCAGGGGGCGCGTAAGAATAGAAAAAGGATGGAAAAAGAGAATGGACTGAAGGAAGATCTCAGGCAGAAAGAGAAATTACTAAAAGCTAACCCGAGAGATAAAAGGACAAAATGGGAGATGGAGCTGGTAAAAAAAGAAATTAACTCCCTCCAAACCGAGCAGATGGCAAGAAATCTCAAACGATTGAAGATGAACTATCTACTTCACGTGAACAAACCGGGAAGACTTCTATCGAGAAAGTTAAAAGGTAGAAGACAGAAACAGACCATAGTACAGCTGACCAAAGGTGGTATCCAGACATACAAACAAGAGGAAATAGCAGAGCAATTTAAAGATTTTTACAAAGCACTTTATCAAAAAGAAGACATAGAATTGGATGATGTAACACAATATCTAGCTAATCAAAAGCTAGAAAAAATTAACGAAAAACAAAGGGAAGATTTAAACCATCTAATTGGAGAGGTGGAGATTAAAGAAGCAATAAAGAAGCTTCCTAGCAATAAAACCCCAGGTCCGGACGGGATGACAGCACTTTATTACAAGCTTTTTCAAAAAGAGTTGCTTCCGCACTTGAAAGAGTTAATGAACCAAGCCTTGACCCAAGCATTGATCCCCAATTCATGGAAAGAAGCGAATATTACCTTCATTCATAAAGAGGGAACGGATCCAGCATGTGTTAAAAACTACCGCCCCATTTCTCTTTTAAATAATGATTATAAACTTTTTGCCCTAGTGATCTCAGCCAGACTGAAGCCCTTTCTAAATGTGTCGATTCATGAGGATCAAGCCGGATTTCTTCCGGGTAGACACCTGAGGAATAATATCAGGACCATGATTAACACTGTTGAATATTATGAAAAGAACAATCAAAAAGAAGTCGGGCTGCTTTTCTTGGATGCCGAAAAGGCGTTTGATAACGCAAACTGGGACTTCTTGATACAGATGATGAAAGAAAAAGATATGGGATTCCAACTATTAAATGCGGTGCAAGCGATATATTCCAACCAGTCAGCAACTTTGTTAATAAATGGTCAGGAGGCAGGCAAAATCAAGATACAGAAAGATACCAGACAGGGGTGCCCTTTGTCACCCCTGTTATTCATATCGATACTGGAACCCCTCCTGGAAGCCATAAGAAAGGATAAAGACCTAAAAGGCTTGAGAATCCGAAAAGAAGAATACAAGGTGAAAGCCTTTGCCTGATTGGACGATATCGCTTGTATCATCGAAAATCCAATAGAGACAATATCAAAATGGATTGAGAAAATAGAAGAATTTGGATCGGTGGCAGGCCTTAAAGTAAATAAAAACAAAACTAAAATACTAACAAAGAATATGAGAGAAGAGCGAAGGGAAACCCTACAGAAGATTTCAAATCTCAAAGTGACGAAAAAAGCAAAATACCTGGGGATCGTACTGACAGCCAACAACAATCAGCTCTTAAAAAACAACTACGAGAGGGTGTGGCACGACATCAAGAAGAAATTGCAGAACTGGAAACACCTAGGACTCAGTTTGACAGGTAGAATTGCGATAATCAAAATGGAGGTACTTCCCAGAATGCTGTTTCTCTACCAATGCATCCCAGTAATTAGAACAATTTTTTTACTTTAAAGTGTGGAAGTCTGACATTCTCAAGTTTGTGTGGGAGGAAAAGAAGGCAAGAATAAATTACAAAGTCCTGACGGATAAAAAAGAAAGAGGAGGACTTGCGTTGCCAAACCTTCAGCTATATTACGAGGCAGCGGCCCTGAGTTGGGTGATCGATTGGGCATCCTTAGAGAAGAAGAAAACCATTATGCTAGAAGGGGCTGATCTGAGACGGGGCTGGCACGCATACCTCTGGTATGATAAAGCAGGAATCGAAAAAAAACCTTCTCAAATCACTTCACGAGGGCCGCCCTGATCAAAGTATGGAAGAAATATAAAGATCGTTTCTATCAGAAAACACCTCAGTGGATCTCCCCGATGGAAGCCCAACATGTGAAAGAGGTCCCGCCCCAAAAATGGTACGTATATAAACAACTTATCAACAGGCAGAAAGAAGGATGGAGGCTTAAATCATTAGAAGAATTGCGTGACCAAGGAGTGGAGCTAACTTGGTTTCACTATGCCCAGATAAAAGAATGCTTCAAACAAGATGAGAAAAAGGATTTCGAAATGAAAGACACCACTTGGGATAAAGTGCTGAAAGCAGAAAAGAAACAAATAACTCATTTATATAACAAGCTGTTGGAGTGGGATACGGAAGAAGAACTGGTTAAAAGTACGATGATAAAATGGGACCAGGAATTGGGACATTCCATATTATTAAAAGACTGGGAACTCCTCTGGAGGAAAAAACTCAGATACTCAGGTTTCACCAATATAGCTGAAAGCTGGTATAAGATGTTCTTTCATTGGTACCTTACCCCGGCGAAACTGGCATGCTTTTATAAAAATCTAAAAGACCGATGCTGGAAGTGTGGAGAAGGTAAGGGAACCTTCCTCCACTGCTGGTGGATGTGTAAGAAAATTAAAAATTTTTGGAGAGAAGTGCATTTCCACATGCAAAGAATGCTCAAGAAAAAAATTGAATTGAAGCCAGAGTACTACCTTTTAAATATCTTGGATTTTGAAATAGGAAATAATGACGATAAAGTATTTTTTATCATTTCGGCTGCTGCGAGAAT
Source organism: Anolis apletophallus (assembly GCA_030556195.1). Taxonomy (NCBI): domain Eukaryota; kingdom Metazoa; phylum Chordata; class Lepidosauria; order Squamata; family Anolidae; genus Anolis; species Anolis apletophallus. The sequence continues at coordinate 85,421,572 of JARBWK010000006.1, read as the reverse complement.
TGAAATAGCCAGAAAATGGAAGAGTACAGATATGCCATCTGCCACAGACTGGTTGCTAAAAGTAAGGGAACTAATGGACCTGGATACCCTTAAAAGCCTAGTGATGAATCAGAGTCCAAAGCATAGAACGGACTGGAGCCAAATAGGAGCTTACATTAAAGAATTTAACCTTATAGGACAAAAGACCAAGAAGCGTAAGAGGAATTAAGCAAGTTAAGTGAATACGCCGTTTGGGCGAAAGGGAGTTGGAACACTTTATGACGACGAATAGGAAGTCTAGAGGATCAAGCATCTGATGGAACCTGCTATCCGAACTGGAAGTTGTTGGCATTGACCAATAATCTATATCTTTCATCTTTCTCCCCCTCCTTCGCTTCACCCCTTTCATTGCCCCTCCCCCCCTCCCTAACCCCCCCCCATACCTCCACTTTATTTCTTTCTTTTACTGTATGTATCAAAATCTTACAATAACAATTATTCACAAAAAAAGAGTAAAAGTGAACAGAAAAATCTTTACTCTTTACTCAGCAGAGATGGAACATAAACTTGCAATGTTGCGTACAAAAACAAGCAGTGCAACAAACTTACATAGTCCTTGTAAGTAACACAAAATAAGGCAACTTCATCTTACATCAAATGAGAGAGCAAAAATAAACCTTGAGTAAATGGCTATTTCACCATAGCCTCTTTCAGAGTAGCTTCTCCAAACTGCACCCCAGAGTAAAGCCTTGTAGCATAGTTCTCCTCAGAGCTCTCCAGGATTTCTCCATCAAGGATCTCTCCATCCTTCCTTCTGCTGGAACTGTATTCTAAAAACAAATAGTACCTAATCTTGCAAGCTAAGCAGGGTCAACCCAGGGTAGTAGTTGGATTGGAGACTCCTAATGAATACCAGGTGCTATAGGCTATATTTCGGAGGAAGGAACTGGCAAAATCACATCTGAGTTTTCCTTGTCTGAGAAAACCCTATGAAATTTGTGGACTTGCCATAAGTCAACAGGTGCCTTTAATACATATACACATACTCTTATGAAGGGAGATATATAGCGAGCATGAATTGACGGTGTGCGCTAACACACAGTTCTAGACCTCCATGAATATATCAGTGTGATTGCACAGTAAAAGCTTTTTCCAAAGCATTTATCCCTAGACTCTAGTAACTGAGCAATGTTGCCTTTGAATATGAGAGTATGTTTGTAGCTGTCCCAAACTCCATTGATTTATCATTTGTTTGACCATAGATTCAGTCATGGTGATCTCTCACATATGGGAAGTGCATTAGATACAACTCAAAGGGAACTGTAACTGAAATAAAATCTCTTATTTCTATTTGTTCTTCCTTTTATTTCTAACTTATTGGTAACTTTGTTGTTAATGCACTAATTGAAAAGCATGCATACCTGCATGTGAAGCATAATAGGCACAAAATCTTCCTTACCACAGGTAGGAAATTAAGTGTTCGCTTTTATGATCTCATCACATTGAGATAGGAAAGCAAGAGTGACCATCCTTTTAGCATAGAGAATCATCCCTCTTACAACGTCAGCAGACTCATTTAGAGTTCTGCCTCCCCATCATACTCACATGTGGAAACCTAAGAGCTGGCAATACATTAATCTTATATTCATCACACGGCCAGTATTACTTTTTTAAAAATCAAGAGAAACAACATCCGAAAGCCAAGAAAACCCTGGCCTTGCTCAAAGCCTTTTAAAGAAGACTGACACCAGTTTAAAATCACTTCTTTCCACGAGATAAAATTGTTCTGCCCCAAATTCTATATGATACAAGAGATAGTGCTCCAGGTTAAAACCATTTATTTCCATGGGATAATATTGTTTTGTCCCAAATCCTATATGATACAAGAGGCAGTGCTCCAAGCTAAAACCATTTCATTCCATGGGATAATATTGTTCTGCCCCAAATCCTATATGATACAAGAGGCGGTGCTCCAGGTTAAAACAATTTCTTTCTATGGGATAATATTGTTTTTCCCCAAACCCCATATGATTCAAGAGGCAGTGCTCCAGGTTAAAACAATTTTGTTCCATGGGATAATATTGTTCTGCCCCAAATCTTATATGATAAAAGAGGCAGTGCTCCAGGTTAAAACCATTTCTTCCCATAGAATAATATTGTCCTGCACGAAATCCTATATGATACAAGACACTGCTGACAGTTGGGCAATGAAACAGGATGGGAAACTTTGATGGTTCCCATCCCACCTGTTTTTCAGTTGTAAACATGGAAGTAAAGAGCACTAATAGGTAGAGCTCTGAACGCGATTGCTGGTCTGTGTTCAGAGTTCCCTCCTTTCAGGAAATTTCTCCCTCTTTTCAACCCTGGAACATGTGATGAGCTCTATGTTACTTCATGCATGAAGTGTCCTAGAAAAATTTCCCAATGTGATGAGCTAGATTTCCAGAAATCCCTCTTTTCAGGACACTTCTGCTTCTTTCCAACCAAGTAGGGCTAAGCATGATGGCCAGAAATAGCTTAACTCATGTGATGACCTCAGTGTCTCTCCATGCTTGAAAAGAGGCTGAAGTGTTCTATGATTTTTCAATGTGATAAGGTGGTTAAGCTGTCAGATTGGTCTGTAATTCATTGTCAGAAATATCACTATAAATATTCTTGCAGGTTATGGAACCACCAAGTTATCAACAGGAAGACAGAATAGTTTAGGGCAAGACTCTCCATATCTTCTGGTTCTTTAGGTTGGGATGAATAATAAAGATAAAGTTTTCTGCCAAGAACAGTTACTGAATAAAAAGAGGCAGTATGGCATAGGCATTACAGTCCTGGACAAGACCACTTAGGGTTGAGATCTCTGTTCAGCCATCTTCTAGATGCTTCAGGATGACTGTGGTAACTTCCAGCAGAAGTTTCATTAGGGTTCACTATTGTCCACAACTTCTGTCTACACCAGGGGTGGGCAATTATCGGCCCTCCAGGTGTTTTGGACTTCAACTCCCAGAAATCCTAAGAGCTAGTAAACTGGCTAGGATTTCTGGGAGTTGAAGTCCAAAACACCTGGAGGCCTGGTAATTGCCCACCCCTGGTCTACACAGTAAGTTCAGGAATGTATCTTTCACAGATAAAGGGCCGTACTGTATTGAAAGTTATTTATTTTATCCCCAAACATTCAAATGCCAGCAGGACCCATTCATCATTCACATACATTCTTGTGAGATCTCCTCCAAGTTAACCCTCCATGCCTCATGAAGACATTTTTAGGCATCCCATTCTTCAGAGCTTCTTGTTCTGTTCTCCTTCAATTCTGTTGATTTCCTTCCTCTTCTGGGTCCATAGTTTGAAGAGACGGGACTTCACAACAAAGATGTAAAGAACACGTGCTTTTCCGTCAGCACTTGTTCTTAATAACAAGGGCTGCAGCCTTTAGTCAATTAGATGATTTGATCAAATTAAAAGTTGCTGTAATTAATTTGGCTGCAGATTTTTAAAATGTTTTGTTTATTCATAAGAGTTCATGCATTCATTTCCCATTTTCTTTCATGTGGGAGGAATGTCTCCTCTGTGGTGATATCTATTATGACTCATGTGCATCAATGAGTGTATACTTCAAAAAGCTTTTTGACTCATATTCAGAATTAAGTAATTAATGAATTGGCTAAATGTTTTGTTTAATTAAGTGACAGCCCTATTTAGAATCTTCTTTGCACAGTATTCCTTTCTGTGTGAAGCCTGAGGCTGTAATCCAGGCATCCTCAAACTCTTTAAGCAGAGGGCCAGTTCATAGTCTGTCAGATTGTGACAGGAGACTATAGTTTGAAAATAAATAAATAAACGAAATACTATGTACATGGCAACTATTTGCCGTGCAAAAAAACTCATGAAAGAACAATACAATATTTAAAATGAAGAACAATTTTAACCATCATAAACTTACCAGTATTTTAATGGGAAGTAATGGTCTGCTTTTGGCTGATGAGATAGTCAACTTAATTACGATTATTGTTGTTGGGTGCCTTCAAGTTGTTTCAGACTTAGAGCGACCTTAAGTCTGAAGTTTGCATCCAGCCCACAGGTCTTAGTTTGGGGACCCCTGCTTTAATCTCTATCTTGAGTGGAGCAGAAGTAGAAGAAAAATAAATGTACTTTGAGGTAGGAATCATACAATCCTCTAGGTCAGTGTTTTTCAACCTTTTTTGAGCCACAGCACATTTTTTACATTTACAAAATCCTGGGGCATACCACCAACCAAAATGACACAAAATGACACTCTAACACAGTAATACACACAGGGTATAGTTAATATGTTTTTAAATGTATTTATACATTCGGTGTGAAACCTGGGCCTGTTTCAATGAACACAACACAGATATCCTGGCAGGAATGGCAGAAACACACACACACGAAGATCTTGCTCAACAGATGGGAGTTATAGTTCACCTGCAGTCAAAGAGCATTCTGAACTCCACCAATGATGGAATGGAATAAAACTTCCTACACAGAACTCCCATAACCAAGAGAAACTACTATAAGAGTGTGGTGGGCATTGACCGTGAGTTTTGCAGTTGTAGTTCACCTATATCCAGAGAGCACTGTGGAGGGGAGGGAGGAAGACATGGGGCGAGTCTGCGCAGTAGCGCCCGCACGGGTCACGTCTTCCTCCCTTCCCCCTCCTGCAGAAGCGGAAGCGTGAGCAAAGTGAGGTAAGCAAGCAGAGCGAGGCTGGGATGAAGGGAGCCCGAGTGGAGAAGAAAAAGGAGGAGGGGGAAGAAAGGTCATTGGAGGTTCCAATTTCCCACGGCACACCTGATGATCGCTCACGGCACACTAGTGTGTCATGGCACACTGGTTGGGAAACACTGTTCTAGGTCTTGTACTGCTACTAAAGGAATTCCACGCTATATGATATGCTGGTTAAGGCTTTGAGAACTTGTAGTCCAACAGTATGAGAAGGTGTTTCTATTCTACACTGTTTTTTTCTGTGCCTTTTTTACCTTGACCTTCAACTTCATTTTTAAAGAAGTTAAAATCTCTTATGCCACTGAAAAGTGGCATAAGAGAGATCTTCCAGAGTGTCCTGAAGTCAAGCAATTCCCATGGGATAGCACTTTATCAGGTACACAGGGTTGCCACTGGAGCTAAGGTGGTCTTAGCTAGTTGTTTGGATGATGGCAGACTGCAGTACTACCATTTTCACAATTGACTAGGCTGTTGGGACTTGCAGTTGATCAGTGTTTAAAGTAATATTACTTCAGTGCATAAAGTGTTTTCAATTGTAATAGGTTTATTAGCCTACGCCATTCTATCCTCTCTTTCTCTCTCTCAATACACACACACACATAATTATTAGCATCATATAGTGCTGTCCTTGCTGACTGATATATCCCATAAAGATAATACAAGCTCATCAGACATAGGAGATGTACCAAATGCCAGGACAGAAGATGAAGCCATCTTCTGCTGCTCTAGCCTGGCATAAAAGGCAACTACTGGCATTTTCCCTATTAAGAAGTTAATGAAAAAGCATCGTAAACTGCTAACAGTAAACTGCCCATTTGTCCCAAGCAGCTGCTGGCTGATGAAGCAAGAGAACAGCAGGATCTGAAGGCTTTGTTGCGCTGGCAGCGTCTTAGAGATGAGATCCAAAACTCTGAGGAAGATCTGCAAGTGTTACGGTAAAGTTTGAACTATTTGTTTGTTATTATCTTTATGGTTACTCAACCTAGTCCATTGTCGATTTCAGAAAAAGTATGTCCAAATCATCTGATTTAATTGCTGTGTCTTTCAAAGGGTTTGCTAAGGAGTTGTACAAAGAGAAGGCTGAAACTAAGTTTGAGTCAGTTGAGATGTTTTATAGATGGGAAGGAGAAGATGAGGAAAAATAGCTAAGTCTGTCCTTTCACCTGTATGCACCATTTAATTCATTTTAATTTCTGATTAAACATGCATAGGGTGGATCTGTACGTATTAAGCAACTTAAATCTTTGTTTAAAAAGATAAACAGTATTCTCAGACAAGTCATTTATCTTCCCATCCTTCAGGCCCTGAAAAGTTAATTTTAAGTGATTCATTATTGCTATTCAACACAGTCTACAAAAAGGATTTCATTACCATTATTAAAACTAGTTGTTCATTGCATTGCTTGTTCTAATTTGTCACCATTTTATTACTTTAGTGATTTAAAAATGTATTTGATTGGTGAGAAAATATTATAACATGCAAAAAAAGAGCCTAATGCAAATCCCTCTAAATATTATGAAGAACTTTTAAAAGTAATTACGAAGTGTTATTCATCTAAAAAAGGAATGGCATATCTCTGTTTCCATTTGCTACGTTGGTGTTGGCATGTACCTTTGTTATACTATTGTTATAACAACAAAAATAATTCAAAGGGGAAGCTACTGGTAAAATGGCCTAAATACTCTGAAACAGGAGTTCTCAATTATTTTTTTCAGTCCTGGGTCCCTTTTTGAAGCAAATGTCTCTTGTAAAGCCCCAAGAAATATTTATATATTATATGTAATGTATATCTATCAGTCATGGGCCAGGACAGTGGCAGATAGATAGTTTGTGTGAACTAATTCCCACAGTGTGTTATCTATCTATCTATCTATCTATTTATCTATCTATATATCTAATCTATAATGACGAACAATTTTACCTAACATAAACTTAACAGTATTTCCGTGGAAGATCCCTCAGGCCACCCAATCCAACTCCTTTCTGCCATGCAGGAAACGCAATCAAAGCACCCCCAACAGATGGCCACCCAGCCTTTGTAATAATAATAATAACAACAACAACAACAACAATAGTAGAAACCCCAGAGGAAGTGAGGAGCACAGGGAGCCCCTGAGCACCTCTCGTGGAGCCCCAAGGGTTCCCCAGAGCACAGTTTGAGAACCGCTGCTCTTAAAACATCAGATAATGCCTGATCTTGGAAGCTAAGTAAGGTTAGTCCTACTTAGTTCTTGATGGAGACCTACATTCGATATCAGGTGCTGTGAATTATATTTCAGAGGAAGATACTGGCAAAACTACATTTGAGTATTCCTTGCCTGAGAAAACCTTATGAAATCCATGGGGGTCTCCATAAGTAAACACATATATCCAAACACTGCTTCCACTGTGGAGAGGTATTGGTCCAGACAATGCCATCTTCTGTTTCACTTGACCTCTTTATTAAACATGAAAAACATATATAGTGCCAAGTCTGTGAACACCCAAAGAGTCTTAAATTGATAAAAGCTTTTCTGATTGGATTAATCTCAGCCTACTGTATGCAACTCCATGCCCTATTTAACCAGAGCTTTATCTTCTTCCTGCATCTTATAGAGTGTGCCATGTTGTATTTATTCCATACCACCAGTTGAGACATACCAATTGAGAATACTTAAGTATGGGGGCTGATTTAAACCACATTTCAGCAAGGAAATTCCCTGGTTGGTTTTAATCATGATTTTTTTTTTCATTTTGGGTTGTTTAAAGTTCCTTTCTTATATGTGAATTTCTTTGGTTGGCCTAGGCATGTTAAAACACATTGATTTCATTATTTTACAATTAAGTGCAGACTTGAAGCTAGGTTTGGTACTACAGTCTAAATGTGTTTGCAGACAAAGCATTAACTATGAACTGCTATGTATGAAGTTGTAGAGCAGAATGGTTATTTCTTTGTTAGATTTCCTTGTGTTTTATTGTTACATAAAATGTCTCCAGCTCTCCAATCCCGAGCACAGCTATGCATGGAATTTAATAAGACTAGCATATAATGTTGTCCATATATTCATGGGTTCACCTATGCACAGATTGTCAACCTGAATCTCCAAATCCAGGGAGGGAATTATCTGGGAGAAATCTAGTTGAACAGCAGAGTTATATATTCAAGTAATTATTTCCTGTTGTTGTATACCTTATTCCGCATTGTATAGAGTTTGTTGAAGTATCCCAGCATATAAATAAAACCAGGGGAAATTCTTGTTTGTCATATGATGAGCACCAACTTCACAAAGAAGATGCCAGAGGGCTCATGAGACTCCATATGGACAGGCAGTTTCAGTGGCAAAGCTAGGTATGGACCCCGAAGAAGATCTACTGAATTTCTGGGCCCAGGACCCAGAGGCTAAGACCCATTTTACATTTTTTAAATTTTTTCTTTATATTTGTATTGTGTCCTTCCTCTAAAGAGTTTAAGGCAATGGAAAAACTTCCTGATGATGAAACAAACATTCATTCACCTAGCACAGTATCATCCCCTTTGACTGGTAGTATTTGTTCTCCAGGTTTTTAAGTGAAGCTATAAGAAGTTCCATGGTATTGTTGGGTGGTCTCCCATCCAAAACTTGGCCATAGCCACATCTCACTCAACTTAACTTTCAAAATCAAAATCAAGTATGCTCAGAGGTCCCCACTTCTTTTGTTTGTAATAACAAAAAGACAGGCTCACTAGTGTTGGTTAGACTGAGAGATTATGGCTAACCCCACATCACCAAGCAAACTTTGTGAAAGTCCCATCCTTTGAGCTTCTCCTCTGCATCATATACTCACATAGTTTTCGTCTTCTTACAAGCACCATTCATTCATTTTGGTTCATGTTAATTGTGCATGCAAGGTCAGGCAAGCCATGCATTTGCGTGTGTGTCGCTTAACAATAGGTGCCAATGGAAGTGACAGCCTTTATCGTGAGCTACCATGCAGCTGTAGCGGCAGTGAACACAGATGCTGATTGCCAGGATGGTTGAGTTGTTATTGTCTTTGTTCCCATAAAATATACATATATATTTGATAGTGAACATGGCTCACTGCGATAGGAACCTTATCTGGACATTTGCTTTGCCCTAACTTATTTGCTGAGGAAATCACATTAGTCTTATGGTGCATTAATTCTACAACAGATTTTTAAAAATAAGATGTACCTTTAGGTATACAATAACATTAAATTGTGACATTTATTTATTTCCAAGTATTTTACTTCCAGTTGTCATAGCAGCTAACAATAAGGATTTTTTTTTTTAAAAAAAGGAAGAGGTGCATAATGCAAAATATAGTGAGCATGAGTCACTCCATGCTAAAATCACAAACCTAAAAATAGCAAGTCTAGCCTGAGCAAATTAAATGGTCTTGGTACTGGAAACACATTAGGTGTAAGATGAACCTTCCTGGAAAGGGCATTCTAAAGGCTCCTCTAGAAACTCTCTTTCTTAGCTCACCACTTGTTTTACTTGCTTCCCCACACATATATATTAGATTGAAAATGGCAGAGATATTCTAGAACTAGCATATGCCATCTGATATTGAATTAGTTGAGCCATCAGATCTTCTATGACTTTAGAATTCAGGCTGTCATTTTGGGTTGTTTCCTCTTACCAAAAAAAAAAATCAAGAAAAGGAAGCATGGTTAGAATGCATTCAGGTCCATTTGAAGGGATGGAGGATGAAACCAGTGCCTTGGGCTTCACACAAGTCAGATGCCAGGTACAGTTTTGATTTGAAAGAGAAGTACTGGTCCATATTGTTATCTTAGGCCAGTGTTTATCAACCTTTTTTGAACCACGGCACATTTTTTACATTTACAAAATCCTGGGGCACACCACCAACCAAAATGACACTCTAATACTGTAATACATATAGTTAATATGTTTTTAAATGTATGTATACACTCAGTGTGAAACCTGGGCCTGTTTTGATGAACACAACATATATATGACTTCCTCTCACATACTTATACATGGCTATTATGTCTTCTCTCAGCCTTCTCTTCTTCAGGCTAAACATGCCCAGCTCTTCAAGCCGCTCCTCATAGGGCTTGTTCTCCAGACCCTTGTGAAATTTCACCCTGAGTGAAACTTGCTTCCAGATAACTATGGATGTCATGAAGCTGTTATAAACAGTTCCTGGGGGGGGAGCAACTCTCAAAAAAATCCAATAAAATAGTAAAAAGTTAAACATTTCCAAGCAGAGAGGCTCTATTTGTTTCTTGGAAACCGGTGAATGCTTCAGCCTCCCGATGCTCCCAGGTTCGCTCACTGCCCAATTCACCGACGTGGAGCTTCCGGCATTCGGCAGAGCCCTTCCTTTGCCTCAGGGAGAATCTTTGGGGAGGGAAAGAGGGAGAAAGAGCTGATAGGAGGGAAAAGAGTGCCAATTTCCCATGGCACACCTGCTGATCGCTCACGGCACACTGGTTGGGAAACACTGTCTTAGGCAATATAAAAATTGATGAAAATTACTTGTTGGGCCCATGAAAGTCTCAAAATGGAGTTGTTCATACAGCTGAGATTTTTTAAGTAAAAATGAAGACACATTATCTTTACGTGTTTGCATCTTATGAAATATTCAACAGCAGCTCCTTATGGCTGTGCATAGGAACATAACAACATGGGGAGCTCTTATTCTGAATCTGAATGATTCTCCTTCTGGTCTAGTATTGTCAACTCTGATTAGTACCAGAATTCCAAAGATTCTTTCCTGATCCTTCCTGAAATTTTCTGGTATTTGTTGAAGGTATCCCATCTAAGTACCATGGTCAACCTTACTTCTAAAGTCAGATATGACTGGGTGTGTTCAGTGTGGTAGAGGGGTAATTTATGAGGTAGGAACTGGATAAACCATCTCTAAGTATTATTTGCCAAAGAAAACCCTATGAAATTCATGGAGCCATCATAGGTCAACAGATAACTTGAAGGCCTGGTATGATGGTGCAGACAGAACAGCATAATTGCTAATGTGTAAGCACAACCAGAGCTCACATTTCAAACTTCTAAAAGTGAAAGATCAGGCAGAATTTGAATCAAACAGCATTGGGTTTTCATAGCATGAAGCCTGGAAAAGAGCTGATTCAAAAATCCCCCTTAGCTAATTTTTATGCGGAAAAAAAGACTCCATTTGAACTGAAAGAAAATAAGGTTTCCAATTTTCAACACATCACACATACTCACAAATCTTTGATTTAGACATCTTTCAGAGTTTGGGTAACTGGACAATGTGTTTTCTTCCTTGATTTTCATTTGGAAGGCTGAATGTATCAGGCCTTTTGCTTTCAGGTACGGGAGTGCTTTCTTTTGCTTGCTTATAAAATTGGGAACTTAAGGGGGAGGGGAAAGCTGAACCCCATTTTCAGGCATATATGGCATGGATGAAAAGAGTTTATTCATTTTTCCAGTTATACTCTGCTAGGTCTGCGTTCAGGTAAGAGCAGTCAAAGTCTGGAGCTCTAGCCCTCCTTTCTTTTTTTCCTTCATCTATCGGGTCTCCATCTCTTCTCATTTCCCTTTTCCACTCATGTGACATACTGGCCTGTGTAGCATGTCTTAGCGAAATGCCATGTGATATGATGTCATGTCTGGGAGAAGAGTTAAGTAGCTTCACACTAGCTTAGTGTTGGCTACTAGTTTAACTACAGCTGTTTGTGCAGCCATATATAAAGTTACATTACAAAACTGCACAACTGTAATATTTTTCCCATGAACAAACTTACCTGAAGTATTAAACCTTTTAAAAGACAGTCTCATTCTATCATCATCATTAGATCCTTGCATAGTGAGATTTTTTTACAAAAAGAAAAAATATATTGATATAGGCCTTTGTCCAGATTTTCAAATGTGAATTGTTTTTGCCTTTTAGGCCCAACAAAGAGAACACTGGCAAAGTGACTGAATCTGGAGCATCTATAATTAAGCACGGCCTGAGTGCAGAGAAGACCTTCATGCAAGTTCATTATCTGAAGGTCCGAATGCTAAAGTTTATGTTCTTCATATTGTAAAGCAATATTTTTCTCAGGAGATGTATAGTCCTGTTATTAACCTTGTATCCCTAAATGGCTTGGGGGCAGATAATTGGAAGATAATGGGATAATTTATTCCCCTCTGAAACTTCCAGAGCTTTGAGTTTAGCACTTGGAGCACTGCTTTCTTATATGCCACTTGGATCCTAGTTGGAGAACCTACCCCAATAAAATATACAAATCCCATTTTTATTGCATGTGGCATTTGAATAGAATAATAGAATCATAGAGTTGGAAGAGACCTCGTGAGCCATCCAGTCCAATCCCCTGCCAAGAAGCATCCTAAATATGAGTAACTTAAATATGTTGTTTTCTGTGTTGCTGTTAATTTTAACATTTTTCTCTTGTTGTTATTGTTATTTTCTTGGTTCCATATCAATTTTTTCCCATATATAGCAATTTATCACTGATTGTGCTATGAGCTGTCCTGTACAGGCAGATACCCCAAAAGATAAACTAAAATCCTATTAAGTCAATGAGTACATAAATCATAAAAAAATCTCTTGTTTGTCTTGGATGCTTATTCCAGGGCTACTTCCTTCTGCGGTTTTTGGCAGGAAAAGCTGGAGAAGCTGAATATTTTGCCTTTTTAAGAAAGTTTGTTTGGCGTTTTCATGGACAACTCATACTTTCTCAGGTACTTGTGCCCATTTCTTATTTTGTTACAGAAAAGCCATATTTGTTGAATGGATTAATACATAGACTTTAAAGATTTTAATTACAAATATGTAGGATCACTTGAGAATATATACTGTGGTTATTAATTGCCATCATCTGAACTTTGATTTATGGTGCCTCTATGAATGAAAGACCATGGAGCTACCCTGTTTGCAACAGTCTTGCTCAGGTCTTGTAAATTCAGGGTTGTGGTTTTCTCGACTGAAGGCTCATTTTCACAATAAAATTATAGTGCAATGACTTGGCTTTAACTCTCATGCCCTAATCCTATGGCATTCTGGGGTTTTTAGTTTGGCGAGGTCTCAACTCTCTCAGGTGGGGGATTTGAAATGCCCCTCCTTGTTCTGCAGTTTGAAATATTAAAATAGCCCTATGTCTATCCATCTGTAATAATTACCTTTTCATTCTGCCCCAGGCCCAGATTAACACTTTTTTTGCGCCCTAGGCCAAAGTTTGGAATTATGCCCCCTTTAAGCCAACCTCCCGCCACCTCCAAGGTCCCCATTCCCATTGGCTGGAAAGCTCCGCTGTGCTCTGAAGGTCTCCTCGGGAGTCGGGAGGCTTGGGGAGAGCGCAGCGGGTGCCAACTCGCTCCAAAGGCGCGCATGCAAGAGAGAGAGAGAAAGAGAGAGAGAGAGAGAGAGAGAGCACACGTGCGAGAGAGAGCGCGTGCGAGTGAGAGAGAGAGAGAGCGCAAGAGAGAGAGCGTGTGAGAGAGCAAGAGATGGAGGGGACGGAGCAGAGCAGAGACTTTGCCGGGAGAAGGAGCGAGGAGGGGCATGAGGGGTAAAGAGGGGCGCAGACCAGTTTTGGGTTTTTTTTGGTCCGTGATCTGCACCCCTTCCTCGGCTTGCACCCCTAGGGCATGGCCTCGTTGGCCTTATGGGTAATCCGGGCATGTTCTGCCCTCTACCGTACGGCATATCATGGTCTTTTCTAATGTGTCACGTCTTCTCATGGTATAGCCAAAGTAGAATAGTATTAGTTTATCTTGACTTTAGGGAGGGTTCAGGCCCTCCAGGTATTTTGGACTTCAACTCCCACAAGTCCTAACAGCTGGTAAGCTGTCTAAGATTTCTAGGAGTTGACATCCAAAACACCTGGAGGGCCGAAGTTTGCCCATGGCTGCTCTAAACTATGCTCAGAAGAAAAATGTTTTAACCTCTGTGTCACTTTGACTATATATATTGCCACCATATTTCTTATTTCTCTGTATGGTGAGTTTCAGTACTTCAAGAGAAAGAGGGGAAGTAATAGTAAAGGAAGCTGATTGGAAGAAAATCACCTCATTTGAAATGAAATATTGTGGGTACCGTAAGCTGCCAAACAGTCAACTCCAACAGCAAATTGTCAGCTTACGGTACCCACAGTATTTTATTTCAAATGAGGCGATTTTCCTCCAATCAGCTTCCTTCACTATTACTTCCCCTCTTTCTCTTGAAGTACTAAAACTGAGAACTACTCAGTTGTACTGAGAGGTTCAGCTCTTATCAGTTTTGAGTAGCTGTGGGAGTTAAGCTGCAGTAAACTATTGCAGTGTATTCAGTTCAGAGTCCCAGCTAAGCAAACCCTTCTCTAGGATACTGTAAACAGCATGCACGCACACAGGGCAATTTAACTCCTGTTTTTTGTTTTCTTTTCTAGCTAAGGTTCAGCATTCCTTGGCTCTTAGAACTCACTCAGCATGTTCAACAAGCTCCCCTCTCTCCTCCTCTCCCAGTTTTGGCTTTCATGTTTTCTATTTTCACATACATTGAAGTCTCCTATTAATTATTATAATACTACTCTTTCATTATCCAGTGGGTCTCAACCTGTTGGTGTTCAACCAGCTGGGCTCACTACTAGGGGGAATGATAGTTAATTTTGTCCTTCAAGTTCACAGCCATGATTAATCTGAATTTCTGGTGTGAAGGTGGGGGCAAAGAGAATGGGAATCCTTCCAAACTGAAGTCTTCTCATGCCAGCAACTGAAAGGCAAATGTAGTGCTGCTGTTCTTGATTCTTTCCTCTGAAACACAAGGCTGGACGCTGAACTATGGATTGAATGTGAAGACCACAGTTCTATTACATATTAAAACATCACCAGTAGCAGGCCCGGATCAACCCTTTTTGCTGCCCTAGGCCACACATTGGAAGCCACGCCCCCAGGCCGATGTCGAGTGTGCGTGGCAGCAGCCCTAGGGGCGGGGCTTCCCTCCGCCTCTTCCTCCTCGCTCGTGCCGGGCGCCCCTCCTTCCTTGAGTGAAGCCCCAGCGCGAGCGAGGAGGAAGAGGCGGTGCAGAGGGGAGCCGCATCAGACGCCCTGTGATGCGGCTCTGCTCCGCCTCTTGCTCCTCGCTTGCCCCTCCTTCTTTCCTCGAGTGACGGAAGGAAGGAGGAGCGAGTGAGGAGCAAGAGGCAGCGTGGGCGGGAGCCTCGTCAGAGGCCCTGTGACACAGCTCCCCTCTGCACCGCCTCCTGCTCCTCACTCACCCCTCCTTCCTTCCTCGAGTGAAGGAAGGAAGGAGGGGCGAGCGAGGAGCAAGAGGCGGCACAGACGGGAGCCACGTCAGAGGCCCTGTGACGCGGCTCTGCTCCGCCTCTTGCTCCTCGCTCGCCCCTCCTTCTCAAGTGAAAGCCTAGGGTCTATGGCGCTCCGCGCGCAGGCGCAGAAGCGCATGAAGATTGACCTTTTTTAAAAATTGGGGAGTCCGAATCTGCCGCCCCCCATGGTTGCCGCCCTAGGCCTTGGCCTAGGGTGGCCTTATGGGTAATCCAGGCCTGACCAGTAGTAACCAATGGTATGAGAAGCAGGGGAGGACACAGAGCTGGCCCTCTTTAGCCACAGGGTCTGCATCCACAGATCCAACCAACCATGGTTGATATTTGAACAAAAATTCCAAAAAGTAGAATCATGGAATCATAGAGTTGGAAGAGACTTCATGGGCCATCCAGTCCAACCCCCTGCCAAGAAGCAGGAAAATTGCATTCAGAGCACCCCCAACAGATGGCCATCCAGCCTCTGTTTAAAAGCCTCCAAAGAAGGAGCTTCCACCACACTCTGGGGCAGAGAGTTCCATTGCTGAAAGCTCTCACAGTCAGGAAGTTCTTCCTAATGTTTAGATGGAATCTCCTTTCTTGTAATTTGAAGCCATTGTTCCGCGTTCTAGTCTCCAGGGCAGCAGAAAACAAACTGCCCTGGAGACTAATCCTTGGTTTTTCCATGCACCAGGCACAATGCTGATGTATAGTCAAAGACTGCTGTAATCTTCCACTTTTTCACTACTCCTCATACTTTTTCTGGCACTCCTTTGAGTTGTTCATTATTTTTATATAAGGAATGCCATTTTTCACACCATGGTTCATAATTGGTCTTGAGAATCCCTAGATTTTGGAACCGAATCCCAGTGATACTGAGGGCCCAAGCAGGGCAGGAAACAACTGAGCTCAATTAAGCCCCCAACAAGGCTTCTCAATGTACAGTCAGTCCCCAAGTTACAAACATCTGACTTACAAATGACCCATAGTTAAAAACAGGGGTGAAACAGCAGGAAGTGAGAGAAATCTACCCCTCAGAAGAAAATACAGTCCTGGAAAAGTGATCATGGACATAACTTGTCTTCACTGAAGCTTTAGCACCCATCCTTATTTCAACAACAAGTCAAATTTTTCAAAATCCAATTATCACAGAGACAGGCAGTCTTCTGAACAGGGACAGCAAAAAAACACCACAGGGGTATTAACCCTTCCATATGCTACCCAAAGCATGTGTGTGTGTGTGTGTGTGTGCGCGCGTGCACATGCGCACACACACACACACACACATATATATATGGGGCTGGGGTTACACTTAAGAGTGTGCCTGTTCTGATTTACATACAAATTTAACTTAAGAGCAAACCTACAGAATCTATCTTGTTCATAATTTGGAGACTGCCTGTTTGCCGATCTGTGCGTCAAACTTTGATTACCAAAGCTTGTACTGACAGCAGTGTTAAGATTTTCTTGTGATTCAATCATAAGTATATTTACTTGAAAGTACAGTATATTTTACTGAGTTCGGTATGGCTCATTTTCTAATATATACAGTTTGGATTGGAGTCTTCTGAAGAAAAGAACATTAAAGTGCTTAGTTATGCAGACAAATCAGCAAAATGCATTATTTCGGTTACATAAAAAGTGCTGGCTAGGAAAGGGAGTTTTGATTTGTTTCAGTTAGATCTGATAGCCTGATATTAAATCAATTTGGTTAGCAAATTATATAAATATTACAAAACGTTGGAAGATCTCAGCTCATGAGGTTATTAGTCATCATAGTCAGATC
This sequence comes from Anolis apletophallus, assembly GCA_030556195.1. Taxonomy (NCBI): domain Eukaryota; kingdom Metazoa; phylum Chordata; class Lepidosauria; order Squamata; family Anolidae; genus Anolis; species Anolis apletophallus. The sequence goes on along the minus strand of JARBWK010000006.1, from coordinate 85,404,839 downwards.
ATGTTACAATGAAGTTGCTAATCCACTAGTCATTTTCTCTTGTTGCCCCAGCCGCCTGTTGTGAAATGTGGGTTTATAAACTATCCAGCTGTTCTCTGACCAGATGAAACTTTTCATTCTTCTTTCCATTTCACAGGCAAATATTTGTAAGTGAGACACTGAAATTGGTCATCTATTTTTTTAGGTATTTGGATGTCAAGGGAGAGAGAGATGCCACTTAGTTTTATGCAAGCGTTCTCACAGTTTCAAAGTTTTGCTTAATAGGAATGGGGTTTTGTTCTCTATGATCCTGATGTCTCGGGGTTCTCATTAGTTTCATTCGTGATGGGTATTAGAACAATAAAGAGCTGACTTGAAGGGAACCAGAGAGAGTGTGTATTGGTCTAGGCCTCTGGAGACCAGGGTTTGAATCCCTGCTCAGCCATGGAAACCAACTTTGTGACCTTGGGCAAGTCACACGCTGATTTGTTCAGAAGAGGTTTGGTAATGGGAAACCTCTTCTGAAGAAATCTTGCCAAAAGAACCCCATGATTGGTAAATGACTTGAAGGCACACAACAACAACAAAAAGCTTCAACTCTTTCTCCTGCCTCCTGTTCAAGAGTAACATCCACCTAGCCAATTGTTTTGCAGAATAGAATGCATTCATAAGTTTTTGATGTCTGATATTCTCAGACAGTAGGACAGAAGGAAATGTTGATGACATCCATCGCCAGCTAGACAAAGGAGGATCGGTACTGCTGGTGTTGCTTGACCTCACTGCAGCTTTCGATACAGTAGACCATGATCTACTGATCCAACAATTCGCTGCTATTGGAATTCAAGGATCAGCAATAACATGGTTCAACTCATTCTTGCGAGGGCATAGCCAACGAGTGGAGTGGCTGGGCCAAGTATCTGAGAAATCCCCTCTCGACTGTGGAGTACCCCAAGGCGCTATTCTATCGCCAATGCTGTTTAACATCTATGTTCAACCTCTCACCAAGCTAGTCTATAGATTTGGATTAGAATGTTTCCAATACGCTGATGACACCCACCTTCTCCTAAAACTAGAACCTGGAACAACTTCAGTACCAGATAACTTCACCCGGTGTCTTGGAGCGGTGCTACGTGCCCATAAATTGAAAGTAAATCCAGCTAAAACTGAAATCTTCTGGCCTGGCTGCCCATCAGAATTGGTTGGTCCATTACCATCTTTTGAAGGGGAACCGTTAGTTCCATCCTCCATTGTGAAGAGTCTCGGTGTTATCCTGGATTCCAAAATGACAATGGAAGCCCAGATTGCCTCCACTAATAAAAGGGCCTTCTTTCATCTATGCCAAGCGAGGCAGTTGGCGCCTTATTTACCAACAGAGGCGCTGGCAACGGTAATCCATACCACGGTTACGTCGAGGCTGGATTACTGCAATGCTTTGTATGTGGGCTTACCTCGAGCAGCAATTCACAAGATCCAAATTGTGCAAAAAGCAGCTGCTAGACTCCTCACAAAAACATCAATGAGGTGCCATATAACGCTGTCTCTGCAGCGCTTGCATTGGCTGCCGGTTGAACACAGAGTCCTCTATAAGACCCTGGTCCTAGCATTCAAGGCCTTTTGAGGTCAGGATCCTTCATATCTAAGAGACCGTTTAATGCCAATCCACCACCAGAGACTGCCACGGTCAGCTCATGAGAATCTTCTCTATGTCCCTGGCCCTAGAGAGGTTCGTTTGGAGTCCACAAGACAGAGATCCTTCTCCATTGTAGCCCCAATCTTGTAGAACTCCCTACTGCCAGACCAAAGAGCCACTCCTGATCTACATACATTTGTAGGGGCACTCAAGACATGGCTTTTCAGAAGAGCCTATGATTGTTAGTAACAAGCAGTGACTATGTAGCCTGTTTATTTTAATTGTGTAAGTTGCCCAGAACACTTTTGGTGGAGGGCGACTCATAAGAAATAAAGTTAGTTAGTTGTTTTATAATTATGTGGTTTGTGTATCTGGATCTGAGAGTGCCTGCAGATTTTGCAGTAAGGTATTCTTCCACAAGGACAAATTGGAAGCTCAAGATGAGCAAAGCATAAAGACATATGATGATGGCCCTTCTATCTGGGATGTATAGCATGGCAAGCAGGATTACATTGAATTGTATTACTTACAGTGAATTTTCTGCTCTTACCTTTGTCATGATTAGAATCAGCACTGAAGCCTGGATAATATTTCATGCTTACCTTTAATTTTTGGAATCTATTATTAAGAACAATGTATACTCAACCCATATCTTACCTCCTACACATCTCCACTCAGAATTGTTTGGTTTTGCCCAAGGGCTACTGTTGTCAATTCTAGCCGATTCTGAACTTCTCATAAAAAGATTCTGAAAAGAGATTGGAGATTGTTATTGCACATACTGTATATACTCAAGTATAAGCCAAGTTTTTCAGTACATTTTTAAGGCTGAAAAAGCCCCCCTCAGCTTATATTCAGGTCATCTTACACTTGAGCATACAGGTAATTTTATTGGTATCTATTTTTATTTTTGAAATTTACCAGTAGCTGCTGAATTTCCCACCCTTGGCTTTTACTTGAGTCAATAAGTTTTCCAAGTTTTTTGCTGTAAAATTAGATGCCTCAGCTTATATTCAGGCTGACTAATACTCAAGTATATATGGACTTTTATATACAATATACATAAGCACATTCACAAACAATTTGTGCATATGAAGCCCCTGGTGATGCAATGGGTTAAACACTTGTGCCGATAGGACTGAAGACCGATAGGTCAGAGGTTCAAATCCGGGGAGAATGCAGATGAGCTTCCTCTGTCAGCTCCAGCTCTGCGTGCAGAGACATAAGAGAAGCCTTCCACAAGGATGGTAAAACATCTAAAACATCCTGGGCAACGTCCTTGCAAAATGCCAATTCTCTCACATCAGAAGCAACTTGCAGTTTCTCAAGTTGCTCCTGAAATGAAATAAAAAGTGTAAGCTGATCCAAATTGACACACAATTTGTGCTGGAAACCTAGATTTTTATGTTTCCTAGCATAGGCTGGGTCTACACTAACCATATATTACAGTTCCAAACTGCATTATATGGCAGTGTAGATCCAGCCATAAATAGGAATAAGAATCTTTAAATGAATGTGAGATGCAGAGTAAATACAAGTATTAAAAGATTTAAATGTTTAATATTCACCTAGACTGTAAAATAGAATGCGATGGATTCCCAGTATTTAAAAGTATGAAGAAGAGATTATAACCTCTAAAGTATAAATAATTGCTTATATTCTGAATACTAGCCTTGTTTCTAATGGCGTTTTAGTATTTTTCCTAGATCTGAGCCACAGGTGCAAGGAAATGACTTCACATGTGAAACATTAATCAGTTTGCTTTCCCCCCCTTCATTTTGACCGCATGGTCGGTATGTTTTAATAGTAGTTTTTGTTTATTTTAGTTGAGTAGTAAGAAAGTCTGGAATTTTAGGACAGGAGTTTTTTAAAGCCCGTTCTGGTTGCTGTGAGAGAAGCCATTGAATAACACCTTTTGCTGAAATCTGTGTAATGAATGGAGTGTTGGTAACTATAAATAAATAGAAATGAGTATGAGTTGCTGATTCCACTAGAGCATTTAAAGGCTGATGTTTAGTTTGGTGATGAAAAATGAATACCTTGGGGATCAAATACTTTGCAGATTTTAGTTTTTCATTTTTGTAACATCTGCTTAAATGAGTAGATAGCTGTAATAGTGAGTCACTTGTTGACACTGGGATTTTTGATATCGTGTAATTAGTTCAGTGCTCCTGACAAAGATACGAAAATATTTTAATGAATAGTTTTATTTTCGCTTATGTGCCTTCCCATGTAAAGTATTTGCTAAGAATCCAATTTTCATAATTTTGATATAGTAAAAGTGGGCTTGTCTACATGGGCTTAACTACCCCCATTCACCATATAGCCATTCTTGGATGGTCCCATGAACTTCCTTATTTTGGGGGAAACTAGGTTAACCTGGTTTGACCTTACAGTAAAATAAGCTGGGAGATACTATGAAGTTTGACTGAAACTCTGAAGTACCCTATGGTTTAGGCCCAATGTGGGCAGCAGGGCCAAGTCCCATGTGGACTGATCCACTGTCCATATGGGGCACCATTCCCATTTCTATGCACTCATCAGGGAAAATAGAATGGATTGAACCCATGTTGTCACTGCCTGAGAGCTGCAGAGATCTTTGTGAGCTCCTGGCGATTGAGGGCAGCCACATGGCCAGCAAAAGGGAGGGCAACTGTCATGGTTTCCAGAAGCTCCCTCCTCCACCAAAACCACATAAAAGACCCTGAGCAAAGAAAGGAAGAAAGCCCTGAATTCCAGTCTAGCCCCATTGACTTCCAGTCTAGGAAAAGGCATGGTATCAATTCAATAATAAAATGAAAACCCCAAATTGCCCAGTGAAGACATTGGTGACAGTCCAGCTGAGCCAAAGTAGTCAAAGGTGGCTACTACATAATATATGGTGGGTTGGGGATGGGATTTTATAGCCAACTCTGGGGTGAATTTGGAGCAGTTCTGCTCTAGACTGGCTCAGTGCAGAGATTATTATTTCATTTGCCAACAGGAAGGTTTATTCTAGGACTTGGTCTGGGTTATTACAAAATGGTGAGGGAAGAGTACTTTTATATATTTCATCTCCGCTAAATGAGGGAAAGAGAGTGCTTGCAACATTTGGAATAGCATTACTGAGATAAATGTTGGCAATATGAAATCCACCCTAATAATCAGTCCTGCTTGACTTTTTTTCTTAGAAATTCAGTAATAAAATTAATGTGATTACATTTCAGCTGTAAGCCAATTCCAAATTTCGATTTACAGAGCAAAGCATAGCAACTTCTTATTTGAGGATCTTCTTGTCCCCCAGATTAAAAAGGCTGGGAACCATGCATAAGCTAAACGCTGCACTTCCCCACCCCTGAGATCAGAGAACTAGGTTGTTGTAGGTTTTTCAGGCTGTGTGGCCATGTTCTAGAAGCATTCTCTTCTGACGTTTTGCCTGCATCTATGGCAGGCATCTTCAGAGGTTGTGAGACCTTACAACCTCTGAGGATGACTGCCATAGATACAGGCAAAATGTCAGGAGAGAATGCTTCTAGAACATGGTTATATAGCCCGAAAGAGCAGGGCAGGGCAGCAGAGAACCAGGGCAGGAGAAGAGCTTTTGCCTGCCTGGGCTGCCTTGCAGCCGCCTGTGTGTGTTTGCGGTTGGGGTTTGGGAGAGGTGGGTGACACGTAGATGGGTATAATATTGGGGTGTGAGGGTGCAGTTTGTTTCCTCAGTTTGCCTTGTGTTGCCAAAAAGTCAAAATATTATCCTTCAACTTTAACTACAAAAAGCCAAAACAGCGTATTTGCTTTGTATTGCTACTGAGGAGACACTACAAATCCCATATAGTCAAAATATTATCCTTCCAAAAGGGGTGAAATCAACCTCAAAAAGCTTAAATGGCCTGTGTGCTTACTTGCTTTGTGTTGCTACTGATGAGACACTACAAACCCCATTTAATCAAAATACTTTTCTTCCTAAAGGTGTGAAATCAACTTCAAAAAGCCTAAACGGCCTGTGTGCTTGCTTGCTTTGTGCTGCAACTGAGGAGACACTAGAAATCCCATATAGTCAAAATATTATAATTAAAAACACATAATCCAAATCATTATCCAGGGCCGTTCCATTTGTCATTGTATTCGTTTCACTTCGTAGTTACTTATTGCACTGCTCAGCATTACTGGCTAAAATGATATGGTGACAGACTAGGCAATATTGCAATCTGTCAACATGTCCCCCAATAAACTTCTAGGGGAGGTCAGCACAGTCAGATTTCTTTCATGTTTTCAAACTGCTAGGTTGGCAGAAGCTGGGGCTAACAGCAGGAGCTCACCCCACTCCCCAGATTTGAACTGCCAACCTTTCAGTCAGCAAGTTCAGCTTTACCCATTGTGCCACCAGGGGATCAAAAGCTAAACAATACATATTGCTGATTTACTAGATTTACATTGTAGTAATTTTTCCTTTCTTTTGCAGGACTTTCTTCACTTACTACTAGAGGATATCCCACAGCTAAAAGGGTAGGTGAGGATCCGTCTAATAAAGATAAAGAACATATTTGGCAGCATGTTCAGGAAATCAAGAAAGTCTTGAGACTTTAATCAATCTATTAAGATTCAAATATAGATGAAAACTTGCATATAAAATCTTCATCAATTTATACAAATAAATACAGAAACATCATGGACAATAAGCAAATGTGAAATGTTTGTGATAATTTCTTTGAGATACCATTAACAAGACTCTTTCCATCTGTGTGCTTTTTGAAGGGGTCATCGTGCACCCACATATCATAAAACATTGGAGCCTCAACCTTCCACATTTTTATCTGGCTAAACACCATTCAGCTGAATGGAATTTAAGAGAGCATTTATAGCACACAATGAGAGCACAGCATATTTTCTGCTGGAGCTGTCCCGTGATCAAGTCAAATGAATGCAGTTTGAGACCACTTTAATTGTCATGGCTCGATGCTAAGGAATTCTGGGATTTGTAGTGTGGTTTTTTTATATATAGTTTCAGAAGCAACTTGAGAAACTGCAAATCGTTTCTGGTGTGAGAGAATTGGCCATCTGCAGAGACGTTTCCCAGGGAACACCTGGATGTGTTATCCTGTGGGAGGCTTCTTTCATGGGTAGCTGGAGCTGACAGATGGGAGCTCACCCTGAATTGTGGATTTGAACAGCTGACCTTCAGGTGAGCAGTTCAGCCAGCACAAGGGTTTAACCCATTGTTGCCACTGTGGCTCCTAGTTGGGTGAAGCACCAGTACTCTCTGGCAGAGAAGCCTTGTAAAACTACAACTCTCATGATTTCATAGCACTAAATGACAGCAGTTAAAGTTATTCTATAAGATGATAAAATGATATTAAAATATTATAACAGTACAGTGTAGAAACACTGTTTAACACAAATCATATATATGGTTTATTAGTAAGCCAATAGATGAATGGATGGACTCATAGATAGATAGATAGATAGATAGATAGATAGATAGATAGATAGATAGATAGGAGAGTCAGTGTGGTGTAGCTGTGTGTGCATTGGCTCTCTAGAGCAGGGGTGCTCACACTGTTTCAGCATGCGAGCTACTTATAAACCAACCAAGTCAACGTGATCTACCTAGGTTTTCCTGGACGTTTATTTTAGGTAGGACTTTTTCTGCGCAGGGGGAAGGGGGAGGGTATTGAAAGATGTTGTTGATCTCGGTCTATGTTGTTCTATGTATCAATCTATGGCTGCTGCTCCTGGATGACCAGATGGCCAGGAGTGCTTTCTCTCAGTTTTGAATTATATGCCTGTGTATCCCTACCTCAGTGAGGTGGTTCTTGCACCCTGGACATTCCACAGATATATAAACCAGGCAGTAAGAAGCCAATCTTGAAACTGCAAGGCCATTAAATGCTAATCAAGGTGGCCAGTTGAAACATTCACACTAACTTCAAACAGACAAGAGTTCCTTCTCCCATCCTGACATAATTACACAGATATAAACTGGCAGAATGAAAGCACACAGACCTTTCAGCTGCAAGACCATTCAATGCTGATCTATTTGGGCAATGGGACATTAAAAAATGCACCCAGACAAGAGTTCCTTTCCCACCCTGACATAATTCCAGAGATATAAATTGGGAGAATGGAAGCACACAGACCTTGAAGCTGCAAGGCCATTCAATGCTGATCAATGTGGCCAATGGTACATTTAAACCTGCACGCAACATACAATAGTTCTTTCTCTCACCCTGGACATTACTCCACAGATATATAAACATGCAGAAAAAAGCCAGACCTTTCAACTGCAAGGCCATTCAATGCTGATCAATGTGGCCAATAGGACATTAAAAAATGCACCCAGACGAGAGTTCCTTTCCCACCCTGACATAATTCCAGAGATATAAACTGGCAGAATGGAAGCACACAGACTTTGAAGCTGCAAGGCCATTCAATGCTGATCAATGTGGCCAAGCAGATGAACTCCTCACAGTCGCAGATGGCTTTGGCAGAAAATGGCTGCCAAAGCCTCCTTCTGGTTGTCCTCCCTCATGGCCCGTCTTCGCACGCCGCCGCACGCTCCCAGTGCACATGCGCGGGCCGGGCGCCCACCCCCTCCTTCGCTCTGCTGCCCTCCTTCTCCCTCCCTCCTCAGGCACTGAAGAAATGACTTGATGTCACACAATAACCACAACAAAAACACACTCACGCTATACATTCTACTGCTAGGATGCTTGACTGAACATTATAGAAGCCGCCAGTGGTTAGTTTTTATGTTAAAATGACCCTTTAAATAATTGATTAAATAATATTGATACTGAGACTTTAGTTTGAGGGCAAGAATTCAAGATTTTACCTTGGTGAAATTCGCTTTTGGTAAACTTCATTTCCCTTTTGAATTCCTAGTTCCATATTTATGCGCTAACTTAAGAGTGCCAGAATGATGAAGGAATATTTTAATTTTCAATAAGAATATTGCAAATGTTGTTTTTTCTAGCTTTGCTGTCCAGAAACTGTGGACAAGAATTTATTTTTATAATAAGCCACTTTACAACTAGGTACCTAGTATTCTGCCAGTATTATGAATGAAGAAAAGATGAAATGGCGTGCCAAGAATAATAATGTCACGTTTATATAAAACATGCTTTCATCTGTGCTTGTAGGAGCCATATTTTTCCACCAATTAATAAATGCATTTCATTTGTTAGCATCGAAATATGGGAGAAGAATTATGTTTTGTTCTTTTAAAATGTAGTCTGCTAGTTGTGTTCAAAGACCCTAATTATTTGAATTCAATAACATATTTAAACATATTGACCAGAGCCGAAAGAACCATACAGTGTGAGCCAAAAGGGACTTTTCCTTTTTTCCTACTTAAAAAAAATCCCACTTTCTACCTGCAAGCTCCTCTTGAAACCAAAAGTAGTTTCAAATACAGTTGGTGAGAAACGATGGAGAGTTTTTAAAGGGAAAAACAAATAACAAGAGTAACAACAACATAATAATCTCTTGGACTGATATGAAACATTCACATGTGCTCAAACCATTTTTGTGTATCTCAGCCACTATGTTTACTCAGGACACATCTACACTAATCAGTACATGTTTCTGTTTTGGATTTTTTTCAAATTTGATCAAGTTCACAAATATAGAAATAATATGATACACTGCCATTCCTTGAGACTTAGATGTTAAGAATTTTCCATCTAAAATATGGTAATAATTATCTATTAACAGCAACTGACAGCACATTCTTATGCATTACTCGGAAATACAAAAATGAAAGAAAGAATTTAATCGGAGGCAATGAGTGTTTTCTTCTGGAAGTTCTCATGTTTGAGATGAAGTTCATTCCAGCTTTCCTCCACATGGGCCTGTCCAAATGTTTTGGACTACATCTCCCATCACCCTAACCAGATGGCCAATGATTAGGAATAATTGGATTTGCAGTCCAAAGTGAAGAGTGCCATATTGGGGAAAACTTAATTTCAACCTTAGTTTTGGAAGTAAAGTAGTTTACGTGTCTGGATTTTACTCTGACACTCTTATCTTCCATTTGTTTGTTTTAGATATCCATAATGTGCACACTCAGCAGTTCTGTATAGTTCATTGTCTCTTTCATAGAGCAAGAGTTTCTCTCTTAACTGAAATCGTATATACGATATCCCAGAATTTACTTATTTTCGCATTGTTGCAAAGTGAAGATTTAAACTGATTTTATTGGTATATTTACTGAATGATTTTAAGTAGGCTTGTGCGCAGATCTGTTTTAGCCATTTTCCTTCAGCCAATCCAGCTTCTTTGGCTTGGTTGGATGGCAAGCACCCAGTCGTCATGGTTTCCCATCTGTAACAAGACCACGTGGCAGCCGATCATGGCTCCTCCCCCTCTTTTTTGGTTGCACACGGTGTGCAAAAAGTCTGTAGCCGTGTGTGTTGCGTCTCAGAACTGGAACATACCCCCCTAGATCACACACACAAGCAATCTCTGTAAACTACTTTTATTTAGAATAGAATAGTCCAAAAAGGTAAAGATATAAGGCAAAAAGTAAGTCCCAAGGTAAATCTGGAAAAGTTCTCAAAACGGAGTAAATCCCAACGAAAGCAATCCAAAAGCAAGGCAGTCCGCTCCTGCGGACAAAACATGAAATTTAGAGTCCAAAGCTCAACGAAACAATGGGCAATCAGGAAACTTGGTTCCGCAGGCAAGCCACCCCTGCGGTCAACTTGAACTTGGAGACTTGGACCAAGAAACGTTCAATCCAAACGTAGCTTTGGGTCTGTCGGAATCTTCCCAAAGCCAGTCTCTTAAAGGAATCTATTTTCTGTGAGACCACTGAATTCCCCGTCTCAAATTCCAATCCTTCCTCGTAGATCTGATATTAGCTCTTCTATCAAAACCCGCTAGCTCGTTAGCCAGGCCAGGTGGACTCATATCTTGGTGAGAAAGTTCATCCTCCCTATTTCCCGGGGCCTTAGCTGGCAAGGGAGAAGGGTTCCCGTGAGATTCAAGATTACTGGAATTCTCGCTGGCAGTCTCGAAATTTACTTCCATAGAATCTTCATTAACCCTTTCTTCGGGCCAATACCCATGCAACCAGTCATTGTCCCACGACAGGTCTTCATTTACAGAAGTGTCCCCCTCAGGCCATTCATCCTCCTCATTCTGGCCCTGATCCACTGGCACCACTGGTACCTGTCTTGGACCACTAGGCTGGGGCACCACATTACTAGGCTGGGACACTACTAGGTGTGCTCCTCTTTGCACAGGGTTTCCCTGTGAGCCCTGTCTGTTGGGCCAATCGGAATAGAAGAACGCTGTGACGTGTCTTACACAAGTTGTGTCTTCTTCCTTAACCCCGTTGGTAAAACTCAGGCTCCTTTGAAGGGAAAAGAGGAAAGGGTCCCAGGAAGAATTCTTCCTTAACCTCATTGCTGAAACCCATGCTCCCTTGAAAAGGTCCCAGGAATGGAAAGGGGAGCCTTGAAGGTTTCCCATAGCCTCCAATGGGCCGGATCTAGTCATATTTTTCAGGTGCGGACTGAAAAAAAGCTATGTGGCTACTAAGCTTGTTTGATCAAGGGAAAAAATGTTCAAAACTCATGTTCTGGTAATAAAATTTGATTTAAATGATTTTGAAAGTCAGAAAAAGTCAGAATTTTCCGAATGGCAGGTGTGTTTGCGCAATACACAAAAACCTGCAAACGGGACAGGCAAAACTTGGGGGATTCCCTTTCTCTCATTTTTAAACCCCTACTGACCAAACTTGCCACAGTGGTAGAAAACATTCTCCTCTGTCAGCATACTAACTTTCAACGTGTTTAGAATATCCCTGGGTCTTTGACCATTTTAAAAGTAATTTCAGTAAGCTAATAAGGAATATTACAAGAAGAAGAAATGTGTTGCCTCCAGGATTCTTTTGGAAAATTTAAATCTATCTCTCTGTTTTGCATATTTGACTAGAGCGCAGCCAAACCCTGCAAGTATAGATACTTAGGTGTCTTAATATGCAATTTGTTAGATTCCAATGTTAAAGTGCAAAACTAGAAAGGTTAACTTGTGCACAGGCCCACATAAGCAAAGTATAGAGAAAGTGAAGGAGAAAGAAATGAGACACTTACAAAAACAACTGGGACAATTGGATGCTGTTTCTTTTCTCTCCTGATTTTTCAGCACATAAAATACCTTGACTCCTCATAAATATTTAGATAGGAAGCCAAGCTAAAAGTAAAAAAAGGCACTTCCTGGAATGTCAAAAGAGCTGGTTTAAATTTTTGTTTACAAACTCAGCACTTTCCCACATGATTATATAGCCTAATGCAACAAAAAAGCATACAACTTTGCAGAGATATTTTAAACAAAGAATGCATTTCTGTACAGGAGCCTATCGCCAAAGCATTGTGTGTGTGTGTGTAAAATTGAAACCACTTCATTACAACATGCACCACTGCAACTTGTATAAAGATAGTGCAATTGTTCTGGACAAAAAAGTAATAAATTACCAGATAAAGTAAACATCCACTTATATAAATAATTTCACTCTGGAGCCAAACCAATGTTTTTGACATGCAAATACTGAATCCGGAGTACAGTGTCTAGAGCAGGGGTGCCCACACTTTTTCAGCATGCAAGCTACTTATAAAACAACCAAGTCAAAATGATCTACCTACCCACTACTCAGAGAGCCATAAAAGCAAAATATTTGGAAATTTATTTCAAATTTATATGAGAGCCATATAATATATTTTAAGACTGAATTCAACTAAATGTGAGTATAATACGCCTCTGAATTTATTCATAATAATAATGATGATAATATTTATTCAGCCTCTGCTACTACTACTACTACTACTAATAATAGTAACAACAACAACAATAGGTTCCTAGAGTAGAAGGAGACCTCCAAGGGCCATCCAATCCAACCTCCTTCTGCCATAAGGGAAAAACACAATCAAAGCATTCCCCACATATGGCCATTCAGCCTATGATAATAATAATAATAATAATAATAACAATGGGTTCCTAGAATAGGAAGATACCTTCAAGGGCCATCCAGTCCAACCTCCTTCTGCACCTGGGCGGCATCGGGAGCCTGCAGGGCGGGACTGAGCCTTCCTCCCGCCCTGCCTGCGATCTACCAGGACGCCCTACGCGATCTACCAGTAGAGCGCAATCTACTGTACCTAATGAGCACCCCTGGTCTAGAGAGCATACCTTAAGGAGAAAATACTAAATATTTGCATATACTGGAAGTACAATCCTGTGAAAGAGACTAAAAGTGTTGGATACTCTTATAATACTACAGTTGCAAGCAATCTGGGGAAAGGATGGTACTGAAACAATCTTAAAATTAGGCTTGTGCATTTTGGCTGAATCTCAATCCAAGAGGAACTTCTTTTCAGAGGTCAGCATACAAATTTCAGTAGGTACTATGTTCATGCCAGCTAGGAATGATGGGAAATACTGTCAGATATCTGAGGAACATCAGTTTGTAATAGGCTTGTATAAAACTGAGACTGCATTCATTAGTTATTCTTGGGCAGCTTTTAGCTCTCTATTTAGCCAATTTCCAGCAAAATGAAGCCTCCCTCCTTCTTTCCATTCCTCTCACAAACTGAAGAGGAGACGCCACACAACAAGAACTGCAGAACACCTGTTCATTCTTTACATATGTTTCATCAGTGCACCTGAACTTTGTCAGCATTATGTTGTCAGCTTCTATAAGCATTGAATTCATCACTAGTTTTTTACATGCAGAATCCAATCTGTCTTTAATTTTCAGGTGTCATCATCTCCGATGGTATTAATTAGAAAGGACAAAATGAGAATGCCTTTCGACAAATCGCTATTTAGGTTACCAATATGATTTCTGACAAAATGTTCTGTTTTTGTTTTTAAGCATAACTTTTGTGCATATTTTATGAACATCGTTGTTTTTTTTTCATTTTCTTGGAAGGTATGGCCTATCAGTAGAAAACATTTTCCAGAAGTGGCTTGACTGCTCAGGAATCCCCAAGGTAAATTCAAAAGATCTGTTCTGAATAAAGTCCAGATTATGAATTCGTTGAGCACGTTGTTCACATTACTCTCTCTATTGTAACAGGTATGGCATAAACTAAAATCCCAGTTTTAATAACGTCTTCTCTTATACCTTTATATTGCACACATATGGGAATCCATTTTTATCAGTTGCAGGTTTCATTTTCTGTTTTGCTCTAAGAGATGCTGCCAAGAGGAAAATCTCTTAAACCTTATTTTATTACCAGAACATACTATTCAATGGAAATTGTTCCATTAAGGAATTCTAGTTCACATATTGTTGAAAGGTATTTTTGTGTGTGAATTACTATGGTTAAGCGGGCAGATTTCAAGAACTGTTAAATGTATTTATTTATTGATTTTTTAATGTTCAAGTAATAGAGTTGTTCAGAAAGCTGACACACCAGTTAGCATTGTGTTTGCTGCAGAAGGTTCAGTTAACCCCAAGAATTTACATCTCTTACTTTAAAACAGAGTTTAATTCTTCAAGCTCCATTACATATTTCATTAGGTGTTGAAAACGACAGCAGTCAATACTAGATATGATCACTGACTCAGGATGGATATACTCAATGCAGGGGCCATTCCCTAACCCAGTTAGATTAGGAACAACACAAGTAAAAGGATACTGTGCCTTTAATTCCTAAAACTCAGGCCTAAACTGGATTCTCTGTGTGAAATTTCTATCACAGAAGTTTGAACTCTAAACATCACACATTTGTTGGATGGACTGAATCAACATGGATTAGTTCTGATAGGCTTTCCTTATTGATTATTAGATGCTTGCAGGCTATCTACTATTTTGGGCATCCATCTCTAGATTCGGTTCTGTTGCATACATTAATGCCAGCTAGATTTACAAATCTAGCTGGCATTGTGTTGTTTATAAATCTAGCTACATGTTCATTTGGCTCATTTTTAAATGGACATGCTAGTTTATGCAAGGCTGAAGGGGCGAGAGAAGTGGAGAATGTGGTCACCCATCACTTGGCTCTGCCTGCCCTGCATGCAGCACAGCTGAGGAAGACAGGAAGGAAGGGTTCTGCAAATGCTTGAATATGGCACTGATTCAGGTCTGCGCAACCTGTGGCCTTCCAGGTGTTTTGGACTTCAGCTATCAGAATTCCTGACCTTTGGAAAAACTATCTATGGCTTCTAAAAGATGGAGTCCCAAATACCTGGAAGACCACAGATTGTGTAGGCCTGTGTGCACCTCATGATCTACGAATATACTTTTGCTTGACTTACAACTCAAGGAAACACCACCTACAGTATTCACAGCCTTCCAATATGTAGTAAAGGTAAAGGTTTCCCCCTGACATTAAGTCCAGTCCTGTCCGACTGTGGGGGTTGATGGTCATCTCCATTTCTAAGTCAAAGAGCCAGATATCTCCAAGGGCATGTGGCTAGCATGACTACATGGAACTCATGCCTCTTTCCGCGTTCAAACCTGCAACCTTTCGGTCAACAAGTTTATTCAACAGCCCAATACCTTCCCGCCAGAGCAGTACCTATTGAGCTATTCACATTTGCATGATTTCAAACTGCTAGGTTGACAGAAGCTGGGGCTGACAGCAGAAGCTCATGCCTCTTCCCTGGTTCGAACCTGTGACTTTTCAGTCAACAAGTTTATTCAACAGCCCAATATGTGGGCGGTTGAATGATCTGGGTACATTAATGCTGTGACATTCAAAAACTAGGCCTAGAACTCTGAGGACAACATGTGTGAACTGTAGTTTTAAAATCCATTTTTAAAAGCAATGTTTAGTATTAGATATATAAGGTCTTTAAGCAGAGTTTGTAGTTTGGCTTTTTAGTCTTGCTGTATCCAGTCCTTCTTTCAAGGAACTCAGATCATTAACTTCAATCTCACATGACTTTTTTTAATTCCTAACTCAAAAAGGAAAATTATAAGCAAGCCACAGTTGAAGGCAGAATAGAGGGAAGAAGTTGTGGAGGCTCCTTCTTTGGAGGCTTTTAAATAGAGGCTGGATGGCCATCTGTGGGGTGCTTTGAATGCAATTTTTCTGCTTCTTGACGGGGTTGGACTGGATGGCCCATGAGGTCTCTTCCAGCTCTATGATTCTATGATTCCCTTTCATTGAGATAGATAGATAGATAGATAGATAGATAGATAGATAGATAGAGGATAAATATTTATCTATCTCCTTGCACTTTTCTGAATGTTGTAATTCCATCCCATGCACTTTAGGGAAAAAGTATATAGATATAGGAATTTTGATAGGAAATGAGTACAATTTAAATTGGACTGGCCATGCACTAAAATTTGCTCAAAAAGACTGGACAGACTTATAAAGCCATGGAAACCACATGAAGATGGCATGGCCATGGAATAAATAAAATAAATCTGTGCATCCCTAACCTCAAGGTGGTACCTCTACTCTGGATGTCAAAGAGGGCAAAAGGCAACCTGTCAGCCCATTCATTCCAAAGGGATAAAACCAGGGCTGCCGTCCTGCAGAACTAGCATCCCAGTGCATCAGGAACTCTTACTTTTGTGTTCTTCTTGTATTATACCACCATTATGTTCCCTCGTTTGTTGGTGTAAGTAAAAAAAGAGTCAATAGTGTTGAAACAGGGCGTGTGTATTTCTAATAAGAGCATCTCCTGCAGATCACATATCTTGTGTTTCTTCCCCCCTCCCCCACCCCTTTGCCAGACACAGCAACAAGTCTGTCTTCCGGTTGGATGACAGAAAAAAATCTTCCTGGGCATCACATTAGATGCTTGTGCTGAAAAGCAAACATTTGTGTCTGACACAGAGGATTTCAGGAGGGCATTTTCCTGAAAACTTCTGGGGTTGGGTTAAATAAGGTCACCGGCATTGTGTTTTTGAATTTTCTGTTTATCAGATCAGGATGTACTGGAGCCTCTGCGGTGACTCACCGCAGGACTGGAGCTGTTTTTCATCCTTCACTAGCTAATAATGACTTAATGCCAGCAACTACACACTGTGAGTTTAAATGAGATGCAGTGACTTCAGAAACAGCTGATTTTAGAGCTGGAAAGCACCTATTAAGTAACGATACAGACACAACCCTGTCCTTGTTGCCAGAATCTATGCTTCCAGGGTTTCTTTCTTTTTATTTCTGGCTTCTCTGCAGTATCTATAGTTTCTGTTAATTTTAAGTCTTACTTGTTGCACAAAGTGGCTGCTCCCCACATTCAGTATGCATTTACTTACTACGACATTTTCCAATGGGATAAAATGTTAAGTTATATGATGCACCAACAGTTGGTACGCTCAAATTAAGTTTTTCTCAGTTGTTCAAAAAATCTACAACCAACCTACTCCTAATCAATTCATATACTTAATTCCCATTGATTGGTATATTCTGTCTCCTGGTTTTGCTGACAATAGTTTTCGCCCCAGATTGCAAGTAAATACTGCCACCCTTTTTACAAATGTGCATGCCTCTTGTAAAATGATCCTTTCTAGTAGTGATTATGCCTGGACCCTAAATATGAGGAGAGATTGTTTTGTGCACTTCGACACTAATCTTTTTTCTTTGGAACTGCCACCCTGTGTTTACTCATTTTTAATGAACTACTTCATCACACTAGAGAGAAAAAATCCACTTAAAATCCTGTTTCTGCCTCCTGAAGAATTCTGGGGTTTGTAGTTTAGTGAGGCTGTTAAAGGCTCATCCCTAACTACAAACCCCAGAATTCTGCCAGAGGCAGAAACAGGATTTTAAGTTGATTTTTTCTCTCTCTAGTGTGATGAGTAGATCCATATAATGATTGCTTCCAGTGTTTCCTGAATAGTATTTCTCATCTGATTTGTGGCAGTAATTTTTGAACAAATTGCAGGTGATTTGCCAGCCTATCTAGGAGCCCCCAGTGGCATAATGGGTTAAACCCTTGTGTCGGCAGGACTGAAGACCGACAGGTCACAGGTTCGAGTCTGGAAAGAGAGCCCGGATTAGCTCCAACTGTCAGCTCCAGCTCCTCAAAACATCTGGGTGTCCCCTTTCAGATTGCCAATTCTCTCACACCAGAAGTGACTTGCAGTTTCTCAAGTCGCTCCACACACACACACACACACACACACACACACACACACACACACTAGTATGGATGGACAAAGCACTAACAAGGCTTTGCATTGTTCCTGTACTTTTAAATGGAGCACTTCCTCTTTGCAAGTTCACAGCCCATTTTATTACTTCCTGTTGATTCAAGGTTGGGGATTCATAACAACCTCAAATATGATTTTCCAGCAGCTTCACTAAATTGCCTTGAGTTCTCTTTTAATGAGTAGATTCTTTTAATACTCTCCTGACACATTTTAAATAGTATTTTAAATAACAAAATAGTGCCATTAAAACAAAGGGAAAATTGTTAAGGAGTTATGCTATGAATACCATTACTGGAATAGAAACTAGCACTGGGAGAATTGAGAGAGTTGGCCATTAATGCCTGTGCTCTGACCAGTGTGGAGCCATAAAACAGACAAAAACTCGTAACAGCAGATTTCAAAAGCAGTTTTGCACAATGGAACCCCCTTGGGAGTAGCAAGATAGAAGGATCTTGGTCTTGGAATAGCACATTGCAAGGTAATATTGTGGCATGCATAGGAATGGAACTGCTTTTCCCATACCAACCTAACCAGACCACACTTTTTCTGTTCACCTTCTGTACTGCTCTATATCCCAGGATCTGATCCCAGTTTATCTGCTTTGATCTGCTTTTATCTGCTTTGATGATATGAGTCTCCACTACCAGATAACCTCGGATAAACAGATAATCTAGGATCAGATCCTGGGATATAGGACAGTGTAGAAAGGGCCTTAGTGTGTGGTACTTGCAGGGTCCCCCAGTGCCATGTTAACATATGCTAATCTATGCCCCATGCTAATCTATGCACAGACCAGAATGTAATACTATTTTTTCAATCTAGCAGTTGTATGTAAATCGGATGTTTGTAACCTGAGGACTGTGGATGCATCTAGACAGCCCTTTAAAAGCAGAAATTTCCACATTTTTAAGTGGGTGCCCAAACAACGCTCCATGTACAAAGAAAATTCATTTGCCACAAAGAAGGAAAACTCTACTTTGCAGCAAATTAATTTGTTAGTGGGTTTGTTCCACACCTTCTTGAAAGGCGCAGGGCTGCTTTCTGGACTGCCTGCTCTGAAGTCCTAGGACTTCTGGAGGGGTTGTCTGAACAGCAGTCCCGCGTTTTCCAGCCTGAATCAGGCTGGAAAATGCAAGAAGGCTCTAACCCCCTTCCAAACCCACCAGCAAACCCTTTTAAAAGTAAAATAACTTACCCAGCTGCCATTAGCGCGATTCCAGAGCTCTCCTGGCACGTAGGAATGATGCACCAGGAGAGGGGGGGAGAAAAATCGCTTCTCGCCTCCCCTTCTGGCATGTCATTCCGATGCACCAGGAGAGACCTGGCACCATGCTAACGGTGACTGGGTAGGTTCTTTTACCTGGGGAGGGCTGGGGACTATCTCCCTGTTCTCTTGGAGGACATGTTGACAACACCCGCATAAAGCACAGGCTTTTTTGGTGGTGTGTGGACTATAGTCTGCTCTGACCTGGGACTTTTAAACCTGGGTCAGAGCAAACTTTACCTCTGTCTTGAACTGCCCTGTCTGTAATACAAATAAAAACCATATAATGCAGTTATAGAGCAGATTACCCAAGTATAACACAAAGTACAATAAAGTATAAGTAAAGCAAAGTGACCAAAACACATCAAAATATACATGGCGATAAAACAGTATTAAATGAAAACTCCTAAATCTTTAGAAAACAAGCAAGTTTTAATTGAGATTTAAAAACAACAATGGAAGGCACAATCCAAAAAAGTTCAGGAAGGCTATGGAGCTGTGAGTGAGAAAGATGAAGCCATGCCAAGGAAGAACAAATCCTGAGTGGGAAGTCTAGAGTTGCTAGAATGTAGATCTCAAGCAGGCTGGTAAAAACAAATGTGTGATTAAAGATAGGGGGTGCTTGGTCATGTAGGGCTTTAAAAACTCAAATCAGAAGCGTACTGAATCCTTGGGGAGGGGGGGGGGGAGAAGGCAGCCAATAAAGTGATGTCAGAAGTGGGATAATATAACCAGATCATATTAGCAAAATAATATATTAGGATAATAGCAGCAGAAAGTTGAATGGAAATTGTTGGTCTGGGATAATGGAAGACCAAGCAAAAGACAACTACAGTAATCTACGGGAGAAATGCCCAAGTGTTAGCAGAGGAAGCAGAAAGAAAAGGTCTGATTTTAGCAATATTATAAAGGAAAAACCCAACATGACTTTGCTACAGGATAAATCAGAACATTATTAAAATGCCTGAGGAAACAGGAGGTCTTCACCTAGCACAGAATGTAGGCACCAGACAAACCTCATCTCCCAAACAGGGTGCACCATTACTGAAAACGTTCTTCTGAGGTTATTCCCCTTATGTCATGCGGCATATTCTGGAGATGGCTACAGAAGATAATTCTAGGCTCTGTATAAATTAATTAAAGAGGTGTTTCTTCAGTAAGCATTTGTGACATTTAGAATTATTACACGTTGAGTATTCCTTGTACAAAATGCTTGAAACCAGAAATGTCCTGAATTTTGGATTTTTAAAAAAATAGATTTTGGAATGCTTGCATATACATAATGCATTATCTTGAGATAGAGCCTGCTTCAAAACACATTTTTTAATGTTTTGGATACAGTGCGTATGTATGCATTGCTCTAAAGGTAGTTTATACATAATTATGATACAAAGTCCATATACAACAGTTCCTCGCTACTTCGCGGTTCGCTTTTCACGGACTTCCTGTTTTGCGTTTTTTCAATACGGACTTAAGAGTGTTTGTCTGTATGGAGAGGCTGCCTCTGGGGATAAAGCCAGAACCGACATTTATGTGAAGAGCACGTTCAAGGAGAGTTATGTAGTGTATAAGTGTGTGTGTGTGTGTGTGTCTGTGGGGGGGGGGATAAATACATAAAATAGTGTATAACTACTAAATACTATAAACTCAATATATAGCGCCCCTACTTCGTGGATTTTCGCTTTTCGCGGGTGGTCCTGAAACGTAACACCAACAATAAGTGAGGGAACACTGTACACTGAACCATCAGAAAGCAAAGGCGTCACCATCTCAGCAACCTATGTGGACAATTTCAGATTTCAGAATTCTTTGATAAGGGATACTCAACTGTACTCCAAATTCTCTTGTTCAGTTCTTAAACCGTACTCTGTAAAATTGCTCTTCAAGAATCAATTAGGGCTCTGGGAAAATTAGAACACACTTGCTGTGAGTTGCTCTGCAAGCATCAATAGACCTCCACAGGTCTGAGCCCTGGATTCACAATTCACTTTCTGTGTCTATTGGCTGACTTCTAGCACAACGTTTGTCATGGGCTGCTTGCCATTATGGAAGAACATTTTCTAATGATAACCCAGGTGGTATTGCAACCCAGTTGTGAGCTGATTTAAATGTTGCCAAGGCTTGTTATGAACTCATAAGAATTTCAAGCCCTGTTAACTTCCTCCATCTTTTCCTGTTTCAGTGATTGATGCCGTCACCTTTGCTCTTAAAGTAATTGCTGCTAGTTAAGAGCAAGTCTGGGATATCAGTGTCATCCCAAAGTATGGTACTAGCTCATCTGAAAGTGATTAGTAATTAAAAATGATGATGGATTAATAAAACTAGGATAGGCAATTGCCATTTCGAATCATCTTAATTTTTTTCTCTTTAGCACTGATTTCATTTTTATGTGAAGGTATGCTCCTGAGTAATTCACTAACATGTGTTGTCTGTAAGCTAAAGCTGTAATCTTTCTGCCTGGTGTTCAATTGCCGTTTTAAAAGGTTGGAAATATAGGTATATGGCATTCCCCCAACTATAAAGCCACAACATTTTCCGACTTAGTGATAGGCACAATGGTCTTTATGTTCCCTGTTAATGGGTATCTATAATTAGGCTGTAGTAACTGGTTACAGATCTTTTCAGCAAATGCCTAGTTTTGTTTTGGCTCGCTCTTGGACATTTCACTGTGAGTAGGAAAATGAATTAGGCCTGGGTTATAATTGGCTATTATTATTTTCTAATTATGGCTATTAGAAATCTGTCTTCCAAGCATTGACCATTGCAAGGGATATATTCTTTTAGGGATATTTTTTAACATTTTTATATTTTTAAAAATGTAAAAAAGTGGGTCGCTATTCCTACAATCAGTGATAAACTGTGTTTTTATTAGACATAAGATAGGTTAAAGTTAAGGTTTTCCCCTGACA
Organism: Anolis apletophallus; assembly: GCA_030556195.1. Classification (NCBI taxonomy): domain Eukaryota; kingdom Metazoa; phylum Chordata; class Lepidosauria; order Squamata; family Anolidae; genus Anolis; species Anolis apletophallus. Next base: position 85,382,961 of record JARBWK010000006.1, on the reverse strand, counting down.
TTAAATCCAATCGTGTCCGACTTTGGGGGTTGGTGCTCCTCTCCATTTCTCCGCCGAAGAGCCACCATTGCCCATAGACACCTCCAAGATCATGAGGCCAGCATGACTGCATGGAGCGCTGTTAACTTCCCATCAGAGCAGTACCTATTAATCTACTCACATTTGCATGTCTTCGAACTGCTAGGTTGACAGAAGAGACATAACACTTGGATATTTCCAAGTGTTGGATATTGGGCTAGTACACGAATCCATTTTAGCTGTTTTCCTTCAGCCAATCTGACTTCTTTGGCTTAGTTGGGCGGCCATAACGGCAAGGGCCCAGCTGCCACGGATTCCTGTCCATAACGGGACCATGTGACAGCCGATCACAGTTCCTACTCTGCTTTTTGGGAGCACAAAGACTTAATGGCTTGGCTTGGCCTCTCTTGAATCTTTTTTATTTTCATTTATTTTCTATATTCTTTTTATTAGTGGGACTGACTGGGAGTTGGGAATGTGCGGTATGGGTGGGTGGGGTGTAAGTGCGCATTTGGGGGCTTGGAAAGTCACCCTTTTAGCTTCTTTTTCTCCTCCCCTCCTTCAGAAAATACTTCTAAAAGATTATTATTAATAATAGTAATTCCAGAAAACAAAAAGAAAAGCCTCATTCTCAGAAAACTATGTCACGTCTCCTCTAGAGTAGAAAGTAGAAACTACTTTAAGGAATTATTATACCCAAAGCAGAAAGGCGCTTTAGGCAGGGCCTGCAGTGCAAATGAAGAGAAAAAAAGAGGGTTTTTAAAAGGAAGCCCAGGGAGATAGCTCCACGTCAATCACTCTTTCTTCCCTGGGAAGTGGGAAGACTCCTTAAAATACCTTAGAAAACTGAATGCAGAGTGTGTGTGTGCGCGCGCGCGTGTGTATGCCTGGAAGAAACAGCTTCAACAAAGCATTAAACCTGGTCTCCTCTACAGATAGAATGGAAAGGATTGCAGAAGGGGTGATAACTTAACTCTTAATCCAGGTCTTAATGAAGCACATAAGGACAAAATATGCCTAAAATGACGGGAAGAGTAACCTGGAAAGTCCCCCCATAATGGGCCAGATAGGATGCTTTCTTAACCTCGTTGCTGAAACCCATACTCCCTTGAAGGGAAAAAAGAAAAGGGTCCCAGAAATCAAAAGGGGAGCTTCGTAAGTTCCCAATTGCCACCAATGGACCGGATCAAGGCGTATTTTTCAGCTATAGACCGAAAATGGCCATCCAACTACTTGCATGAAAATGGATATGCACCATTGGGGGTCTATCAGAATCCGGCCAGCAGAAACCACTGAGGTTCAGCCAAAATGCACAAGCCAAATGTCTATACAGCCTTATGTGCCACTATTGTGAGCCACTTTGAGTCTTGTTTAAGAGAGAAGAGTGGAATTATGATGATGATATTGAGAAGTCGGACATACTGAGCTCAATTTGAGTTTTCTCCCAAACAAGTGGGCATAGGATTAGTGGCTAATTAACCAAATGGCACTTGTGATCTGTTACTAACTATCTGACTAAATCCAATTGCCAAGAATGATGTGGCCCTCCTGATATTGTTGAACTGTAATTCCCAGCATGCTTCAAAATAGGCTTTGCTTTAGCTGGTGGCAGATACAGACCAAGAACAAATGGAGGGGCACATTCCCACTACAAGCCTAGAAACAAAATGCCTCTAGAAACATGCCCTACAGACTTAAAAAAATAATGTAAAGGTTTTTCTGGACAGATGTAAAAGTTATAATTTTGGACTATAGCTCCCAATTCCTTTGTCACTTTGGGGATTCTATCAGTACTAGTCTAAAAATAAACTTTTCTGCGTTCTGCTCCTGGGCTGCTATTCTTGCTCTGATTTAATGTTGTTATTTTTCTTGTCACCGAGCCTTTAAAAAAAAAAAGGAATGTGATGTATCTGTACTTGAAGAAATTGAAACTGGAAGAACTATCTGAAAATCTCCCCAACTCTATAGGGCAGGTACCTTTTCTCAAAATTGGCAATACAGACTTTCTGACTCGGAAGTGTATCTTATAACCCATCATTTAGAGACCATTTCCCCCTTTTTCTGCTCCACTGAAGCCGAACAGTTAGCCTGTTCAGTTCCCACCAAATTTAGTGTTGATTGATGGCCAGAAGAAAAACTCAGTTGCTGCCTTAATCTTGGGGCTTGAGACATCATTTACCTGCAGCTAATTGTTACTTTATAGGAGGGTAAAATGGACCAAGGTCATTTTTTATGCTGCACCTTTCTACATAGCATTTAGATTTAACACAAATTTAAGTATGAAAAGTTATTGGTTTCCGCCCATGAAGACTCAAAACAAAGAAATGCAGGAACAAAGTGGTTCAGTACACCAAAGACAGCATTACCCACAAGGGCCTGGAATGGAAACATGTGTTCCCTTTCCAGAATAAGCCCATGAATCGGATCGGGAAGGTGTTGTTTATAGTAGCTTTAATAAAGCTCAAATATTCTTTGTGGCTCGCCTTTTTTCTGTTAATCACACTGCTGAGCACAAAAGCTGTGTTATGTGCCGAATGGGCGAGTTTATCCCTAGCAGAAAGGAAATATGTTTGGTATCTCCAGAACAATAAGAGTTTGCTGCCTGGCTGGTCAATGCTGGATCAAGTTCACATTCCCAAGCTCCTACTCTCCCACCTACATAGGCAAGGGGTATAAACACACAAGGGAGGGGGAAAGGCCCTTTCTTGCACAGGGTTGTGAGCCGAGATTTTCCTAATATGGACACAGCTGATCCCGCACAATATTCGATGCCTATTTTAATCTCTCCCTTACAAAAACATCCTGAGAAAAGCAAAAAGATTAGCTACCAATTAACTCTCGCCATGTTTTCTTTGGCCATCCAAAACAAATCAAGGAGAAGAGAATATCTTTGTCCCCATCTGACATGGCTTTCTGTTAGCACACTTTAGCTGTTGTATTTAGTTTAACACTTTATTGAAATATATCCATACTCAAGCCAAGTTTGGAGCAGCCTACCCAACCTAATGCTTTCTAGCTATATTAGACTACAAAACCCATTCTTTTCAAAGAGCCATAGTGGTTGTTGATCATTGTAATTGCAGGGTACCATCTCTCTCTCAGTATTACTTCGCAAACGAAGATTCTTAGGAAGGACTCATCCCACACTTTTTACAAGTGCGTTGTTGACTAAAAAGGCCAATCTGAAATAGGCAAGTTCGGTTGCAGAAAGCACAGCAGAAAGTCTCCTTGGGTGATGTTGTTTCCAAGTTGCAGTTGTTTCTGCGTTGTCGTTTCTGTTCGAGACTCATTCAGCGTGTCTTCTCGAAAGAGGCCGCAGCATTGTGGATAGTACATCTCCATGCCTCCCGATGTGAGGCCAGGGTGGACCATTGTTGGTGATCAATCTGGCGGAGTCTGAGATGTTGTTTCAGAGAGTCCTTATATCTCTTTTTGGGGGCGCCTCTCTTGCGCCGACCCGTGGCGAGTTCACCATAGAGTAGTATCTTTGGAAGGCGGTGGTCCTCCATCCTATAGATGTGCCCTGCCCAACACAGCTCGTAGGTTTGGTTCGAGTTTCCTTCTCTTAGATGGTTGACCTTACAGGGTTAGACGAGCACCATCTGCCCAGGTTTGAAATTAGAGTTTTCCTTCTCTTAGGATGGTTGCCAAAAGGCTAGAGAGCCCATCCTGCCCTTTGACGCTCTTTGTCAGACCCTTCCGTTGTGACCTGTCTGGCATGGGAGGCCCTACTGGTGGCTATTATACCACCGCCAGCATGGCTCACAACTTCATTAGGGTATGCAAGCCTCTCCCCCCTGCAAGGGGGCACCAATGGAGAAGGCAGGGTACCACTGTACTGTAGAATCAATTCAGTTTGACACCTTTTGAACTGCCATGACTCGAGACTCTAGAATCTTGGGAGTTGTAGTTTTATAGAGTTCTTAGCATATCTTGCCAAATCCTTCTGGTGCCAAACTACAAATCCCTTGCTCCATAGCCTTGAGCCGTGGCAGTTAAAGAAGTATAAAACTGCATTAAATCTACAGTGAAGATGCACCCTTAGTCCAAAAACAGCTGGAACGCACATGGTTTAGCGAGGTTGGTATACAATAATGTACTATGTAGAACAAAAACAAAACTAAGCTGTAGAAGCGATAAATTTGAGCTGCTTGGCTGTTGACATCCAGGCTGGGAAAGTATGTGGGGTGGCTGTGAGAAGCTGAGTTGGTAATGAATAACAGTCACCTCTAGCTGCTAGGTGACTATTAGGCTCCTGTTCTCCTTGTTGTAGGAAACAGGAAAAGCTCTCCCAGCATGTAAGCAATGCAATTCCATGGGGCAATGGATGCTTGTCCATTTCAGAGAAACCCTTACAATGCCCATTTACAGTAAATATTTGAACTCCACCTCTTTCTTCCCCATTGCCAAGATTTCCAGTCTCCAGGGACTCTTGGCATGCCAATAAAAGAGGGTAGTTGAGTTCACTCCTGACAGCACAGGCTCCATTGGGTATTAGGACTGACTGTTTTCAGCATCAAAGAGCCCTGATGGATTGAAGTGGAGACAGCGTGGTTACAACAGGTATAAAGAGATGCCTGCCAGTGATGGTCTCTTATTGATTCTCGGAGATGTTGTTATAAAGCATATCTTAAGCACTTTAAAATAAATTAACCCACTGCCCTTTTAAGATGTATAGCTGGCTCTGCAGTTGTAAGGCACATCTATTCAATCTAATGAAGAATACAGAAAGTTGGGTTTTTGTACCTGATACAGAACTTTGCCTTATGCAAGCAAGAAGAGAAGGGACATGGTTAAACAGACATCGACACGGCAGAATCTTAGCAGCTTGATATCATGTTAACTGCCATGGCTCAATACTATGGAATCCTGAGATTTGTAGTTTTGTGAGGTATTTCCCCATTCTCTGTCATATTTACAATCAAGCCATTTCTATTTCCTTAATCCGAGATATAGCTCAGTGTAGATTTTTTGGGAGCCTGTGAGAAAACCATGTCCTAAAGTAGTGTTTCTCAACTTGGGAGTCGGGACCTCTGGGGGGCATTACAAGAGGGTGTCAGAGGGGTCACTAAAGACTATCAAAAACACAGTATTTTCTTTTGGTCATGGGAGTTCTGTGTGGGAAGTTTGGTCCAATTCTATTATTGGTGGGGTACAGAATGCTCTTTGATTGCAAGTGAACTATAAATCCCAACAATTACAACTCCCAAAAGTCAAGGACTGTTTTCCCCAAATTCCACCAGTGTTCACATTTGGACATATTGAGCATTCATGCCAAATTTGATCCAGCTCCATCATTGTTAGAGTCTACAGTGCTCTCTGGATGTAGGTGAACTACAACTCCAAAACTCAAAATCAATGCCCACCAAACCCTTCCAGTATTTTCTGTTGGGAGTTCTGTGTGCCAAGTTTGGTTCTATTTCATTGTTGGTGAAGTTCAGAATGCTCTTTGATTGCAGGTTAACTATAAATCCCAAATGACAAAATCAACTCCTCCCCCCAACACCCCCACTATTCAAATTTGGGTGTATTGGCTATTTGTGCCAAATTTGGTCCAGTGAATGAAAATACATCCTGCAAATCAGATATTTACATTACGATCCATAACAGTAGCAACAGAAATAATTTTATGGTTGGGGGTCACCACAACATGAGGGGTCACGACATTAGAAAGGCTGAGAACTACTGTCCTAAAGCAAATTGCACTTCCTAAATAGAATGCAGTGCATGGACCTTACATTACAATTGACTAAGAAATCACATTCTTTTCAGTCACTCTACTTTAACATTTCTGGATTTAGTTCAATGCATGTTTTCTTAGAGGAATGTGAAGTTGAGAAGTGCCCATGACAGATAGTGGTGCTCAAACTATTCCTTATTTTATTTTAATCATTTCATCCTGCCCTTCTATCCAAAGAGTACTCAAGGCACTTTACAAATAATGCAGAACAATAAAAGGACATTTAATAGCATGGTCCTAGATGTAATGGAAAGAAGCTCTGCCTGGAAATTAGCACTATTGAATTCATATGCCTGTAGGTAAGTGGGTATAGGATTGCAGCCTAAAAGTACATTGAGTGGCATGCACTTACCTTTTTTAAACTCGTGTTGCAGTTAAACTGAATACTTTCCAGAGAGCTAAAAAAGAAAATACGGTTCATAATCCAATTATAGATGAGATACAAGAAGAAAGAGGGCAAGGGAAACTGTGTAGGTAATATATACAAATTCCTGGCAGTTCGTTCATCCAGCTTCCTGCCTCAATGGAAAGAACTACCAATAGACTTAAGGCTGACATCATCCAACAGTGCTTTGAGGACAGACCAGATTTTTTTTAATGGTCTAATGTTTTGTTGTATCTCTATCCCATCATTGTTACATGGAGGTTAGAGGCCATTTCCTAGTTTGTGGGTGCATATACATCAACCTTCCTAATGCCATGACTCTTCATAACTGTAATTTTGCTACTGTTTTTAATCGTAATGTAAATATCCAATATTCAGGATGTATTTTCATTTACTGGACCAAATTTATCCAGACCATATGATGCAGTTTCAAACTGAATTATATGGCAGTGTAGATAGGGCCTCAGTGGACCTGTGGAAGTGAACCACTTCTTTCCCAGCCATGTGCTCCACTCTATTTAACTATATTGCTTTCTTCTTTTTTTGACCAGGGATGACTCTCCAACATTAGTTACGAATCAGTTTTTGGTCAACTTTAGGTTTAGTTTGGTTATTTGGGGAGCTGATATTTCAATCGCTGCCTTGAGGCCGTTACCGGATGGCTGCGAGCCAGTAGGTTGAAGGTGAATCCGGCAAAGACGGAGATCCTGTGGCTGGGTCGTCCGGACTGTAAGGATGTTCAGCTTCCGACCCTGGATGGTATGACACTACGTCCATCACCTTCTGTTAAGAGCTTAAGCATTACCTTGGACCCCCTGTTGTCGATGGAGGCTCATGTCTCCGCCATCAGCAGGGTGGCATTTTTTCCATCTTCGCCAGGCAAGGAAGCTGGCCCCCTACTTGTCCCGGCACAACTTAGCCACAGTGGTCCAAGCCATGGTCATCTCGAGGCTAGACTATTGTAACACTCTGTACATTGGCCTTCCTTTGTCGGTAATCCGGAAACTCAAGCTGGTGCAGAATGCTGCAGCCCGACTCCTGGTGGGGGTCCCGATTGGCTATCACATCACGCCAATTCTGCGCGAACTGCACTGGCTGCCAGTAGAATGCCGGATTGCTTTCAAAGTGTTAGTCTTAACTTTTAAGGCCTTACATGGACTGGGGCCAGTATGCCTGCAGGACTGCCTCATCCCATACTACCCCACTAGATCGTTGCACTCTGAAGAGCAAAACCTCCTGGTCATTCCTAGCATTAAGACTCACCATCTAACTGCCACTCGTTAGCGGGCTTTCTCCGTGGTAGCGCCAACACTCTGGAACGCTGTGAGCCTCCCCGAGCCATTTGAAGAGGTGCGCAGACAAGTATGAAGTAATAAATAAATATGGAAACATGAATTGGATAGACCACATCAGCTCTAGTTTTTGATACAGAATATATGCCATCGAGTAGTCGCCATCTGCTTGCCCACAGAAAACCATATTTAATAATCTAGAGCTGATGTGGTAGTAGTAATCTTTTGTGGGTAGTCAGCCTCTCTCCTCCTGACTTCCCCATTGCCTCAGCACTATAAGAGGGTTTCACAAGACCAGTTGGTCTCGTTGTTGTGTGGTTTCGAGGCAAGGGTGTAGTAATGGTGAGGCGGCGGGCCATATTTTAGTTCTTGCATACCATAGATTGGGAACCACTGTCCTAGAGCCATTTAAAAATGAGAAAGTTCTGATAACTTATTTCTTGAGGTGATTTTGAACAGAGAGCTGGAACAGAAAGGGCTAAATGGCCATTTCTCTTTTCTGCTAATTTTATAGCAAGAGGATTCCTGCGGTGAGCATATCCTCACTTCACTTTTAGAGCATGAACCACACTTTGGTTGCATTAATCTACATAATTATTCCTTGTTATTGTTTCAAATATTTCTTGGCTGCCCTGCCTCAAAAGGACAGCATATGAAACATATAATGTCAATGTTTGTTATTTATTTATAATGAGAACATTGGGACCCCCATCCTTCAGCCAAAAAGGCTCCCAGAGTATAATGAGAAAGCATCAATTAAGAAAAATAGTCAACACAGAAGACTGATGCCCTCTAAACCAGGCCTGGGCAAACTCTGGCCCTCCAGGTGTTTTGGACTTCAACTCCCACAATTCCTAACAGCCTACAGTTGAAGTCCAAAACACCTGGAGAGCCAGAGTTTGCCCAGGCCTGCTCTAAACCCATTATGTCTGGGGATTATGGATTTGTAGTCCAAAACATCTAGAGGGCATTATGTGGAAGGAGGCTGTTTTAAAACATAATGAGAAAAACATTTCCTTCAAAATACTAGGGCAAACAGGAGGGCATTAACCTGCGGCCTGAAACATTGTAGTATGGGATGTTCTTCCATAGGGACCTCAAAACCTGGATGTTCCAGCGTGTGTTTGATAATGATTAGGCCCCTGTCTATGAATGCCCAGCCCAAACCGATCATTGCAGTGAACTCAGCACTACCCCAGCCCTGGCCCTATAACCTATTTTTGCACAAGCCCACACCCAGCCCTCTCCAATTTCCGATCTTGCCCACCTTATCCCTGGTTCTGGTTATTGAAGTTTGTTTTGATTCATTTTAATTGTTGTCTTTATATTCTGCTGTTTTTAATTGTTTTAATCGGATTGTGATATGTGTATTATATTTTTAAATGTGTTTTTAGTTCGTCAATCTTGTTGTGTTGGGCTTGGTCCCATTTGTAAGCTACCCTGAGTCCCTTTGGGGAGATAATAATAATAATAATACACTTTATTTATATTCCGCTCTTCTCACCCCAAAGGGGACTCAGAGCGGATTACAGGTACACATACTTAGCAGACAATCCCTGCCGTTTTCCACATACACACATATAGACAAACAGAAGCAAACTCTGGCCACCTCATCTCTCAGCATTACCAGCGTTCCTTGTTGTTCCGCATTCCTCAGCGTTCCTGGAGTTCCTTAATGGTGAAAATTTGCCTCCCCACTTAATGTGGTGCCTTTATCTCCTACTTGACAGATGCAACTGTCTTTCGGGCTGCAAAGGTCAACAGCAGGCTACACTTAACGGTCGAGCACCCACCTCGACCTGGGCAGGCCTCAAACTCATGACTTATTGATCAGAGAGATCTTATGCAGCTGACACTTAGCCAGCTGCGCCTCATTCCCGGTGACAGGATATAAAAATAAAGTTGTTGTTGTTGTTATTATTATTATTATTATTATTATAGCCACTCAAGTCTCTTTGGAGACAACATTCCCAAGTCACGGCACAAGGGAAAATACCTTTCCTTCCTTCATTGATACATTTTTCTTCTAGCAAGGGTTCATGGGTTTTGTCTGCATAGTGGCATAGTGCTATCTGTAGGATCTTCAGGATCATGCCTTGAGAACAAACTTGCTGAGCCAGAATCATATCTAGTTCCTAGCACTAAATAAATATAGTGTAATAATAGTTATATATGCACAGAATATTTCAAAATCTATAGCTATTTCTATGGCAGAAAGCAATTTTTTGCACCAATGTATTTAAATTCTTTTATAATTTTGTCTTTTATTGAATTAGAATAAGCTAGTTCAAACCACAAACTATCTGCGAAACATATTAGTAGTTTTAGCTTCAATGCAACTGAATTCATATTCAAAAGATGGAAATGGGGACAATTACACAGCTTGTACATGCCATTTAAAGGTGCCATATATATGGTTATCACATATAAAGAGCATGACCTATGTCTGAGTTTGTAAATTTGGGTAGGCCTTTGGCTTCATGCCTTGCCTCCCAACATCCATGTCCAACACTATAGCGAAGTATGGCTGACATATACAAAATGTAGAACAGTGTTAGTTCTGCATAAAACAGAACTGTTGAAATGAGTCGACTTTGTTAAGCCTTGCTAAGTCCTACTAGTTTCAACTGGTTTCCTCTAGATGGGACTAAAACTGGACTTAATATATAGCCAATCTTAAAGCTGAAACTATTTCCTGTTCTCTATTGTAATCCATAAGTAAATTCAATATTTGCTTGAGCTTTGGTATTCATTTAGGGTGGATTTAGGGAACCTGTTTTCTTAGTCTAGTGTGACTTCTTCCACCACCATTGTTTAAATCTGTACAAGGTGATATTCTCTTGGAACAAGTAGCCAGTTCAACAGGCTTTTTACCACTTCATTACTCAATTAACATTTGTTTAGCCACACACTCGTCTGTGAGTTCATTCCCGTTGAAAGCATTTGGGGTGAAATGTAAGAGCTTGGCCTATGTAGTTCACGCTGTGATTACTCATACACACATACAATCCTCCACCATCTCAGATGTAGTGATCAAGTGACCAACATGCCTACACAGCGGAGCCTTTGTGGTGTAATATATAAGATGTCTGTTCTGCCTTGAGGGCACCTTATTTCAAATCCCATGTGAGCTGTAAAAACCCACAGGGTATAGTTTAAGTTGCTGTATTGGCCAAATGACTACATGGGTTATAGTCCCTCAGAAGTAACTTTTCCAGTCTCTGCATTTTGAGATTATAAATGAATTTTAGCCTAACCCCTCTCAAAAGGAAATTGGCAAGATGGGATGAAGCCCAACATAAGCTCCTGAGAGAAAGGAGGAGTATATAACTGAAAATGCCATACCATTTATTTATCTTACTTATTTTGTGTCAAAAGCATTGCATAAATAAGTATAAAAGCTGATTTTTTAAAGCTTTATTGTAATGAAAACATAGAACAAAGTAGAAATAGCATTCACCAGCCCACCACCAGGTTACAGACAGATGTACAAATTATACATACATACAAAAACAGGACATCTACATACACAACAATTAAAAGAGATGTTGACTTCACATCTCGGATTAAGTATATTCAAAATTTAACAGTTGGTGAAAAGGATTTTTTTTCATGTCAGGAGTGACTTGAGAAATTGCAAATTGCTTTTGGTGTGAGAGAATTGGCCGTCTGCAAGAACGTTGCCCAGGGGAAGCCCAGATGTTTTGATGTTTTACCATCATTGTGGAAGGCTTCTCTCATGTCCCCGCATGGGGAGCTGAAGCTGACAGAGGGAGCTCATCCGTGCTCTCCCTGGATTCGAACCTATGACCTATCGGTCTTCAGTCCTGCCGGCACAAGGGTTTAACCCATTGCACAACTGGGAGCTCCATAAAAACTGATAAAATAGAGGGAATACACATGGCTAAGCAATTTTTGACCAAAAACGGGCAACAGCAACCGCATTGTCTGTAGTTTTAAATAATTCTTCCTCTGTGCATGAGGCAGGGCATTGTGGACAAGCATGCAGGCGTGGAGTTGTTTGTTCTGCTCTTCAGTCACACAAGGTGGAGGATTCCTTTATTTATTTATTTTCCAACTTATATACATACCACCACTCCCTGAAGTCTCGGAGCGGTTTACAATGGGAACAAGAAACAATATGCACAACATCATTAAAAGACAGAGCGAAAAATCCCCAATTGGCAGGATTCGAATGCCTGCCAGAATAGATAGGTTTTACATGCCCTCCGAAAGGAAGGTAAACTTCGAAGGGCTCGTGTTTCTGCCGGCAAGGCATTCCAAAGGTAAGGAGCCACAATCGTGAAGGCTCTGCGTCTGGTGGCCATCAGATGAAAGGTCTTAAAGTTGGGTACTTCAATCAGATTTTGGTCCTCTGAACGAAGTGATCTCTGAGGTTGGTAGGGGGTGAGGCGGTCCCTCAGGTATGCCGGCCCTGGACCATATAAGGCCTTAAAGGTAAGAACCAACACTTTGAAGGTAATCCGGTGCTCAATAGGCAGCCAGTGCAACTGCTGTAGAATTGGAGTAATATGACATCTCGCTGGCTCCACAGCAAGAAGCCAAGCAGCTGCATTCTGCACCAGCTTAAGTTTCCGGATCACCGACAAAGGTAGGCCAATGTAGAGGCCGTTACAGTAGTCTAATCTTGAGATGACCGTAGCCTGGATCACCATAGCCAGGTCATTCCTAGACAGATAGGGAGCCAGTCGTCTTTAGGTAGTGCCATTTTGCCAGGTTGTCTTTTGATCTGCCCACTCCACTTCTGAGTCTGTTCAGGGATTTCCAAGTTGTTCATTCCCCATTTGCCCCTTAAGAGACTCATTTGGGATCCACTGGCATTTACCTGGAGCTTAAGGGATACTCTTGCTGTTTCTGGGGAACATTAAGAGGAGTGGTGGATGATGATTTAGTCTACTGGGAGGAGGCAGCCATGCAGTGGATGGCTTTCACGGTGTTCAACCTTATTTCTCTCACAGTTAGCAGCAACTTTCCATCGCACATGAGAGGAGGGGGGCAAAGCCAGCTAGCTTATCAAATCTATGAACAGGTGCAGGTTTGAGACATCCTGTATTTATTTATTTATTGTGTCAGGAGCAAACCAAACAGTTGTATTGCATTAAAAACAAACAAACAAACAAATCACAAAGTTTGCAAACTTTGAATTCAATTAAATGTCCTTTGACTAGTAGCTGGCCACTTGGAGTGCCTCTGGTGTTGCCATAAGAAGGTCCTCCATTGTGCATGTGGCAGGGCTCAGGTTGCACTGCAGTAGGTGGTCTGTGGTTTGCTCTTCTCCAAACTCACATGTTGTGGATTCCACTTTGTAGCCCCATTTCTAAAGGTTGGCTCTGCATCTCATGGTGCCAGAGTGCAGTCTGTTCAATGATTTTCTGCATGTTTCGTTCAATGCTATATTCACTTGCTTCTTGTGGACAGACTTGTGCCAAACAGGGCAGGCATACTGTGCCGTTGAGTAAGACAAAGACAAAGCTGATGTTCTTATTAAATTTGGGTCTGCAGCCAATGTGCTGCCAGTAAGTTTCTGCAGGCTATTATTGTGTGCAGCTACTTCATGATTGGTGTTCATACAGTGTTTCCTAAACGTTAGGGTTTCATCTAAAGTGACACCGAAATATTTAGGATGGTAACAATTTAAAATGCTGTTAATGCGGAGCTCAATGGACACCGATAACACTATCTTTCAGTGTAGCAGTTATAAATCGTGTTCTTTGGTGTCAATTACACTTGTGGCAAGTAAACACCTAGCAATGTCCTCTCGAGTGGTTATTGACTCCCTCACCCCCTTTCTAGCCCTTTTCCCATGGATGTCGCAGCATTCACACTTACTTAGTGTTGCATCACAAATGTGATAATAAAAGATCTGAAATTAGATTTTTTTTTTCCTCCTCTGGTATGATACCTCCATTAAGATATAATTCTTGGAGTAATATCCTTCATAGCACTGTTGTTTCTATTTAAAGCAAGGAGTTTGATCTTGGCTTTGATCTAAAGCTTTTGATCTTGAAAGAAGGTTATTGTGGTAATAAAGAAAAGGACAGGAAAGTGTCTTTGTAAAAACCCAAGCAGTAAAGTTAAAGAGGTGGTCAAGATTTAGTGAGCACTCATTTGACATACATTTCTAATGTGGCATTTGTTTGTAAACGAACCTAAGTCTGTGTTGGACAAAACCAGTTTTGATATATCATCACTTTTGTTCCAGCAGCATAGATTTCTCTTCAACCTTTTAGGGAATTCATAAACAAATCAGTGAGGTCCCCCCCCCCTCTGAAAAAGTATGTGCATTTGCAAATCACAGTTCTCCATTAAACAAATATAAGTGTGCCAAATGCTATGATGATGTTTTGTTCCTTTCCGCATTTGCAAACTGGGAAATGTGAACGTTTTACTCCAAAGTATAAGGGTTGTGTGTGTGTGTGTGTGTGTGTGTGTGTTTTTAAAAAAATCAGTTCTTGGTTGTGAATGCTATTTGTCTGACATCTTCAAAAACCATCAGTTCAGCAAGAAAGTAACCGTAACATTTTCATTCAAGTTTCCTAATCCCTGGTATGTTGACTTTCTCCAGAACACAGAGTTCAGAGGGATTTACTCGCAAGGAAGGGTGTCTCAGATTGTAGCTCTAAAGCAAAAGCAAAGGCTTTGCTTGTGCTGAGACTTGATGGAGGAGTCAGCTGCAAAATGCCCATGACTAATAGAAATGGCAGGATTCCAGTTGCAAAAAGCAAACTTAATGCTTGCTTTTAAGATGCACTTCAGAACCTCCCTGGGACTCATCTGATACAGTTTTGGATTCCACAGAGGTCAAGAAGCTGTTAGAGATGGGGGTGGGAGGGTGTTTCGAATTCTTATTTGCATTGTAATATATTTCCAGAGATAGCTCCATTAGAACGTTTGCCTAAAATACTTCGGCTTAGAATGAGGGCCAATGATAAGTGGATGATGAGGAAAGTGCATTACAATTATCTTCTAAAAGAAAATGGAACTCTTTCTAAAAACTAAAAAGTGTAGATTTCTGTGTTCTCGTTGCTTCTGCGCCCCTTCTTTCACTATCTATTTTCAGCATTTAGCTGTTTAAGGATATTTATAGGCATATGAGTGTTTTTCTATAAACATATGAATATGCACGTCTTGTGGTATCAGATAGCACATAAAGTGGGATGTCTGAACTGAATTCAACTTATTGGTGCTCTCAGGACAGGCTTGGGAAGCAAATGCTTAGAAGCTCCTCTGAGCAAGATGAGCATAAATTGTACCGGGAATGGCCTGTCAGGCTTTGAAGCCAAAATTGTACCCATCACAGTGTGACTTCAACTCATTTCAAACTTGCGCCAACCCTAAGGCAAAACTATCACAAGGGCGGGGGGTTGGGGCAAATTCGTTCAGAAGAGTTTTGCCTTTGTCGTCATCTGAGGCTGAGAATGAGTGACTTGCCCATGGCTTTCTTCTGAACACAACGATCTCAGGGGAACGTATGGGGTGAGGCGGTCCTTCAGGTACACTGGCTCTAGACCATAGAAGGCCTTAAAGGTCAAAACCAGCACATTGAAGACAATCCGGTACTCTACTGGTAGCAATGCAATTGCTGTAAAATTGATGTAATGTGCTCTCTTGTCGATGCTCCCACCAGCAATCGAGCAGCAGCATTTTGCACCAGCTTTAGTTTCCAGGTTGTCAACAAGGGAAGGCCAATGTAGAGGGCGTTACAGTAGTCTAGCTATTGAGTGGGGATTTGAAACCCGGGCTCCAAAGTCAAAGTCAAATAAATAAATAAATAAATAAATAAATAAATAAACATTCAAATCATGGCACCATGCCAGCACTCTCAGCTTCACGTCAGGCACAATTTGCTCCAAGGGGGTTTGCCATTCTCTTCCTCTGAATCTGAGAGAGTGTGACTTGCTCTCGCTGGCTCTCAAAAGCAAGTGTGAAGGGTTTTTTTCATGTTCAAGTTGTGTGCCTTCAAGTCATTTCTGACTCAAAGTCCCACAGTTCCTATCTATGTTTTAATTTTGCTATGCTCTGCTCCATTTTATATAGTTTAGATTGTCTTATTGTATTTGATTTATTTACAACTTGTTTGTTTTGGCATTGAGTGTTTGCCAGTTTGTGACATTGCTGGCTACCGCCCTGAGTCCCCCTGGGGAGATCAGGCGGGTTATAGACAAAATATATATTTATTAAGGGTCTTCTTGCCAGAGGTGACGTGCCCTTCCCTTCCTCTGACGCTGAGAGGGAATACCCAAGAGCACCCATCTGGAAACCAGTGGGTTTCCAGATGGGTGCCCAGTCCAAGGCTCAAGCCATGCTGGCTCTCAAAATCCTGTGTGGAGACTTCTTGCTGTTCACAGAATCATAGAACCATAGAGTTGGAAGACACCCCGTTGGCCATCAAGTCCAACCCTCTGCCAAGAAGCAGGAAAATCGCATTCAAAGCACCCTGGGCAGATGGCCATCCAGTCTCTGCTTAAAAGCCTCCACCACACTCCAAGGCAGAGAGTTCCACTGCTGAACAGCTCTCACAGTTAGGTAGTTCTTCCTCATGTTTAGGTGGAATCTCCTTTCCTGTCGTTTGAAGCCATTGTTCCGTGTCCTAGTCTCCAGGGCAGCAGAAAACAAGCTTGCTCCCTCCTCCCTATGACTTCCCCTCACATATGGCCATCATGGCTCCTTTCAGCTTCCTCTTCTGCAGGCTAAACATAGCCAGCTCTTTAAGCCACTCCTCATAGGGCTTGTTCTCCAGACCCTTGATTATTTTAGTTGCCCTCCTCTAGATACATTTCAGCTTGTCAGCAACTCCCTTCAATTGTGATGTCCAGAATTGGACACGGCATTGCTCGTGTGGTCTGACCAAGGCAGAATAGAGGGGTAACATGACTTCCCTGCATCTAGACACTAGACTCCTGTTTATGCAGGCCAAAATCTCATTGGCTTTTTCAGCTGCTGCATCACATCGTTGGCTCACGTTTAACTTGTCAATGAGGACTCCAAGATCTTTTTCACACGTACTGCTGTCCAGCCAGGCGTCCCCCATTCTGTATCTTTGTATTTCATTTTTTTCCTACCTGTATAAGTTTGGTTCCTGCCTCTTGCAGAATTCTGGGGCTTGTAGTTTAGAGAAAAGCCTTTAACAGTCTCACTGAACTACAAAACCCAGAATTCTGCAGAAGGCAGAAACCAGATTTAAAGTGGATTGAGTCTCTAATGTGATGAAATAGTCAGTGGATTATCTTGCATTTGTCACTGTTGCAGACCCCTAGCCAGGACTTGGGGGGGGGGGGTGAGTCTGAGAGAGAGAGGGTCTACCCTAGCAAACCTTTTCTATCACTATCCCAATACCCCCATGCATATGGGATATATTGAGCATGGTGATCAGATCATCATCCCCACGTCAGCATAGGCAAATCTGTGCTTAAATCCGTTCAGCAGTTCACCTACCTGGGAAGCACCATCTCTTCAGATGCCAAGATTGATAAAGAGATAGATCACAGATTAGCAAAGGCATATAGTGCATTTGGAAGGCTTCACAAAAGAGTCTGGAGGAACAAGCATCTGAAGCAAAGCACCAAAATCAGTGTGTACAGAGCTATTGTACTGTCTATTCTCCCATATGGGTCTGAAACATGGGTCACCTATCGCCAGCACCTACAACTCCTTGAATGCTTTCATCAGTGCTGTCTTTGCACAATCCTAAATATACACTGGACCGACTATGTGACTAATGTTGCTGTCCTTGAGCAAGCAGGGATCACCAACACAACTGTGCTGGGCAGGGCACGTCTCTAGGATGGAGGACCACCACCTCCCAAAGATGCTACTCTACGGTGAACTCGCCATGGGTCAGCGCAAGAGAGGCGCCCCCAAAAAGAGATATAAGGACTCCCTGAAACAACATCTCAGGCTCGGCCAGATTGATCACCAAAAATGGTCCACCCTGGCCTCACATCAGGAGGCATGGAGATGCACTATCCACAATGCTGCGGGCTCGTTCAAGAAGACACGCCGAATGGGTCTCGAAGAGAAACGACAACGCAGAAAGAACCGCAACTTGGAAACAACATCACCCAAGGAGACTTTCTGCTGTGCTTTCTGCAACTAGACTTGCCTATTTCAGATTGGCCTTTTTAGTCATCAACGCGCTTGTAAAAAGTGTGGGATGAGTCCTTCCTAAAGAATCTTCGTTCGCGAAGTCATGCCGAGAGAGAGTTGATCAGATCATGATAGGGATAAACACAACAGTTTAAATAATGAACCAGTAAGGCATTATCACGGGCCACCCTGAGAATTGGGGGGGGGGGGTGACTGGAGCCCCTCAAATTCCCCCCTCCCCGGCTACATGCCAGGGTCGTTTTCCCTGAGGAGCTTTGCCCTTCCTCTGAGAGCCTGACTTGCCCAATAGGTCTCCATGGTGTCTTTTAGTTCAACTTCCTACATCAAGTTGGCTCTCAGCGACCAGTGAATGCAGGCATTGGCTGCAGGGCCAGCTGAACTTGGGGATCCAGGTCCTGGGGTGTCAAGGGGAGGGGTTGTTATAGAGATCCCTTTGGGCGATCCCAAGGGTGGCATGTCTTCTTTCCTCCCTTCTTCCTTCTCTCTGGGGTCCCTTTTTTGGCGATGGGCGAACAAAGCCGGTAGAGCTGCGAGCCTCCCCTTCAGGCAAGCTCCTCCTCTCCTCTGATCTCGCAGGCTGGAGAGAGAAGAAGGGACCCCTCCTCTCTCTCTCTCTCTCTCTCTCTCTCTCTCTCTCTCTCTCTCTCTCTCTCTCTCTCTCTCTCTCTCTCTCGGAGGTGTTTCTCTTCCCAAGGAGGTCCCTGGAGCTGCGTCCCAGGGCGGCAAGGCAGCCCCTTGCCAAGCCCAGGAGATGCCTCCTTCTCCAGAAAGGGGCCACCTCCCCAAGACCTCGCCTCCTGGGTGCCCGGCAAGAGTTTGCGGGAAGGCAAGGGGCTCCCTGCTCCGCCGAGCGAGGTAGGGAGCGGTCTGGATGCTTGGCAAGAAGGGGCTCTTTTCTCGACCCTCTTCCCTTGGCTTCCCTTTGCAAACGAACGCCCAGAGGGAGAGGGAAGGACAAGGATAGATGGGGACGCGGAGAAAAGTGCGCAAAGAAAGCGCACCGCCTTGCTTTGGGGGTCCCCCCCCCCCCTGCCCAACTTGGTGGTCCCGAAGGAAAAAGAGAGGAGGGGGATGCCACCCTCCCAGCAGGGACTGCCTGGAACCTGGCGAAAAAATGGATTTTAAAACTCCCAATTAAAAAAAAACAAACTTTCAACTGTTTGTCTTTTTCCCTTCCTTCCCTCCATGTAGCCTTTGCTGGAAGAGAGTCAAGCTTGGCAAGAGGGTCGCTTAGCCCGGCAAGTCAAGGAAGAAGAGGTAACCGGACTTTTTTTTTCTATATTGTCGAAGGCCTTTATGGGTGGTGGGTGGTTAAGTTTTTCGGGCTGCCTGGCCATGTGCCAGAAGCATGCTCTCCTGACGTTTCGCCTGCATCTATGCACAGTCTCACAGCCTCTGAGGATGCCTGCCATAGATGCAGGCGAAACGTCAGGAGAGAATGCTTCTGGAACATGGCCAGGCAGGCCGAAAAACTTAGAGCAACCCAGACTTTTTTTCTTCTCAGTTTCTTCTACAGGAATGACTAGTTTTCACCCTGCTTTAGTTGGTCAAGTTCAATCGGTTTTTTATTCTGTGCCTCAAAGGGGAAAATCAACTGTTAGTTGAGATTAAGGGCAATCCTTTTATTGCAAGCCAGGTTTAACACCAAACTATTGCTTGAGGCTGAAGGTGTGACGAAGGAAGGGGCTCTTCTTCATCTTCTTATTCTATTACTACTTATACTATTAATACTACTCTTATTCTACTACTACCCTTCATCTTCTTATACTACTACTCTTATACTACTACTACTACCTTCATCTTCTTATACTATTACTACTACTCTTATACTACTACTACCCTTCATCTTCTTATACTATTACTGCTACTTTTATACTACTACTTTTCATCTTCTTATACTATTATTACTACTCTTATACTACTACTCTTCATTTCTTATACTATTACCACTAACTTTAGAGTACTACTACTCTTCATCTTCTTATACTATTACCACTAACTTTATAGTACTACTACTCTTCATCTTATACTATTACTACTACTCTTATACTACTACTATTACTACCCTTCATCTTCTTATACTATTACTACTACTCTTATACTACTATTACTACTCTTCATCTTATAGTATTACTACTACTCTTATACTATTACTCTTCATCTTATACTATTACTACTACTCTTATACTACTACTCTTCATCTTCTTATACTATTACTACTACTCTTCTTATACTGCTACTTCAAGTTGCACCCAGACATGACAACTTGTAAGGAACTCCCATTGAAGTCAGTGGGGCTCTGGGGAGCTAGGGCGAAATACCATTAAAGTCTTCTTAGTATTGTCGAAGGCTTTCATGGCAGGAGTCACTGGGTTGTTGTAAGTTTTCCAGGCTGCCTGTCCATGTTCCAGAAGCATTCTCTCCTGATGTTTCTCCTGCATCTATGGCAGGCATACTCGGAGGTTGTGAGGTCTGAGGATGCCTGCCATAGATGTAGGCGAAACGTCAGGAGAGAATGCTTCTGGAACATGGCCATACAGTGTGGAAAACTCACAACAACCCAAAGTTTTGTTAGCCTTCTTATTGTTCCAAAGGTGGCGGGGGGAGTACAGTTTCCCACATTGTTTTGATGCAGCCAGGCTTTTCTTCATCTTTCGAAAAGTTTGCTTTTGCTTAGGCTTGAGAAGCAGACAGATTTTGATCCTGCATGAAGGGGAATCATAGGCAGGGTCGTTTTTGGCCAGGCGCAAACAGCTACATGGATTACTAAAAAAGCACACTATTGCAGGCTGGAAAAAGGGCTCCCCCTTCTTTTCCTTTTCCACTGAAGCAATGGAAAAATGTGCCTTGAGTCTGTTTATAGTTTCTTACTCATGTTGAGTAGTTGCACTCAGGTTGCGTCTTCTTAAAACAGCCCTATGCTTTTGACCTGTAGGTCATAACATGGGTTCGAGTAAATCAGAGAGCCAGGAAAAGCGGCCAAAGGAAAAAGCGGCGCGAGGAAGGCACTTTCCAAAAGGTAGGGGCTCCTTGGGAGCATCTTTTCTATATAACGGGGATTGAGAGGTTCAAGAGGGAAGGTTTTCATGAACTGGGAAACTTGTTACTCTATTTTAAAAAGTATTTGCTTTGTGAAGGATGGTGTTGTCTCGCAAGATTCCTGTAATACGACTGAATAGAACCGCATGCCTTGTGCTGACTTGGGAGCGAAGGGTGAAAATTGGAGGGAGGTTTTATAGGAAACACAATAACACGATTTGCCATTTCTTACTGTCTCCTTATTTGTGTAATTGTAAAGTTTCTTGAGTTGGAAAGCAAGGCTAGACATTGTGTGTGCAATGGAAAACGGAGCCAGTAGATAGATTGGAAGTTACAAAATGGAAAGAAATCATTAAGTTCAGACATTACCTAACTAGGGAACGATCTATTGCTGCCTCTGTTTGTGTCCCATAAAATGCAAGTGTCACGATCAAAGCAAAATGAGTGATCTGCACTTGGTGTTATTGTACCTTCAGTTTTGACGCAAGTACTGGTGGAAAGGACAGTCTGCCTTATGGGGCATATGACCGTATTGTTTTGGCACACAGATATCATTGTAATCTTTTGCTTTGGTTCAGTTTCCTTTTCCAAAGAATAGTATTGCCGCATCTACACCGAGTTGTCTGTTTTGCCATGCTTGGTTTTAGCCATAGGCAGTCCAGAAGTGGTGTATAGTGCAGTCCTATGCATATTTTGTTTACCCACTAGTTTACCCACTAGCGACACCAGAGGCACTCGAAGTGGCCAGTTTCTGGTCAAAGGAAATTTAATATAATGCCAAGTTTTTAACTTTGTGGTTTTTCTATACATTAGAACCGTATTCTCAATTCGCTTCTGACATGATAAATAAATATCCACTAGTAAGTCTAGCTCAACACTAGGCTGTACTTTTTAGTATTTACACACATAGGATTGCAGCATTAGTTCCGTGGAGGTAAGTGTATTAAGGCAGACATATCTTAAATGTACAATCTTGATTTACACATCACGTAGGCTTCACTGATTTCAGTTCAGGTCTTTCCCGTGAAATTTTGCAAAATCAAATGTGCTGGCTTTTCTTGTAATTTGAGCTACTCTTGTACACTGTCGATTGTTACTTACTTACCAATCTTGACTTTGGTACTGAATGAAACTGTGTTGCAAAATAAGTAGTCAGTGTTAAACTGTGTTAAAATGAAACAAGGTTTCTTTCTATTTGGAAAAAAACGGATTGTGAATTTCTTTTCTATAATAAAAAAAGTTCTATTGAAAGGATCAAAAAGGCAATATGTTGCTCTGCAGCTTTGATGGTGCTTCTCGAAAGTTTGATGAATCATCATTGGCTCTTTTGCCAAGTTCTTGCTGATAGTATAGCTGCCAACTCCAGGCTTGTGTTGCCTTAGTATGGGCATTGCTGTATTTGACAAATGTCTGCAGATAGCACAAATGTCTGCAGGTGGCGGGGGAGGCGGCAAGGGCGATGGACAATAAAAGGACGAAAGCTCCGATTTTAGTTTAGTATTGTTCTTGTGCTTTAAAGTGCAAATAAGTGACAATTTGATGCCAAATCAAACTGTTCACATTAAACTGAAGTTCACCAGCACACCTCCTGCTTAGTGTGTACTGTATGTATTAATAGGTTTACATTTCCAGTGGACATTCCCTGTGGCCTGATAAATCATACATATGTTGCGATACATCCTGTGTCTAATGGCACTAGAGTACATTTTTGTTGGAATGCCATGAAAGTCCTGATCTTGAATATAATAGTGTTATTTCAGCAAATTCAAATGAGAAGCAACTATGATTTCATTAAATGACAGATAGTATAAAGGGCATTTTGGTGTGTGGTTGACTTCTGCAGAGGTTCTTCTTTGCTGTGGCAAGCAATAAAAATCACAATTATGCTGTTCAGACCTTTTTTCTGTTAGAATTCACATCAACTGGAATTCAAAAGTAGCTCTTTTGTTTTTAATTTCAATGTGTTTGATGCTTGTTATGGCTCTGAAAATCATGTTGTCAAATTCCAAAGCGGGAACAATGTGTTGACTTAATCCAGAAACAATGTCCCTGATTCTTTTAGATGTGCTGGATAGTTTCTCATGTGATTGTGGGCTTGGAAATTACATCGGTTGCCAGTATGAAATAGCCGAGAAGTGAAAAAGCTAGACTAATTTGTACAGGTTGACCATTCCTTATCCAGTTTTCCAAAATCCAAGTGCTCCAAAATCCAATGTAGTTGGCAAAGATAGTGACACTTTTGCTTTCAGATGGTTCTCAGTGTATACAAACTTTGTTTCATGCACAACATTTAAAAATATTGTATAACATTTCTTCCAGGCTATATGTGTATAAGAAACATAAATTAATTTTGTGTTTAGATTTGGGTTCCATCTCTAAGATATCTCATTATGTACATATATGTAACAACAAGGTTTTTTTATTTTTAAAAAATCCACAATTCTTGTAATGCCAAGTATTTTGGATAAAAGATACTCATCTTGTATTATATAATCTACTATGGAACTAAGCTGTGAGTTATCCTGAACCAGCATTCAGTAGCCATACTGCATGAGGTTTATTTATATTTTGGTTTTTCCTCTTTGAAAACCGAGACGGTCATAGTGACTAAACACACAAACAAATAGAGAAGGCCAAACAAACAAACAGTGAAAACCAGACCTAAGCCATAAACACAGAAGCAGAATACTGACATTATGAAATATTTATGAAATTAAAAGTCAGATTTAAATAAAACAATTCAATACAGCAAACACATTAAAGGGTCAATGGAAGAATTCTCCAGGTTGGCAATGGAAAACTGACAAGGGAGGAGACAAGCCATCCTCCTTTGGCAAGGAATTTCTCATGCTGGAATATGCTGATTTATTCATTCTGCTTTAAAAAGTTTTAGGCTGGTGTTGTTAAAAGGGACAAACATTTCATGGGCACAGCAAGCAAGTAAAAAAAAGAAGAAAATATAGAATTGAGCTTTTTAAAAAAATAAAAAAAATAACATTATGGGCCTATTGAAAGGAAGCTGAAATCAGTTTGCGTATTAGGTGCCAGTAGTTTTCAGTGAGTCTTACTCCCACGTAAGTGTACAGTAGAGTCTCGCTTTTCCAGCCTTTGCTCATCCAATGTACTGTATTATCCAATGCAGTCTGCCTCCCTCCCAGATTCACAACTGTTTCAGTACATAGTGATGTTTTGGTGCTAAATTCATAAATACAGTAATTAATATATAATGTTACTATGTATTGAACTGCTTTTTCTGTCAATTTTTTGTAAAACATGATGTTTTGGTGCTTAATTTGTAAAATCATAATGTAATTTGATGTTTAATAGGCTTTTCTGCACTCCCTCCTTATTATCCAACCTTTTCACCTATCCAACATTTTACCAGCCCGTACATGGAAATGGCAGACAATGTCTGGAATTTTGTTGATGAGTCTCAACTAAAATAGGTTCAGTTTTTGGATGGTGATTCAACACATAAGGTTGTTCAATGGGTCTACTCTAGCTAGGATTTTCAATAGGCCAACATCTGTCAAGTCATTTCATAAGAACTGAGCTCTGTAACTGAAAAACTGGCTTTTGAGTGAAAATATTGAATACTTGTGCCTTTTAAGGGTCTTTTTGTCTTCTCTCTGGCTTAACTTTCCCATCATGCACAGTTCCTTGATAATTATGACAGGATAATCACATTTCCTCAACTGGATGAATGCTTTAACTAACCTGTGTGAGACACCATGAAATCAAAGTGGCCACTCGTGCGTTTTAAGCATGATGTCCATCTGTTCTGTTGAATAACTTTGTTTTTGTTTTTTAAAAGTACTCTTGTCTGAAAAAAGTTTTGAGAAAATAGATAGGAAGATGTGAGCGCATAGGTTCTGCTCTCCATAGATTTCACTTCTTGTAAAGAGGAAAGATTTGGTGTATGTGGGTGTGTGAAGGCCTTTTGAAGATCTCAATCATTGTGTAAGCCTTGGAAAATATGGATGCAAGTTGGTGGGTGAAATGAGAGTTTGCTGTTTCTGTGTTGTTAGACTTGAAAAATGAGAGACTTCAATAACAGACGTAACCTCTACATTTAGATACAATTCTAGTATAAGTTGTTGAAAGTGAAAATATTCTTCAACATGCCTGTTCGATATTTTTAATTTTCTCATACTATTTGCTTTTCCCCCTTGCTCTAATTCTCATTCTCCCTAGTTCATTTTATATGCTTTTTGTCTCTCTCATAGTAATTCCTGCAATTTGTGTTCATGCATTTTCTTATTTATCTCTTTTTTCCAAGAGCTGTGTATAATTATAGCTTTCCTGCTTTTTGTCTTTTTTTCTCCTTTATTTTCCTTCCCATCTCCCTTTCTCATCTGTTATTTGCTCTATTTTCTCCTATAAGTTTACGTCGATATTCATACAATTCTCTGAAGTGGCTATAATGAATAATCTTGTACCTTTCTGTAAATCTGCATAGACTGAATGGGAAGGTTTTGAAATTGTAGGCCAGTTTGAGGAAGAAAAGTTGAAAGAAATAAAGATATATTAATTTCTTTAACATTTTCTAGTTCTATTTTTAAAAGAATAACAACACAGTAAAAGTGGGGAAAAACATCCTAGGACAGGCTAATGGACATATGGGATTGAGTATCCTTGAGAGAATCATGGAGCTATTTGGAGCAAAGAGAACAACTTAATTTTAGAAATTGTTCAAGCTGCGCATTAATACATTAGTTGTCTTTCGAATATATCAGTGGTGGGCAGAAGGTAAATCTGAATCTAATGATAAGATTTCTGGGTTATTTGTAGTTGGCTGGATTTATTTATCTTTTTTAAGTAAAGCATTTTTGCTCTCATGTTTGATATTCTACTGAAACCAACAGCAAGTGTTCTATTGATTTCAGTTCAAGCTGGGTCTCTAGTAATAAATAGATCCTTCAAGACTGAAGTCTGTCCATCTTTAAATTAGCTTGTCCTAATGAGTGATAATCGTAGTTGAGATTACTAAAACAAAGGTTCTGAGTGGAACAAATACTATTTTTCCATACTGGAAAGTGTAAGAAAAGAATTGATATGTAGTATAATCCACTGCTTCTTAAACTGTCAGTCCCAACCCAAATGGGGGCCCCTTAGTTTGGGTCCTGAAAACATTTTCTGAATATCACTTAATGGCTGTTTTAGACATTTACATAACTCTGTTGTGCAGTGTTTACAGCAGACTCTGCAGAAGATGCTTCAGCTGTACTTCATAAAAAGGAAAATCAGCCTGTTTTAGCAAGCTTTGCTAATGCTGATTTGTTATCAGCCAATGTTTGATTGCTTTACCCATATCTATCTATCTATCTATCTATCTATCTACCTACAGACAAGGGTCATGTAAAAATTTCTCAGGCCGAAAAGGATCCCAAGTGGATAAGTTTAAGAAGTCCTAGAAAAATCAGCAGCACATGGCTGTAACACCAAAAACTGTGTTATATGCTTTATCTACAAAACAGATTTTGTTTTAGTGCAAAAACACACAACTGAATTATAAACATCTTGTTGAAATGCCTAATTTGATAATTTAAAACATTCATATTCGAGAGATTTCTTTTTAGATTAACATTGTTTAAACATGATGCTGGTTGTTGTTGTAGTCATCATCATCGCCATCATCCTTCATTTCTTTATTGTGTTAGCAGTATACATAAAACTTTATAAATAAAGGAACAAAGAAACAAATACAAGGACTACAAAGTTGTATCTCCTGAAATATCAACAAAAAGCTGAACCACACTTTCAGAAATATCACCTGGCTTGCTCCACTTGGACCGTATTTCTTCAGAATGCATTCGACAGCTGGGATGGATGATTTTTTCCTCACTATAAAAACCTTTAAGCACAGCAGGGAAGAGGTTAAGCTAGAACCTTGCTTCCTGGTATGTAGCTTTCCACATGCTGAGAGTTTTAGGCATAAGGAAGCATTCAAACATACACCTAGACGCTGGAACTCCATGTGGTGTTATGCAAGATGGCTCTCCATTACCCTTAGTTTTCCTTACAGGTGCTCAGATCAAATGCATATGGAAAACAGAATGTCTTTTTTATTCACTTTAATTTATTTTTATAGACGTGACCCTCCAAATATTTGTAAGCTTCCATCATCTTACAGAGTGATTTGTGATGGAGGATGGCAGTTATTTTGTGCCCCACACTTCCTATCCCCCTTTTAAGATTGTGTCCAGAGTTGCCTGTTACTGAAAGTCACCATCCAAGTTCTAAGAAACCAAAACTGAAATTCAGATGTTTCCCTCAATGGCATCATTAGCAAAATGATTTCTACTATAGTACATGTGTTACTACTGAAAAATGTATCATGACGTTCATATGTGTAAGGTCCCGTTCTTTCTATACATCTGAGCTGGCCATTTCTAAATTAGGCAAATGCAAACCAGCGTTAGCCATGTGTTGGAAGTTGCTTAAAGGATATGTAGAATTACATCACTTAATTAGCGTGGTTTGTTGCCAGCAGCCATTTCCCTCCTGCACAGTGAAAGATTAAGGCCATCT
This sequence comes from Anolis apletophallus, assembly GCA_030556195.1. Lineage (NCBI taxonomy): Eukaryota > Metazoa > Chordata > Lepidosauria > Squamata > Anolidae > Anolis > Anolis apletophallus. Next base: position 85,355,828 of record JARBWK010000006.1, on the reverse strand, counting down.
TAATGTAAAACACAAGTTCGCAGGAAGACAACAGGAGTGTTGTGTCTTTTATATGAAGGGTGGGGGGTGGGGGTGGGGAATGGCACACTGCTGCTGTGCAACCTTTTTATTGGGTGGTTCCTCTCCATAGAGGTGTTTTCATGAGTTTCTTTTATATGAAACTGCAAACCCACTGCTCAAATACTCAATTGTGCTCCAATACAGTTAGATATCAAGGTGCTTAGGTCCACTGCTTGTAAGCATATAAGGGTGGTTTATTATGCAAATGCGCTTAGATGTTCTTTAAGACTAGAAACATATTTCTTTCCTTTTAAATTAAACTTTCTGAGATGTTTCTGTTCTTTAGCCCAGTGTCAAGTTTCAAGTAGACAGAGAGAAGTAGGCTAAATGCCAGGATAGGGGGCATGGTCCCTGCATAGGATTTTAATTGGGCCTATCAGCTGCAGAATGTACTGGCATTGGGAAGTGTATTGCAGCTGAGAAAATAGGTCTTTATGGATAGCAGTTATGAATACACTGTTGCTGAGTGGTTTGGGGGGCAATTCTTGATTTTTGTTGTTAAGCTTCATCCCTCTATCTAACCTGAATGGGGAGAGTTTGCCTTCCATCCCCCTGTATCCCCAAAAACCAGTTTTGTCCACGATAAGGGGCAGTTGTAGACCACATATGCTTGATGGATTCAAGGTATCCACCCCCACACTTTTTGGGGGGCAGTTTTGTGCTGGTATTTTTAAAGATCATACTACTGCTCGCTCTCATCTCATGAACTTACATAGGACTGGTATGACATGCTTTAGTGAGCCCTCTATTTGAGTACTATTATGTCTTTTGAAGAGATCCTTCCCCACGTCCCATCACCTTCTCAATCTTGTTTGGTAGGAACAAGGAAAGGACCCTTTTGATGGCCACTTTCAGACTTTCAGAATTCCCTCGCTGGAGGTGCCAGGATGGTCCCAACCTTGCTTTTCTTCTTTTGCCAGATCTAAACATTTGTGTGCCATTAGGGCAGGGGTGCCCACACTTTTTCAGCATGCGAGCTACTTATAATAAAACCAAGTCAGAAAGATCTACCTACCTCCTCAAGGCTGGAGAGGGGAGGAGGCGGGGGCGGGGCTTGGCACGGCCTGGATCCGCCCCCCCTCTGGCTTCCACTTTACCAGCAGCTTCTCCAGGCTTGAAGATGGCAATGCCAAGCCAGTGGTGGCATAGCTAGCACAAGGCTGGCTTGGCACTGCCATCCTCAAGCCTGGAGAAGCTGCTGGCTGGTAGCCAGAGGAGGGGGCAGGCCGCACCAAGCTCCCATCCATCCCCTCCCTCTGGCTTTGGAGCTCCCAGCAGCTTCTCCAGGCTTGAGGATGGCAGTGCCAAGCCAGCCTTGTGCTAGCTATGCCACCACTGGCTTAGCATTGCCATACTCAAGCCTGGAGAAGCTGCTGGGAGTGCCGAAGCCGGGGGAGGGGCGGGGCTTGGCACGGACTGGCTCCGCCCCCTCTGAGAAGCACCCCATCCTGGGATCGACCTCCTTCGGTCCCGGAATCGACTGGTCGATCGCGATCGACTTCCTGGGCAGCCCTGCATTAGGGCTTTTCAGGACTATAGGGTAAGTTTTTCAGTGCTGTTTCTAAGATTTGTATATATAGTTTTTAAATACATTTTAATGTTTAATATTTTAACTTTGTAACTTTTTAAAAATTTTATATTTATACTTTAAGGCTTTGTGTTGTTTTTAATTTGCATTGTTGAGAGAAAGGCGGGATATAAATGAATAAAGTAAATAAAGACATGCATTTCTTGGTTCTTCTGTGAGTAGCTTATGAGCTGCAGTTGAATGGCTCTGTGGTTGTGTAATAAAACTGAATAGTAGGTGTTTACTCTGCCTCTCAGATGTCTGGAAGCAGCCTTAAATTGACCATATTTTATTTGGTTCTTGGATTCTGCAAACACCCTGGAATAGACATACCACATTAAAGGAATTTGCATAATTGTTTTCTGGGTCTTAAAAAGTGACATCTAAATAAGAATGATTTAGGATTATTTTTAACATTTGGTGCAAATCAAATATAGAATTCATGTCAACATCCTTCAGAGACCATCAGTTCAGTTCAGGACAGGAGGATGTCTAGATTTCATGGTCTAGGAATAGGGTCTTAAAGGGATAGTGATGACTCAAGACCAATGTAGTTGATTATAAAGTCAAAGTTATGGATTGGTAGTTAAAGGGAAAGGTTGCATGATCAATGTTGGCAAATTCTGGGGGAGGGAGAGCAGTTAAGAATAGTGACAGCTTAACAACAGGATTTTGTAAAAAATATCTTGCTGCTTTCAGTATCAAGAACCCCTGGAAGTCAGTCTGCTGCCTCTGCTGTATTTCCGTGCCAGCCTCAATTAAGTCTAACTATAGTATGCTGACTGTGGCCCAGGACTGTTAACCTCCTACCTGGAACTCAGGGCGATGCTCATCTCAGCAAATGTTGACAGGGTCACACTGAAATACATTCTCTGTATGAACATCTTTCTCAGTGATTGGCTTGCTTATATGGATGGTGAAATAAAACCATGCAATTAGAAACCTCCTGACAATCTGAGTTGGGCTGCCTGAAGTTTTTTTCCCTACAGGAATGGGAACTAGCAATTTTAACGATCTTACTTGCAGAGCCATTTTTGGATTTACTACACCCTCTCCTTTCACTTTATGGAAGCAGAAGGGAACTAACTAGGTTTCATCCATAACACTTTCCTCCTTCCTTGTCAGTTATGATGGTTTTGGTTTAGCATTGGATCTGCTACTCTGCATCTACCAGTTTATCTGTATGGAGAATCAATAAATTGGGGTTCATATGAGTAAAAACAATCTGTGTGGGTTGTATAAGTGTGCTCCCTCTTTCAAACCTTTTTTGCTTATTTTGTTAATAAAAACATCTCTCTTAAATCAGAAATTAATATTTCCATATATACTTAAATATAAGCTGGGTTTTTCAGTCGTCATTTAGGCTGAAAAAGCCCTCCTCGGCTTGAGTCAAGGTTATTTATTATTTTACTCTGTTATTATTATTTGTATTACATTTATTATTTTACTCTATTGTTATTATTATTACATTTACGTTATTTTACTTTATTATTATTACTTCCTGCCACAAAAATTACATTATTTTTCTCTATTTATTATTGTTATTACTATATTTATTATTTTACTCTATTTATTATTATTACATTTATTATTTTTCTCTCTATTATTATTGGAAGGATACATAAGCACATTTACATTGAAGAAAGTTAGAATAATGTTTTAATCAGATTTTGACAGTCTTAACTTAAATTGCAATTTTATGCAAATATTCAAAAACATTTACGTGCAGATGCTTCAATTAATGTAATTTTATTTGTATCTATTTTTATTTTGAAATTTACCAGTAGTTTCCCAGAGGTTTTTTGTGGTAAAATTATATACCTTGGCTTATATTCGGGTCAGTGTATACTTGAGTATATACAGTAAATAGTGT